>MVJL01004964.1:0-362713 GCA_002156465.1 Macrocentrus cingulum
AAAAAAAAAAAAAAAAAAAAAAAAAAAAAAAAAAAAAAAAAAAAACATTTTTCTTGCGAAAATTATGAAAATTCAAAAAATTGTTTTTTTTTTTTTAAATAAAAATTTCAAAACTAGTCTTGAAAATTTGATTAAACAAAATTTCAATAAATAAATCATTTTTTAGCCTGAAGTTCTCATTATTTTTCACAATTTCAATCATTTCTCTTTTAAAACTCAAAATATCTACTATTTCTCGATTTCTAACTTATACATATATATAAACAAAATTGTAGATCATAAAATTCTCTAAAAAAAATATTCAACAACTTTTTATCACAAAACAAACATTTTCCAAGATATTTCCAAAAAAAACAATCTCAACAGCAGCAAAAAACGAAAAAAAAAAAAAAAAAAAATTTAAACACTACTTATTAAAAATAAAAATTTATCCATATAAATCTAAATAAACCAAATAATCGATATTTAAATATACCAACACATAAACAAATATAAATAAATAAATTCCTAGAAACCCTTAAAAAAATTTTAATTTCTCACTATAGCAGGCGCAGAATATCGCAGTCGGGTTGTTTCACACACTTAACAGCCAATAAAAGCTCCATAACCCGAGCAAATTATAATGGTGAAATTGGATCGCACGGCTCTTGGGCAAAATTGCACATTTATATACAAGCGGGACGATGCAATTAGTCGGGGAAAGTTTCAAGGTCGAACTTGTGAGAATTTATAGGCGACAGAGTGAGAGGCGTCCCTTACTCGATAGAACACATATTCATGCGTGCTCAGGGATGAATATACTCGAGAATTTGCATGAAATATTATATGCAAGGGGTGTAAGCTTGCTTTTGTCTGTGCGATCTCTGTGTCTAACAAATTGCATTGATGTATTCGCGTTGCATAAATATAATCACGTGTTTTATCCATCCAAAAATTGTGGCATACAGCCAATTAAATTGGTGTGAAAAAATAGGCTTGAGGAAAAATAGCAATCGTGCAACAGCAGCGGGTTAAACGCGCGCGGTCAAGGCGAAGATGCTCAGATAAGCGCACACTGCAGCGGACGAAGAGAGGCGCGGTGCTTAATTGCGTTTGTCACGAGTGCTATCTGCGCACCAGGCAGGAGAGAACGCGCCTGGCACGTAACAATGCCGGGATAAATCGACCAGTAGGCGGCCCCACCAGCTCGCAGTAAGTAAGGAACGGCAATAAAGCGATCCTGCCAAGTAGAAAAGCCGCCCCAGGTGGCCAGTTAGCTGGTTAACCTTAAAAATATATTCTCAGTCCTCCTCGAGAGGAGGAATACCCCCATTTGTCTATTCCCCCTGCTTGTTATCGTGATTTACTTCGTTTAAGCTCTTAATTCTTCATTATTCTAATCCACATTTTACCTGATTTTACTAGATTAACCGAGAAAAAACAACAAAAAATCAAAAATTTACCATTCAGTATTCAGGTACATGAAAAAAAAATTTTTTCAACCTAAAATACTTTGTAAACCGTGCTATATATAGTATTTTTACAAGAATCCTTTTTTTTAGCTTTTAAAATTCTCTTTAAAAAAGGTTCTAAGCTTTTATTTCGTATCTATCACGGTTTTTGAGATATTGAATTTTGAAAAAAAATATGTCATTGAACATCTCGATATGCGATGTAAGATAAAAATTTTTTTTAACAGTAAATATCTCGAGAACCTTTTGAGCTGTGAAAATTTTATATTAAACCTTTTTTGTAGGGAATTTATCAAGCTACAAAAAAGGTTATATAGAAAAATGACGTATTGTCAATGGCTGTTGAGATATCTATAAAATAAGATGACCCGGGAAAATGTATTTTCATGTTAAGGTGAATATTTCGGTTATTTAATCGTTAATGAACGAGGAATTCTTTGGAATATAGAATTTTACATTCATATACAGCAGAGTTTATCGTGCCTACATCGCGAGACAGGTTTTACACCCTTGCATTCATCGTGCAGGATATCACGAGACGACGAGCGGTTATTTTGCGGGAGCCAGAACGACGATGAACCCCTTTGTAAATACTTTGTGGTGCTTTGTCTGAAGTTTCTACTCGCGAAACTACTCAGGGCTCGTCTTAATTATTCAGCCGATGAATGTACGCAAAGGCGGATAGAGTACTTTGCGATTACCATCTTCAGGAAACACGTGTTTCTATTCGATGGAGAAATTCTTCTAGCTACTTTTTGCATCACTTTGCCCACTTAATTTGCTTCCTTTGCCATGTCGAGCTCTTCTCCCAACTTTAACCACCACAATACCCACATTTTCCACAAGTTTTTCTGAATTAAATGACAATAAAAGCTCTCGAGCATGACAATTACCAAGAAATTCTCTCTAAAAAAAATTTTTTCTCACAAAAATAATTTTTTTTCCAGGTCGACACACCCGATAGCGTGTTGCAGAGTGGTTTGGGCCTCGGCCCGGAGATGGGGCATACAATCCTACGGTCTATGGTGGACCCACGGGACTATGACAGGCTGAGGTACCTTCAAATGAACGGTGGACAGCCCAATAGCTTCGAGGAGACAATTCATAGGGTGAATATTTTATATAATCGTTGATATCTCGAAAACAATAAGAGATACGAAAATTTTACACTTATTATTTTTTGTAGCTTGAACAATTTCCTACAAAATAAGTCTCTTGTAAATATTTCATAAATCTAATAGTTTTTGAGATATTTGCAATAAAAAAAAAAAAAAAATTATACAAAGTTAGTGAGAAGAAATTTTTTTTTTTGTTAATATCTCAAAAACTATTTGATATACAAAATTTTTTTATTAAACCTTTTTTATAGAGAATTTTCCAAGCTATAAAAAAGATTCCGGGTAAAAATTTTGTAAATCAAGTAGTTTTTGAGATATTTGAGAAAATAATACAATTTAGTTATCATTCCGCAACATGGTCCAGTGGTTTTCCTTTTACATCACTCAATTGAGCCTTTTTTCCACAGAACCTGCCAGGTCCTTTATCGCTCGGCATTATGCCACACTTTTTTACGATTACCATAAATTTCGCACCAGGCCTAGAGCACTCCCTCTGGTCTAGGTAATAAATTTTACTTTATTTCATTTTTTTATTCACCCACGAACTGGTCGCGGTGATGACTGAATTGAAAGATTCTTTTTTTCTCGAGAATATTTGCAATTAATTCAGTTTTTCTTTTTTGCAGCTCAAGGTGCAGGAGGCAATGCAGAAAAAGGAGCGTTTTCACAAGGAACACGAAGAGGTGAAAATTTTTATATGATCATTTGAAAGCATATTTTCAATTGAAAGTATCATCAATGTGCACCTGTCAGTCGACATTTACATCCGAGTAACTGAGAAGCCATATCGCCAGGCTAAGCAAACTCCTATCAGATTCTTCGACTGTGGTATTCATGCGCAGTGAATCGATTCACGCGCTCAGATACTCCGCGTTGAAGAGGCAAGCCCTGAGAATCACGGAGTGAATCATGGAGATTGTAACTTGCCACGTGTACGAGTGTATTTCCATCGATCTCCCTCTCACGTTTTTCCACCGCACGCAACCACGATTAACGAGCGAGACTCTCCCCCATTTTTGCCCTCGATTGATCCACCATTTGCACACTACGAGTGAATTACCAGCTCAGTGATACCACGACGAAAATACTCTCGTTAAAAATATTTTTTCAGATGAATGAAAAAAAACAATTTTATTTATCACAAATATCTCGACAACAAATTGAAATATCGAAATTTTCCACTGAACCTTTTTTTTAGCTTGTTAAATTTCCTACAAAAAACATCTCTTGTAAATTCTCAATAAACCCAGTAGTTTTCGAGATATTAGTAAAAAAGTAAAAAAAAAAAACAAGCCATTTAAAATCTAATGATAAGTGTAAAAAAATTTGTTTCTTTCACAAATATCTCGGAAAATAATTGATGTACAAAATTTTAGTAAGAGACCTTTTTTATAGAGAATTTTTCAATCTAGAAAAAAGGTTTAGAGTAAAAATCGTGTGGATTAAGTAGTTTTTGAGATATTCGTGTTTTAAGTAATGAACCGAGTTCAGATTTGATTTTTTTTTTTTTTGGAAAACGTGAGAAAAGAGATTTCGAAGGGAAGTGGGTGAGATATCGATTCGAAAAAGGTTGTAAGTAAGGTTAGAAATATTAGAGCCGAAAGATTGTAGGGTGAATGATCAGCGGAGCATTGTAGAAAGTTAGTAAAAGTCCGAGCAGAATCTTGAGAGTTGTTCGTCGTGGGCGAAGAAGCATGTGATTTCCAGCGACTTGTCGTGAAGACTGGAATACTGGTCAGAGGGATCTCAGCAGAAGACACAACACGGAGGAGAGAGATGATCCGGGATTACCTGGAGGCTGGTGTGCGCACACCCCTCAAGAGATTGAAAAGTTTGTCTCCTAGATCCAAAGAGCAGATCGGGAATACTTTGGAAACGAATTTGGAAAGTTTGGGCTCTTCTTCATCATCCCTTTTATTCCCTAGAACTGTGTGAGCTCTCTGCATGGCTCGTGATATTGATTAAATAAATTATCACCCTTTTGCCGAGTAGAGGTGAGGGTGGACAAAAAAGAAGACAGAAAGTTTCGTAAAAGTTTTCGGTCGTTTCACGTCGAATTTCTGCGACAAACAGGAAGATGGAAAAATTTGTTAGCATGATGGAGTTTGTAGCCGAAATAAAATTCGGACGAGGAAAAATTTGCGACTGCAGTATGGAAATAAAGGTCACAAAAGCCTGCGAGTAAAAGTTTTAGTGTCACCTCGGCCGCAGGTTTACGGTCCCCTGGAGGTGCCTTTACCCTCTTTTCCTCTCTATTTCCTTATTCCACATTCAGTCTAACTTCACCTTTCATTCCGCACTGTTTCAGCGCTCATCCCTCGACGCCACCCCCCAATCGCCATCTTTCTTTTGCTCACCCTCGCCCCCAGGGCTATCGCGCCGACTTCGATAATTACTTCTCGAGCCCCCTCTTTGAAATAAGTTACTACTTTCCTCGATAAAAAAATATATATAGCTTGCGAGGGATGCGAGAGGGAGTGTGTTATGGCACGCTTGGGATATGATGAAGACACACTTGTGGATAGTGTGGAATATTTCCCCGTATATCAATGTATAATAGCAGACACTGAGGCAAAATGACTGGCTGCAGGGTATAGTACTTTTTTCTCTGCCAAATATCTCGGGCAATATGAGTGCTATGAAATTTTTGCTTAGAATCTTTTTTATAGAGAATTTTATTACCTACAAAAAAACTTATGTATGAAAATCTCATATTTCTTATGATTGTCGAGATATTACAAGAATAAAAGTAAAATTTCAACATTTTAAGGATATATAGACCGTTAAATTCCGTAGTTCTTTTCGGTAATTTTTTAAAATAATATTTTACCAAACAAAAAAATTTATTATAAATTTCTTAAATAAAATGTTTTATACAAAAAAATTCTATAGATCACGTAGTTTTTGAGATATTCAGGATTAAAAAAAATTTCTTCTATAGCTATTTATAAAAATTTTTTTTCATGGCAAATATCTCGAAAATTATGATAGATATAAATATTTTCTATAAGACATTTTTTGTAGAGAATTTCACCAGCTAAAAAAATGATCTCTATGAAAAATTCGTTAAAACGAATAATACTCGAGATATCAGGAAAAGAATACGATATAGCCCAATCGCCCATTTCACCTCGGTATCTCGTTATATCTGCCATTTCCCAAATTGCCCGGGTACTGATAAGCTCTGGCTCTGTTGCAGATTCTGCGGGACATTCGGCACGGATTAATGCAGCTAGGTCGAGATGGTCGAGGTCAGCTCCCAGGAGGTATGTGTGTTTTTTATATCTGCTGAGGTCATTTTGCGCGCGTGCGAGCACGCACGTGTGCGGCGTCATGAACTTGCCCGACAATTGTCTCCCCCAGTAGAGTTCCCTCGGGTGCCGTATCACCCCTTTATACCCTGGAATTCGCCGCTGCAGACCGTTGAAAATGCTCTGCCTCGCGGCTCCCCCGCCACGAGGGAATCGAGCGATAGAAAGGAAGACGAGGCGTTGAATAATCTAAAACGACTGATCGCTTTCAAGCGCATGGTGAGCATTGTGTTTCCAGTTATCTGCCAGTCGACGCCTCTATCTATCTTCCTGCACAGACGAATTAAACTCGATTACTTCGATTAGTTCTGACCGAACGGCGCAGCCGATGAGACAGCAGGTGACTCTATCATCGCTTTATCTCGTGGAATTTATTTCCGACAGCTTTTCCGGCCCATGTCCACAGCCTGGACACGAAGAAAAAACACCGTCCGACGACGTGAAGCCCTACGTACACTAATCTCGTTACAGCAAACACCCCAGTCTATCCCTTTTCGTGGTGAAGCCTTCGCCTTTACGAAATTCTGCAATTCGATACACAAATCCACCAATTCACCGGTTTTTATCAACTCTTTTGCAGATGATACCTACATGTACGACGAGGATGCACGCTGTGGAGGTGCTAGCGGACTTGGACCGGGTCTTGGAGGTCAGCACTGGTACGACGAACCTCCCTACGAGTCTGATCCCGACGATTTTCTCATGGGCGCCAGTGGAGGACCTGTTCCTACTGCTACCATCCAAAATGGCAGGTCAGTTGGCTCGAAATCTGCAAAAATAATTGTTTTCTGTGATGGAAGTTACTCTTGCCTGCTCTGTTTTGGTTTTTTTCCAGTGAATAAACGACGATTAAAACAAGATACAATCTCATTGGTGACCATCAATGGTATTCGCTAAGGAGGTCATTTTGATAAACGCTTTTAATGAAATATCTCAAAACCAAAAAGCACTTTTCGAGAAAATTTATAGAAACCTTTTTTTTATTATTAACTTAATTTTGTTTTCACACTTTTTTTTTTTCGAAAATCATTACTTTTCGAGTTATCGTGTTCCAAAAACGCAAATCTAAACTGGGCCTTACATAAGGCTCAAAATGAATAATTAAAAATCAAAAAAGTGGGATAAGATTGAATATATTGCTTAAAAAGTGTAAAACAAAGACGAAATTAAGCTAATAATAAACACAAAAGGTCGTTATAAATTTTGTTGAAAAGTGCGTCGTTTTCGAGATGTTTGCGGTGAAACGCATTTATCAAAATGGCGGCTTTAGCGTAAGCTATTAATGGTCAGAATTGAGAATTTATCCGGTCTCTTTAAGAGCCTTCTGAAAAAATCAGCCTGATACAAGCACTTTTAGAAGTCGCTTACGAATTTTTAAATCTGAAAAAAAAAAACGGTCAAAATGTAATTGTAAACGATTTTTTCTTCTTCTTTCGCATCACCTTTTGTGACTATCAACATTAAAACGCTGCATTTGTTCATTTCCATTTTGTGATATTTTGCGTCACAGGAAAATAAAGTCTTAATATTAGTATTAAGAGGTCGCTCGAGAACGTCATAATCAAAATAATTGAAAACTTTTAAAATTCATAGATGACCCCTAATATTTGAAACTGAAACTTTGTATAACTTATTTATATTACAAAAATTTCTTATAAGTAGAAAAAAAATTTTTACAATCAAATTTTGACCTTTTTTTAAGATTTCAAAATTCGTGAGCAACCTCTAAAAATGTTTCTATTGAGCTGATTTTTTTAGCGGGTTCTTTGCCATACCAGACCCAAAAAAAAAGTCGGTTTTTTTGCGCCACTCTAATATATAAAATACCCGACAGATGGTGCCAATACGACAGAGTTACAAAATACCGATAACAAAGATGTGTCCACTTCAAAAAAACATCTAGATCAGATTAGTTGGATATCTTATAGTGTAAATTGTATTGCGTTTTTCAGAGTGTGTTTCACGCTGAATCTTCGACCAGAAGCCCGCGGGGAAGGCGTGATCTCCTTGCGAACCGCCGGGGACATCAGTCTTCCTCGAGACCGCACGCGGAAGGCGGCAATGTCGACAATGCGAGGGCTCATTGTGCCTCAAGGCCACAACAATCCACCGACCATCATTCCCCTGACGCACTCGAGAGCCTCGCGCGAGAGCGGCGACTACGCCAGCAGCGACGTTCAGGTGTGTTGGCATGATGCGCGACTTGTGGGAGCTGGTGGAATGCGGGAATAAGGCATAAGCGAGTGTCCCCTCAGTGCCCAAGGAATGCGGGAACTGGTTAGGGGTTGGGTGGAGGGCTGCTCAATCATGGACATGGCTTGATCGAGCCAATGACGGTTCTTACGACACTTTCACGTCGCTATATTCAGTGTAGAATGACCCATTCGTGGGGGGATGGAACGTTGCCAATTTTCCGCGCACTTCCAAGCAAGAGTGAGAGCAAGTCCATCTGGAATGATGAGCGTCCGAGGGTGGCATGGGTGTTTCAGCCATCTGGAACCTGATGAAAATTTTGCATCTCCCCAGAGAACACGTCGCCCTTTATCTCTGGCCCCCCTTCCGTTTTTGCTCATGCACTGCATCGATATGAGAGTTTTAGGGGCTTTTACTTCGCTCAGATCGATTTCTATAGGCGACCTATAGACACTGGAATTCTTTTGATGAGATCCCCCCTCGTGGAATTTGATGAGGCAGCGTTTTTTTTTTTTGGCAAATATCTTCAAAACGATCGAAGATACGGCATTTTTACACATAACATTTTCTGTAGATTATCTTTTGGGCTACAAAAAAGGTTCTATTCAAAAATTTCATTAGTCTCTTTGTTCTTGAGATATTTTTAAAATAAAATCACTTTACTCTGCAAACATTTACAAATTCGAAAAAAAATACAGTGATGTGTTTTTTTCAAATATCTTAGAAACTGTTGGAATGACAAAATTTTTGTTGGAATCTTTTTTGTAGCTCTTGTTTTAAGCTACAAAAAAGGTGATATGGAAAATTTTCGAAAAATGCCGTATAACGTGAGAAAATACGAAAAACGAGTGTGAGAACCTGCATTGCTTGGCATTGAAGAGCGAATTGTCGGAGAATTCTAGTCAGCATCAGGTTCAAAGTAATAGCACGTATTGAAAACGAGTAATTTGTGGTATTTTAGGGGTATGTATGCAGAGTGTGAGCTCGATGCAGTCGGTGGACCGTCGTAGATTATCAATCGGCGGGTATCAGTGAGAAAACCGTCGACAGTTTTGTGCCACGTTGAGGGCGGTTAGAGTCATGAAATCCGTACAATCCATCCTCGGATACGTTTGTATTTGCTGAAATATCTACAGTTGTCTGCCTGGCTCTGGCACTTGCCCTGGCTGAAGCAACTAACCCACTTTACCCAAACAAATGTCAACATCTTGCACTCGGATGTGAGATTGCCGGTGTATTAGTAGTTTCCCCTCATGAATATGGATTTTTCGACGCGAGACATGAAGCCACGAATTGAGGGGATGGAAGGCGCGTCTATAGCTGAACCTATGGATTTTCAAACTGTGCAAACGTGCTTTCGTGATATCCAGCTTTCATCGCAAAATCAACAGACTCGTACACGAACTTTCCGTCGTATTTTTTAAATCATATAATCAACCACGCTCTCTCCCGCATCGCACCAACAGTTCACACTCATACTACACGACAGAGTATGGATGATGATAAAAATTATGTGTGTTAAAAACAATGCTCACTCCCTGCAGCTCGTTTTCTACAGCTATCATAGTGTTTTATGCGTTCAATCCCTTTATAATAATTCGTATGTGGCTCTCCATTCATTTTTATTGCCTCTCGACCGACTAATAAACTATTTTGCACGCCCAGCGATCGTTCAGAGCCTTTTTTTAGCTGAAAAAACAAATTTTTTTTCTCTGTCATATAAGTATTTTTTTTTTGTTCAATTTCTGATATCGTGTTTTTCATTATATTATTACTAAAAAAACGAAATTAAATAGGGGAAAATCATAAAAAATATTTTTTTTTTACAGACATTTCTCTATGCCATTACACAAAAGTTACTAAAAGTTGATATTTGTAATATTTTTGTTTTATTATTTTGATAACTCAGTAAATAAGCGAGATACAGAAAAATGTCATTAAAGTGAAATAATAGGAAATTTAATTTTCTATAAAAAATGTAGAATAAATTTTT
Source organism: Macrocentrus cingulum (assembly GCA_002156465.1). NCBI lineage: Eukaryota > Metazoa > Arthropoda > Insecta > Hymenoptera > Braconidae > Macrocentrus > Macrocentrus cingulum. The sequence continues at coordinate 10,067 of MVJL01004964.1, forward strand.
TCGATATTTCACTTTTTTTTTTTCAAGATATTATGAAAAATATGAATTTTTTAAAAAATTAAAAAAATACAAAAAAGTTTATTTATCATTTTTTTTTTGTAGGAAATTTCATTTTTAAGTTTTTTTTTTTTAATTAGAGTAATATTTTTTATTATTTCACTTATTTACCGAGTTTTTATGAAAAAAATTGAAAAATATCGCGAAAACGTCAAAAAAATTTTTTTATCTCAAGTAAATATCGTAAAATTCATTTTACATATATTTTAAGATACTTTTAATATTAATGATAATCAAAGTTTCTATTTAATTTTCTAAAATTCGCGTTTTTATGAATTTTTTCTGACGAAAACAATTTAATATTTCAATTTTTCATGGTTATTTTTATGTATAAATACAAAAAATCATTTTTTAAATGTTAAATTTATTCCACCATTTTTCTAGTATCATCAAATTTTTTTTTTTTTTTTTAACGCGGAGATTATGAAATAAATTATTACCGCTGCTTTTTCATTCTTTTCTATCTTCGCCCACCTTTTTATTTTATTTTTTATCGTCCCCAATTGGGCCAATGTCCAAGTGTCAATCGATTCTAGAGCCGAAGCAGCGGCGAGGAGGGTCTGTCCCCAAGCCAGAGCAGCGACTACGAGGACCAGGAGGAGATTGAGGGCCAACATTCGGCAGCCGTTCACGCAGTACGTTAGACTTTCTGGTGCACGCCTAGAAACAATGGGTCGGAGAGCATGTCCGGCCCGTGCATGATTTGTCGAGTGACTGAAAACCCATCCTTGCATGCCTGGCACCTCCTGACATGAACACGTGTCCCACACAACTACGGCCCACAATAACGAGGCGTGTGCATGACGCGAAGCTCGCACGCTGCGAGGGACATTTTCCCAGAGGATTTATATTTTTTTTTGTCCACAGTCCGAGGCGAGTGCGCTGCTCGAGAGTGACGCAAGGACTGGAATCGCGGGCCGAGCGCGTAACCTGCGTCACGACGTCCAGCGGAAGATCACGAGGCTACGGCAGGACCGAGCCTCATCCGAGGCCTTCCCCTGCAGTGCCAGCAGTGTTGAGAGTCTGCCGAGCGGCAGTGGATCCAGTACTCAAGCTCTCGTGCGCGCTGGGAGCAATCACAGTTCGATATCGTGCGAAGATCGCGATGCAGTCAGTCCCTCCTCAATTGGACCCGTTCTCTGTCGGGCGCGGGCTCTCGTCGACTACACGCCCAGTCCTTATGACAAGGATGCATTGAAGTTTAAGGTACTGCACACCTAGAAAAAATGGTCTAAGTATATTAAGAAGCCTGCACAGTAGACAAAAGCAGGTCTAGGGGGAGATAACGTTGCATCGCAAGGTTTACGGGGTGGTAAATATTTTTACTGACCAGAAATAACCTCTACACACCCCCCGGGAGTTTGTACCACCCCTATTTTAATTTTTACTCGCGTGGGTTGATTTTTAAAAACCCAAATAGCCCAAAATACCCGGTCAAGACAGTTCCAGAGAGAAATAATCGTGCATCGCGGGGTTGAAGGGGTAGTAAATATTTGTACTGACCAGAAATCACTTCTACACACCCTCCGGAAGTTTGTACCACCCCTATTTTTATTTTTACTCGCATAATTCGATTTTTAAAAACTAAAAATGCCCGTCAAGGCTGCTCCAGGAGGAGATTATCAAATCAATTGTTGTTTTATATGAAGATTCAAGTGTCGTGAATGGACAAAATGGAAAAATTGTACACCCCTATGCGAAGCAATAGGGGTGTGCAATAATTCAGAGAGAAAAAATCATTTTCGGAATTTTTTAATCAGACAAATTCTCTTGAATCGATGATACAATTCTTTTTTTTTTCGGCGACTTGTCTGGAAATTGTCAGCGAAAAAAAGGGGAATCCTAGTACTGCAAGGGCTTGGGCGATTTGTCGGTGTGACTGCGTCGAATAATGACGTGATTGCATTTTTCAGAAGGGGGACGTGATCGACGTCGTGCAGATGAATACGAGCGGGCTGTGGAAGGGCGTGGTGCATAATCGGATGGGCCACTTCAAGTTTATCAACGTAGAAATCCTGAACGAGCGAGTGCCGCGTCGTGGCGAGCCTGAGCGGGCCAAGTGGGGCCAGAGATACCGACAGAAACCGGGCTCCGTTCAAGAGCTCTTGCAGCGAATGAATCTGCAGGTATGAGCACCCAAGTTGCTCGGAGAAATGTTTGCATTAACATCTTCAAAAGTTCCTGAACCTCTTTGTACGCCTGTTTCCCCAACGGTTTTTTTTTTTTTTTTTTCATTTCCACGTATTGACAAGACATTTTCCCACGCGTCGACTAACGGATGTGCATGTTTGCAGGAACACATTCCTGTCTTCGTCCTCAATGGCTATGAGGACCTCGAGCTCTTCAGAGAATTGGAAGCAGCCGACCTCGACTATCTGCGCATTCATCAGCCGGAACATCGAGCGAAAATACTCACCGCTGTGCAACTGTTGCACGACCTGCAGTGTAAGTGTCACGTGTCCTTGATCCTCTCGTGATCCTATCAATTAAATTCCAATTCTCTTTTTCTCCCTTGCTCCGTGATCACCCTGTAGCATTTTTTTTTCTCTTTTACACAAGCAATTTCATCATAAAAATCACCGATTAACTCGCAAACTTGATCGTAAAAATCAAAAATTTTTTTTATCTGTTAAATAACATGATGAGGATTAGAGATACAAAATTTTTTTATAAAACCTTTTTTATAGACAATTTTAAGAGCTATAAAAAATGTATTTATAAAAAATTCTGTAATTTTCACGGTTTCTAAGATATTTCAATTTTTTATACAAATATTTCCAGAAAAGTTTAAAATGGATTTTTTCTTTATTTTTTTAATATCTTGAAAAATATGGGAGATACAAAATTTTTGCATCAGATTATTTTTGTAGAGAATTTTAAAAGCTATAAAAAATATTTTATTAAAAAATTTCGTAAATCTTTTCGTTTTCGAGATATTTATAATTTCGCAAAATACAGCTTGATATCCAACTAAAAAATCCAAAAGTCAAACTGATTTTTTTCATTTCCAGCTGGCAGCGAAGGCGATCTAGCGTCCAGTTCTGAGGGTGACGAGATAAACCGCCTGGCCTTAACATCGGGCCAAACATCGGGGCACTGCTCGCCATTCAGCAGACGACAATTCCCGCGTGATTCAGGCTGCTACGACGCACACAAGAATCCACGACGGACAATCAGTCCCGAGGCGACAAAGAACAACCTGGACACGTCGATGCCGAGTAAATGCGAGTCCGGAGTACTGTCCGAGGGTGGAAAGGACGACTACCACCCGAATATCCCGCCCGGAGTCAAAGAACCACCGTTCGAGAAGTCGCCACAGCTGCGCAACACGAGCAACGTTCGATTTATCGCAAAGCGCGGCAACTTTGGCGAGACAGTCGTGATTGGCGATGAGGTAAGCCCGGGTAAGCTGGCGATATCGAAATACGCAGTTAGCACCGATCTTGCCTGCGAAGGCACGAGTCCAGCAGTCGGCCTCAGCCAACGCGGATGCCTGAGCGAGAAATCCAGCGATTCGGGCGTAAGCTCGTCAAGCATCAGTTCTGCGCCAGCGCCGCGTGACAAGGCACTTGTCAATGAGGCTGTCGACTCGCCGACCAAGAACTTTGCCAACTTTACTCGTAGATCACCCACCCACTGTCCTACCAAGGCCAATGATAACAGTTATCAGTAGGGCGCTTGACAGAACATTCGAGTTAAGTCTGTTTTCGCGTTCACAGGCCTAAGTGTGTTGATGCAGGTGATGATCCTTGATGGGAAACTTGTGATAGTAGGTCGGCTGTTGGGTTGGCCGGGTGAGTTTTGTGGATACAGCCGAGTTCACCCTGAACTCGCGGCTTATCGATAATTTAGGAGACCAAGGGGTTGATTTTCTATGATCAATCCTCCAACTACAAACTGCCAATAGTTGCGCTCAAACTTGTTTTTGTTTTCTACATATTTTATCAGTGAAAGATGAGAATTTTACTACATATCTAATGAAACTATTGCCGGGTGCGATCGCAGTGGGAGGTGATTTTTTCGAAATATCTTGAAAACCGTACGAGTTAAGGGATTTTTTTATAAGACCTTTTTTTTAGCTGGTAAAATTTTCTATAAAATAGGTTCTATATAAAAATTTTGTATCTTGCACGGTTGTTGAGATATTTGTAAAAAAAGAAAAAGTTTTTTTTTCAAAACTGGCGTTGAACGCTGTAAATTTTTGTTATTATTCTGAATTATATCTTGAAAAGTATAAGAGTTGGTGAAAAATTTTATTTAACTTTTTTGTAGCTTGATAAATCATCTACAAAAAAGCTCTTATGAATGAATAATGTAACTCTTATATTTTTTGAGATAATTGAAAAAAATGATGACGAATTCTTCCACTTCGATCTCTCAAACACACAAATAAACAGTACTTAAGTTTTTGTTATAACTTTCTGATAAAGGATCGTCAGTAATAATTAAACCCAATAAATTCTGACGATCGACAATCTATTATCACCGATAAAAAACACAGTCGGTGATTTGTAAATTTGTATAAACTAATAAAAAATCCGATGTTGAAAGTTCATCGATCTAAAAAAAAAAAAAAACAAAAACAAAAACGTTTGTAAATAAAAGCTAAAAGACTAAATCAACGTTTTGTATATTTGGGACTCGACTTTTGCCAAAACTCAAGACTAGATTATCTTTAAAACTACAAAAAAATAAGAGCAAATAAATATATATATTATATATAGAAAAATTCGATTATATATTCATGTACAAGCGTTGAATCATTGTATAGTGTAATAATCGATGTTTCCCACGATCCTGTACATACACGACGCTAATTATATTGATCGTGTTACACTAATCAAAGCAATCAAGTGCATGTTAACATTTTTCATCTTTATCTACTTGAGTAGGCCCTAGTGCGACGCTTCTAAAAAAAATCCACGCCTCAATAATGCGGATGGCAATAAAACCTTAAAGGATATTAGTTGAAAAAAAAATTTTTTTCTCCTCATTGAGGATTATTCGACTGATGGCAATTATCGTGCATGATCCGTTCCACCCGAATATCGTGTGTAGAAAATAATTAAGATGTTAATTAGTGACGAGTTTATGAAATACATTATTAGACACAATAATGAATCTATTATAGTCTGCAAAATGACGACGCATTTTGTGTAAATTCATTCTATGTAGATCTAATTTTAGAAATAATTATTGTAACACGGCCGCCCGTTTGACGGAAAATTTCAGCGAGCAAAATAAAATTTCACCGGCCGATGATTGTTTTTTTTTTTCAATTTTGATTGATATATTATTATAATTATTATTATAGCGGTCTAGTCGAATCATCGCCCGAGTAATGTGTGTAAATATATACAGATTATTAAATAAATCGGCCGATGTCACTGGCGTCTCGTTTGAAAACGAGCAAAGACACTTTTTATATGATGATTTTTGTATTTATTCATTCCAGGCTAATATGCAGTAATGAGTCTTCTTTCTATGTATGATTTGGAATGATCAATTGTTAATTTATTATTGACTGTGAATAGAAATAAACGATGGAAGTATCTGTGATTGTATTTTTTATTTATTTTTCCTTATTAAAAATTCCTCGTGACATGAAATTTTTATATTTTTTCCCCATTGAAATATATTTCACTATCAGTTTTATTGAGAGAAAAAAAATTTTTTTTTTATTTTGTCAATTTTTATAATATATAGGGTATATATTCCTTTGATATCTGAATGTTTTTGGATTTTTTCACGATAACTCGATAACTACGTGAGATAACGAAAAAAATTAAAAGAGTAAAATAATTGTAAATTTTATTTATTATAAAAAATGTAGAATACATTTTTTTGATATTTTGACTTGTTTTCGAGATATTTTGAAAAATAAAAAAATCTAAAACAATCTCAATATCTCAAAATTTCAATTTTTTAAATTTTATTATATAAAAATTATTATGAAATTGAATTTTTCCATCGAAAATGAAATTAATATCCAAAATCCGATTGAACGTAAAAAATTTTGAAAAAAAAAAAATTTGCCGAAAACTCCATTTTTCGATTTTTACATTTAAAACACAGCAGAGCCCTGTTTCTATACAATTACCTTTTTTTTTTTTTGCTTTATAGATAAAATATATCTTTTGTATTTTATAAAAAAAATTTTGAAAACTAAAAATACTAATTTTCCGAATAAATTCAGTCAAGTTCCTGGTATAAAAAAATGTATTATTAAAATCCAAATGAGAAAAAAAAAAGAAAAGAATCCTCATTAAATTTCCCAAGCTAAAAACTTGGTCGTACCATCAGATGCTACACACCCGGGGACATTAGCATAGTATCGCTTTTGCCGTATTTTCATTTGACAACCCCTCGACAAACCCAGACGTCAGCTGGGAGCAGCCTCACACTGTCGACGCAGCGAGAGGAATATATCTTCAATGGAAGAGACTTTCATCTGTAATTACGTAGTCTGCCAATACATGAGGAACATGCGGGGGAGAAATTGGGGGGGCTGCCGGCAGGCACGCACTGTGCAAATACACATTTCCCAAGCATAATAAAATACATTGAATATAAAAGGCGATGGAGAAAAATGCTCGGGAACGTCGCAAAGCGTGAAATCTTTAATTGCAGTTGGTGGAACGATATTCTACGTCTCTTCGCCTTATCGTACACTTGGTCTGGCTGCTTCCCGCGAAGAATCTCTTAATCTGGCTACTTGGATCGCTGCTCGCGTCGTCGCACCACTAAATCAGCGACGACGCTTTTTCGCTGACCGCGCGCTGCACCTGCGATCTCCCTAATAATGCTTGGGATTTTTTCCGCCTCTGTGGCGAAAAAGGCGCGCGTGCAAGAGGCTAAATAAATTTATTAATTCCAACGCCACGGCGGGGGGAAAAAACCTGGAGGGGAATTCGATTATCAGAGGAGCATGGTCAGCGCGCGACAAACTCGAGAGCTGGACGTTGGATACGCGAGGGAGGAAAAAATTCGCCAGTGCAGCAAAACTCACATTTCTCTTAAACTTCAAATTATCCCATTCGAGTATAACGGTGTTTTTACCAATTTTTTTATTTTTCATTTCCTCAACAAACGACATTCACGAATAAATGTTTGAAATATTTTCATAATTTATTTGATTTTATTTAGTTTGATTTTACTTTTAGTTTAAAAAGATTGTATTAAAGTTTAATTAACGGATATTGATTAAATTTTAATTGCTTGATGAAAAATTTCACTTTTTTTTTTTTTTTATTTTAAAAGAAACAAGGACTTTAAATGAGTTTTTTTGATCGCTGGAAAAATTATTTTCTTGATGAAATATAGTTCTTTTTTTTCTGTATTAAAAATGTATATATATTTTATAAAAATTTTAAAAAAGTTAACGATGCTTCAAATACAAAAAAAAAAAAATTATAGATATATTTTTTGTAGAGAATTAAATTTTTTTTTAAATTAATTTTTATGGGGTTAATTCATTATTTTATGTATTTAAAAAATTATCTTGAGAAAATTATGGAATTGGTGCGATTTCGCTTTTGGAATTTTGTTTTTCTTTAGAAAAAACGATTTAAATAATTATTTTTAACATTGATATTTTTAATGAATTTTTATCATTTTGGACGAAACTAGATCATTAATAATTTGGTGCCTATTTTTTTACAGCAAAGCTATATTTTAGGGGGATTTCGCGGATTTTTGTTAAAATGAATAGAAAAAAATCTAAAACCTTTGGATAGATTCACTGCAAAAAACCATAAAAAACGACCTAAACCTCCTCCTCGGCGCAGTCATCAATTTATTACTTTCCCTAGAGTCTATAACACAACCTAATTCCATTCAGAACTCGACACAACTTAAAATTTTAGTCTGAAATACACAAAATAGCATGCAGTACATATACACGTACTGCATTTCATGTATTTTTTTCATCAACCAATCAAAACGCGCGAATAAATGTTTAAATTTACTGCAGCTGTTTTTTTTTTGTAATCAACCAATCACAGCACGAGAAAATTTCTGACAACCAATCAGCAAAATGTCACATTTTGCCTGGGGATAAAAATCTGATTTGTCCCCAAAATCGGGGAAACATTCGTTGCTAAGAATTTACTTTCCTTATTACTGCACTGAATTAAAAAATTCTGAGCTCAATAGAAAAAGTGTCATCGACTTTATAGATGTATCTGAGGAAAAATTCGGATAAAAAAAATTATTTGCAGAGATATTTCAAATTAAAACATTCGAAAATCCCAATTTTTCCCCGTAAATCGATACTCGATTGTCTCGCGCCATTCATTTGCATGTGGTTATATGCCTAAACTATAAAAGAATATTTATATGAGCGTTTTTTACTAATGAATTTTCAGGTAAAAAACAGTTTCAGAGAGACGGAACTCGGCAAGTTGGGGGCAAACTGCTAATGCAGTTAGAAATCTTCGACCATCGGTCGATCCACTTTGATATTTACCATTAATTATTCGAGGCGGGCCTTTGGCGTCTACTCCAGCCCCTATTGCCTAATTGCTTGCTGAGAAACGTCGTTGCAAAGGGTTGCCGAGTTTGCGGTAACTAACCACGTCTTGTTTAGCAACAACTATTGTTCTAGGCACTGCCTCACTCAGTGCAACAAGTTCGTTGTACTCATTAATAGTTCAAACACTCTTCAGGCTCAAAGACACGCGCCCTAGTTGGGTTTTCCACGACTTTCTTCACAATCTTCTTCGTTTGTTCCCGCAGCAGAGAGCCCGTTAGCTCATTACGCAAAGATGCTACAGTCAATTCCACGTCATAGGGGCGAAGTTATACTCATTCACGAAGATATCCACGTCTTCACACGCGCATCAAGCTCGAGACATTCCCATTAGCCCCCTCTCGCTTGCATCCTGCAAGTCGTGAGCTCGAGTTAATACAGTTCAAATGGAACGCAAGTTCCCTAATTTAGCCCTGCCATCACTCTGTTTTACTTGCCTGTGTTTATTCAGAGACAATCACGAGCGACATTCCAATTAATGCCTATCTCGGGGCAAAATGAAATAGTAAACGTCATTTTCTTTCGCAAATATCTCAGAAAATACTAGACTTGTGAATAATTTATACGGAATCTTGTTTGTAGATTTTTTTCTTGCCTACAAAAAAGGTTGATACAAAAAAATCGACACAAGCCACCGTTCTTGAGATATTCCTAAAAACGAGTCAACTAATGGAGAAAAATACCTTTAACGTTTTTCAGCTGATTCTGTAGTAAAATAACATGGCTAAGCTTGTACTAGGCTAGACTATGCTAGTTTAATGGTTTCTAAGCGAAACTAACTGCTAGCTAAATTGACTAGTAGTCTGGAATGTAATTTTATCAAAATTTAAGAAAAATGCTTAGATATCCTATCACAAGCTAAGATGAAATAACGGTTCTTAGCCCGTGCTAAGGCATTCTAAGAATCTTCTAAGCCATAGATAAGTAATACTAACAACTATTTCATCAACTTTTTTAACAAAATCAAGGCTAACCGTTTGCTTAGCTAGACTAAGCTAGTTTAACGATTTCTGAGTGAAACTAACGTCTCGCTGAGCTGACTAATAATTTTGGTAGGAACTTTATCAACATTGAATTTCGAAATAAGTGTACAAGATATCCTAAACTAATCCAACGTGACGAAGAATTTTTTGTCGTCTTTTTTCCAAGATATCTCAGAAATTATCGGAGTTGGGATATTTTTGTGTATAATCTTTTTTATAACGCTTTTTTCAGGCTACAAAAAAGGTAGAGTGAAAAATTTTGATAAATCTAACGGTTCAAGAGATATGAAATATCTCCTTCGACAGGGTGTGGAATAATTTGGTCATAAGGCTTCGATCAAGTGACTCCTGCGACAATTGATGGCAAAGTAATTCAATTGCGAGGGTAGGAAGTAACCAATGCACACCCCCAATTGCTCATCGCATAATTCAACAAAGACAAATTGCCATTCATGTACAATTACCGGAGTTAATCGTGACGCATCATTAACTGATTGGACACTACAATTCGATGATCAGCGATGAGCGGAGACGCCAGTTGAGCACAATGATGCACCATTCAGACCAGTGGACATTCATAGAGCACATATCAACCCCCAAAAGTATGAAAGCGAATCGCGGCCAGATATCCGTGATAAATCAAGACACCAACGGTGCAATCAATTTTTTTCATCCTGCACAACTATAAATGACCGGGAAATTTGTTGGCAATGTGCCAATCATCGGCTTCAATAGATATCAATTAACTGGCATGGTCAATTTATTTTCCTACACGAGTGTCAATCACACGATTCCAATGCCCACACAATTTATTCACTTATTATTCACAGAGGCAAATGAAGATGAAAAAAATTTTTTTATTCAGATATTAATGGAAAATATTGAGACAATAGAGAGTGCATAGAAGCGTGATGGTTCGCTTGTTAATGGATTCTAAAAAAATCCAATCCACCCTATCATTCAGATTAACTAATTAACTATTTTTATTCGATTTCAATAACTGTGTACTCAAGTCTATTCATTTTTTTTATCCCATTGTCAGAAAAACGCGTTCTATAAATTTTATATTGCTAAAATGACAGATTGAACTAAACCTAAATTAGCTAGACTAGTCTGAGATAATTTAGAGTAAAATTTGCGTGATTTAATGTGACAATTACTGGGTGAAATTAGGGTGAAGGAAAAACTAAGTAAAAAGTTTTTTTTTGCTAAGAAATACTAAGATAACTGATGGCTAAGGTAGAATAATGTTTTTTAGCTCGTGCAAGGGTATTTTAAGCTTTTTCTAAGTTATAACTATGAAATACTAACGAATTTTTTAGTGATTTTTCCAGTGAACTAACATGGCTAAGCATTTGCTAAGCTATACTAAGCTAGTTTAACAGTTTCTAAGCGAAACTAATGTCCAGCTAAGCTGGCTAGTAGTTTGAGAAGTAAATTTAGCTATTCTAACCTTTTCCTAAGGTATTCTAACCTTTTCCTAAGCCAAATCTAAGAAATGCTAACGAATTTTTCAGAAATTTCTCTAGTAAAACAATATAGCTAAGCTTATACTAGTTTAGAGTATGCTAGTTTAATGGTTTCTAAGCTAAACTAACTACTAGCTAAGCTGGCTAGTAATCTTGAATGTAATTTTATTAAAAATTAAGAAAAATCCTTAGACATCCTATCACAAGCTAAGACGAAATAACGGTTCTTAGCTCGTGCTAAGGTATTATAAGAATTTCCTAAGCCATAGATAAGTAATACTAACAACTATTTCATCAACTTCTTTCACAAAATCAAGGCTAAACGTTTGCTTAGCTAGACTAAGCTAGTTTAACAATTCCTGAGTGAAACTATCGTCCCGCTGAGCTGGCTAATAATTGTGGTAGTAACTTCATCATCATTGAACTCCCAAATAAGTGCACAATCAGCAAAATAGTAAATAAAACGCGATCAAGTGAGATCAGATAATTCGATTACTTCTTCTATAGATGGAAAAATCCAAGTCAATATCTGTCTTAATACAAAAATAAGTGTAACAATAAATTCCCTAGACAATTCTTGTGTGGCACGCACGCAATCCCCAAAATTCCGAGTATAGCAAACGAGAAAACTCTTGCGAGTTTTCTCCTTAGGGGAAATCCCGTATAGAAACCAAGCCGAGTATTGGTAACTAGCGAGAGAAACTCCAGCTCTAAAATGATCCGGGATAGCTGAAGTATGTGGCTACGTGAGCCGGCAATATCGAGACGGGTTAAATCCTTGGGAAATTGGTTCATTTATCGCGCAGCATCACTCTGTAATACGTGCTCGCTGCCTCATTCTCGATCCGCAAGTATATATATCCGTTTTTTTTCACCCCTCAGAGAACAAAGGCTCTTGGCACGAGGTCCGGCCACCTCAAAGAGTAACGAGACTCACGGAAATCCGGAAAAATTGGCCTTGGGATTATTTTCTCGTCGTGTCAAATGAGTCTCAATTGCCGCGTGTGCTATGTGAAATACCGTCACACCAGTAAGAACATCATTTTTCATCGTATACACTTGAGTGATAACGAAATGAGTCTACGCGCGCATCAAGTGTGCTGTGTACACCATGGCAATCTCACATTTTTCCCTCGTTTTTTTTTTTTTCTTCGCTGTCTCGAGAGATTCCGTCGATCACCGTCTGGTCGACGTCTCGAGGGTTTTGCCCTGACAAATCGTGTTAATTAAAATGTGCCAAACAATTTTTTGCACTTTATATTTGAATTTATAAATTTTTTCCACCTGAAAATCCGATTTTTTCTATCTTCAATTTTCTGACGGTCTATACACCCCGGCTGATTAACGAGGCAATTAATGCATAGCCCAGTGACCCCGTTGGCCATGTAGTTTGCCTCGAGTTAATAGGTTGAGCGCTAGGCGAGATGGAGACGACCGAGTCTCGCGCTCTGTATTCTCGTACGATAACCCCTCGACCTCTGAGCGACTTCTCGCTACGCCTAAACCTCTGTGCACTCACTCCTCGTTGCACTTTGCGCGTCGTTTAGTTTGCTGGTTTAACTTTGGGGAAATTAGCCAGCCCCCAAAGCTCTCCCCACGCCGAGGAGGCCGCGCTCTCTCCAACTAATTAAGCTCAGGCTATACTGTCCGAAAATGAAACAGCGAAATTCCGATTAGATAGACTTTCAGATATAATCCGCGATAGTTTTTCTGTTTTCGTTTTGGGTTTATACCATAGAACGGTATAAATTCTCGTGGATTTTGGTCAATATTTTGGGAGATTATAGACCACTATTGATTTTTTTAATAAATAAAAAATTATTTCGCTTGTATAAAGATATTTCTCTAGTCAGACGGATTATTAAACTTTTTTTTAGGCTTAATTTAGTCCTTTATAAGACGTATTTTTCAGAAATTAGTTGGATATTTTTAGTAGAAAAATGAAAAATGTATTTTTTTAAGAATGTCTTTTTTTTTTTTAAATAACTCATGAATGGTGAGAGCAATGGAATTTTTGTATAGAAACTTTTGTATAGCTTGAAAAAAAAGCTATAAAAAAGTTTATATACAAAAATCTCATATCTAAAGTAGTTTTCGAGATATTTGTCATAAAATGAAAATCAATTTTTCATCTTACCTCAAATTTTCAATATTTCAACATTTTTCCCTTCCCGAAAACCCTTAAAATTGAATTAAACCAAATATTTTCATTGACTAAATAACTCAAAATTTTTTTTAAATACTACAACACATAAAAAAATTTTTTTTTCATCATAGATAAAATATAAAATTTTTCAAGACACTGAATCCAACCTTATTTCAATAATTCTCGAGGGTAGAAACGAATTCTAGCAAAAAAGAACTAGTTGGAAAAGTACATTGAAAATTTCTCGACTGGTTCAACGCAGTTTATTCAGTCGGTAAATCAAAATTCGAGCTGTCGGTAGGCAAACACAAAGGGCAGCAAGAGGGAATAAAAGGAGCGAGCGAGTTGCGGTGTAGTAGAGGGAAAGGCTCTCACGAGCCCTTGCAAAGGGATGATGTTTGGGGGCGAGTGGAGCGAGTGAGAAGGCTGCATGAAGAGTCCAGGGGTCTTTCATGATGGGTCTGTGCGCGTCTTAAAGTCTCCGGCGTGCTTTTAGACCACTACAAACTCTTGAGCAGTCTCGAGCTTTTCAGCCGGAATTTTCCGGGCTTGAAACGCGAGAAGAAACGCAATGGATACACATTCAGACAGGCGATTGAACGTGTATAGCCTTCAAGATCTCTCGGCAATTGCTTTGATTTTCGCGGACTAATAGACATGAGAATGGCGAGAAAAAAAAACTCCGATCGCCAGCAACATTGGCGGGAAAATCGGTGGAAAAATTCGCTTGCACAAGTCGGAATAAAAGGCAAAACAAGTGCGCGACGCTAATTAAACCAGAGTCTAAAAACCCCTGTCGTTAATTTGTCGTTTTTTTGGCCATCCCTGAGCGCAGAATTTTTTTTCTTTTCATTTGCCACAGCGGCGTGTATTTTTTTTTTCTGATTTTTGGCGTGCGAGAACAAAACTACGTCTGAGTGGCGCGATACTTACACTCGTTGCACACACAAATGAGCGGAAAAAAAAATCGCCCGGGCGTATATGATTTTCGGAGGTTGATTGTCAGTTGGTGTGAATATATGGATTTTTCCTTCCAACATGCGCGCACGCCTGGTTATTATTGTTTTTCTACGATGGAAATTTTATTGGAAGAAAATCGTGCGATGAAATGATGGATACGTGATCAGCTCGTGTGTGTGTGGCGTTTTACGGCTTGTTTCGCCGATTCAATCACGCCATTTTATGCCGATGTTTATCGTCCTACCACGCGCCAATGTTTCCATAAACGTGCGGGGAAATTGCACATCCGTCTGTTCAACTTGTCGATGCAGTAGGACCGGGAAAATTCCGGAGTGAGAAAAATCACCCGGTTTTTCGAAGCCTCTACAGCACCATTCAACGCTGCAAATATTTCAAATTAATTCACATACTATTCTTTTAATATTCCTGCATGATTTTTTAAACTGGAAAACAAATTTTCTACTCATTTTTCAAGAGTTTAAACGGATAAAAACACTGAAAAATAAAGAGCTCGACATCACTAGTTCAGATACTATCCTAAATATCTTAGAAACGACAAAAGGATATGGATTTTTTACAAAGAATCTTTTTTATTTCTGATAAAATTTTCTATTAAAAAGCCCTCTTTCCCTGGATGATCTCGCCCGACTGAAAGGATGTGCCTAGCGTATTCAGGAGGTAAAAAGACATCGAATGGCGTATAAAAAACCAAAATCCATCAATATCTTCCTATTGAAAGGCACGTCGAAAGATCAAAATTCATTAAAACGCACGTTGAAACATCAAAAACCACCAAAATATTATTTTTTTTCGATATTCCAATATAGTTATTCATAGTTACTCGTTAAACAAATGTCCTGGTGACAACCCGATTGTGTTAAACTATTAAACTCAATAAATTTATGCTATTTATTTCCTTACGTTTAGAAAATCCTAAATAAAGTTTACGTAAATGCAACACGACATTCATCGATTGTTAGGCGGTATGAAATTTGCCGGGGTTGCTACGAAAATGGGCACTCTAGTCAGATTAGTTGGATATTTGTTGAAACTTGGTTCTAAATTTGAAACCTATATACTTAGCTAGTTATTTTTATTCGAGTCAACTGCGGCCGATAATAGGAGCAAAGCTTTTAGAGTTTGTATACATTTGTGTGTATATAAATGCATTCTCTTCTCGATACTCAGAGGAAGAGTAAACTCGATGCACTTTGTCGTGGAGGCACGCGTGTTTCGAATAAGAACTTCACCTCGCTTGCCGCCTGACACACAGCCTTTACGAGCACTTCTGCAAGAAATATTATCCACAGGATGTGGCGGCGTGCGCGCGATCCGCGCTTCTATATTTCAACGACTTTTCCAAAGCGCCCAATAAAAAAACAAAAAAATGTATACATCAAGAAAATTGCCGAGTTCTTAACCGTAAAGAATTTCATGCAAGTTGTAAAACTATTTGGCTGCGTTATAAAAATTTCACGCTCAGGGAGAGAGAGAAAAAGGCACTTGAAATGAATCCAGTTAAAGAGCCCTCTCGACGACCAAACTTAGACCCAGACATCAAAGAAGTTGAGTTTCCACAACGAATTTGTTTTACCCATCAGAGAAGCCAACACCCCCTCGTCAAACTCACTTTGCAGCATGGTGCTCGTCTTTCAGGGGCACCACATTCGATGATTGAAACGTTATTGGATCGTCCTCGGCAGCGAGTCTTCGACACCACGCCCCCAATTCCATTTCCCAAGCCGCCCTTTTCGAATTTCATCGTCTCTTCCGCTTACTTCCGGTCACCTCTCGACACACCAGTCATTATTTTACAGCCGTTAAGACACCGATGAAGGTGTCGCAGATTTTACACCTGTTTTCCCGCCTCCTCCGCGTAGGTGATGAAAAACTTCGTCGCTACTAAAAACAAATATGATTCTTATTAATTTATTTATCAACATTTATATTTAATTTTTCTCACCGTTACTCCAGTCACTCGCTATTTCCACTATTTCTTTATATTCATCAATCATCTGGAAATAAAAACAATGCAGACATGAAATTAATACGAAATAAAAGAGGGATGAAAAGTTTAAATGTACGGTATTATATATTAAACATCGACTCATGAAGTTGAGGCTGAAAATATGATGAATAGAAATTCCCTCTCAATATGCTGAAATATCTATTTATCTGAAAATAGAGTTGATTTTCTCGCTAAAAATTCTTGAAAAAGTGAGTTAATTTTTTTTTTTTTTAGGGTTTTAAAGTAACTTTTAAAAAAAAATAAAACGAAGCAAAATATTTAACACTGCGTTTCATAATTATTTTCACACAAATTTGAGGTTTAAGGGTTTGGCCAATAGTTCTTAAAATGACAGTAAGGGGTTGTAAAATTTTTTTGGGTGTTTTCAAACTTTAAACTAACTGTAAAAAAAAAATATCGTCGCGGGACGAAACATTTAATAGTATATTTTGTAATTATTTTTCATGAATTTGAGGTTTGAGGGTGTGCAATGCTGTTTAAAACAACCCCATGGGGTTTGCTGATTTTTTTAGGTGCTTTTGAGGGTTTAAACTAACTGTAGAAAAAATATTAATCGTGAAGCAACATATTTAACACTATATTTCATAATTTTTTCCCCAAAAATTTGAGGTTTAGGGGTGTGTAATGGCCTTTAAAATGACGCCAGGGGGCTACAATTTTTTTCGAGAGCTCTACAGACTTTAATACAACTATAAAAAAACTTTTATTGCCAAGTAAAACATTTAACACTATATTTCCTAATTATTTCCCATGAATTTGAGGTTTAGAAGTGGCCGATGATCTTTAAAACGATTTCAGAGGGTTGTAAATTTTTTTTTTTTAGTTTTTCTAGATCTCTAAACTCACTGTAGAAAATATCTAAAAACCTACGCGCATTTTACAGTCGAAATCTTTTTGAAAAAAAAAAAAAATTCCTATAAAAAATTTTCCAAATAAAAATTTTCCATTCCCATTATTACCCACGATATTTTCATTACAAATTCGTCCATTTGAATAAACCATCTAACAATCGCTGTCAAAAGTCAATATAAATTAATGCCTGCACGAAATAATAAAAAAATAACAATAAAAAACGAATAGCAGTGAAAAAAAGGCACAAAATGAATCACCTAAAACTACAGCAGTATATGTCGAAAAGAAAAAAACGAAATACGATTGAGACAATGAAAAAATTTCGATTTGACAGCTAAAGAGTGATGATTGCACCAGCGAAAATCCCAGCAACCAGCAAATGGTTGTATATATATTGTGTGTGGTGTGAAATCTCTCTATAGTTTAACAGTCGAACAGATCACGTATCGACGTAAACACTGCGATTGGAAAGTTAGTAGCAGTTTAAATGGGCGAGCTCGTTCGTAAAAGCTGATGGACGGCAAACAAACTTCTCTACTACTTCTGGACGATGTGATGCTCTCGATGAAGTCGGTCAATTTCTATGGCACAAAATCAAACCATGTTATTTTCCCAACTGTTTCATTGACGTATATTTCTCTGTCGATTTTATATCTGCCTATATCCGTTGATTCTATAGGCACATACACAAACTCTGTGCAAGTAATTCGCCATTTGGCAAAGTCAATATGCTCCATCAGAAATCCAGTTTGAATTGGCACATTATTTCCCCAAGAGATCAGGCCAAACGATTTTCCAAACATTATTTGCCCAAAGTACATTTACATTATGGGCTTTATGCTGATTGATTTCTGTGTTGGTCTCGACGCAACGCCCGTGGATTGCCCGATAAATTCGTCACGAATCTCCCACCATATCGCAGCAAATAAATTCACCTAAAAATATATAAAAATTGGCTTTTGTTTCAGGAGGAAAAGAACAGAAAAAAAAAAAAACAAACAAATCATCTGGCGAACACATTTCAGTTTTATCGCCTTGGCCTTTTACTCGATGATAAGTCGACGCAATTATTTTCGTGCTCTCATCTTAGACTCTCGAGATACGAAACTTTGCCACTTTTCGCCTGGCCCCACACACACACCCCTCGTACCAAGGATAACTATCACTTTTCGCTTGTATATTCGCTGCACGTCTTTTACCCCCAGAGGACCTCGCCTTGTTAATCCGTCTTTTCACCTCAAAATGTATTTCCATCGGTGAATATCTGCATTTTAAACGAAAGAGAAACGACCCTGGACCCTCAATACAAGCTGTTAGGGGGGTTGGAAAAATTAAAAAGGCCATTTTAGTTGGTTTGGTTGCAGTTTGAGGCGTGAGAAAAATTCTTGAGTGTTTTGAAGTAGATTAGTTGCAATTTTGGATTGTAAAAAAAATTGTTTGGGTGCACTATGAGTCTTGGGAAATTTTTTGGAACAATCTAGATTGGATTTATCAAGGTTTAGGGTCGTGAAAAATTTTTTGATTGTTCTAGAGTGGGTTTTCTGTTACTCTGGGCTTAGGAAAAATTTTTATAGCATTCTAAAATGACATAGTCAGTAACATGGACGTTGGAAAATTTATTAGAGCCGTCTAAATTGGATTAATCGACTATTTGAGCCGTGGAAAAATTTCTAAAGTCCAAAGTCCAAGGTCGGCTAGTCAGTATCAAGGTTGTTAGAAAATTTATTTCAAGAATCTAAATTGAATTTATCAAAGTTTTGGGCCTTGAAAAATTTTCAGAAGTGTTTTAAGATTGGTTTTAGTTGAAAATTTTGAGTTTTAAAAAAAATTCTAAGGTTTTGAGATCTTGAAAATTTTTTGGAAGTATTCGAAATTAGGATTAACAAATCTTTGAGCTTTGAAAAAAATTATCTGATTGTTTTAGGATAGGTTTTTTGTAACTTTAGATACAGAAAATATTTTTAAGGTGTTCTAAGATGACCTAATCAGTAGTATGAGCATTGGAAAATTTATTGGAGTAGTCTAAATTGGACTAATCGAAGATTTGGATCTGGAAAAAAATTTCTAAAGTCTTCTAACGTGGATTAGTTAGTACCAAGGATCTTGAAAAATTTATTTTAAGAGTCTCAATTGAATTTTTCAAAATTCTAGGCCTGGAAAAAATTTCAAAAGTGTTCTAAGGTTGATTAATTGAAAATTTCGGGTTTAAAAAAATATCCTAGAGATCTAAAATTTTGACAAATTTTTTTGAAATAGTCTAGTTTGGATTCATCAAAATTTGGAGCGTTGAAAAAATTATTTGATGATTCTAGAGTGGATTTTTTGTAATTTTGGACTTGTGAAAATTTTTTATAGCATTCTAAGATGACCCAGTTAGTAGCATCGGTATTAAAAAATTCATTGGAGCAGTCTAAATTGAATTAATCGAAAATTTGACTGTTAAAAAAAAATTTCTAAAATATCCTAAAATGAACTAATCAATATAAAAACTCTTGAAAATTTTTTTTTCAACTAATCTAGATTGGATTAATCAAAATTTTGAGCCTTGAAAAATTTTTTATAACCATCAAAAATGGATCAATAAAATTCTAAAGTATTAAAAAAAATTATTAAAACACTTTGCGTTAAATAAACTAACATATTAGATCTGAAAAAATTTATCCGAGTAAAAAAATATCATTTATACCATTTTTTTCTAACACAAAAAATATTTATGCATGATAAATAAAACAAAATAACATTTATAAATATAAAAATACTCATAAAAATACACTTCTCCCGTGAAAAAATTGTTTAATCCATTTTTACATTATTCAAAATAATATTTTTTTGAGTGAATTGCGTATTTTTCTGTGTGTGACGCATATATGCAGTGTCGACATGAGATTGGCGTGGGCAGGATTAACGTTTCGCGGCAGAATCGAAAAATTAACAGACAAAACACACGCGCGAGTCGCGCGACAACAAACGGAAGTGGCGGAAAAAAAAATTCCTATATATGCAGAGTAAAAAAAATATATGGAGGCCGGTAGATTAAACTCGTGTGTTTGGCAATAGTCGCGTGTCGTGTGAGAGGAGTCGACGAGTGATTCGCTTTCCACGACGCCTCTGTCACTGTCCTCTTCCCATCAAACGCACACTCCACTCGATCAAAAATTCTGTGTTGCTGTGCAACAGCCAAGTCGCGCGATGAAACTCGCTACATATTACTCCGGTGAAATATAATACACTGGGCGCATGTCTCCCATGACGTGTGACTCGACTGGCGACATTATTTCAAATGTTCCTGGCGTAATTAACGCGCACGTTCGCCTCTCCCGATAGTGCAATACACGCGCCGGTAATCCCTCGACAGTCTGGCCTCCGTATCGGCCAGATATATTTTATTATTCACCCTAGCCGATTTCTACGGTAAGTCATTTTTATTATTAAATCAACTGACGGATTTTTTTGCTTCAACATTTTTCTCGCATCTCAAATTTTTCATATTTATTTATTTGGTTTTTTTTTCGAATATCATATATGACGATCAAGAATATTTCATGAGAGGTTTTCAATGTATTTTTTAACACACACTGAAAAGCAATTTTTCGTGTGTTTTTATGTAAAATCCGAGTTTTTTTATGATTAAAAATTAAATGAATAGTTCAAAACGACGCGAGGGGGTTGCAATTTTTTTGAGGGGTTCTTCACACTTAAATGGAGCTGTAAAAAAAATTTTATCGCAAAGCAAAACATTTAACACTATATTTCATAATTATTTTCCATAAATTTGAGGTTTGGGGGTGTGCAATGTTCTTTAAAACGATGCTAGGGGGTTGCCAATTTTTTTGGGTGTTTTTGGGACTTCAAACTATCTGTAAAAAAAATAACAATGGGGGGAGAAACATTTAACACTATATTTCGTCATTATTTCTCTTAAATTTGAGGTTTAGGGGTGTGCAATATTCTTTAAAACGACGCTAAGGGGTTGATAATTTTTTTGGTTGCTTTTCAGGCTCTAAGTTGACTGTAGAAAAAATATCATCGCGAAGTACAACATTTAACACTATATTTCATAATTATTTCCGATTAATTTGAGGTTTGCGGGTGTGTAATGCTCTTTAAAACAACGCTAGGGGGTTGCTAATTTTTGTGGGTGTTTTTAAGACTCCTAACTAACTGTAAAAAAAATATCGTAGCCAAACAAAACATTTATTACTATATTTTATGACGATTCTACCGAAGTAAAGCTCTTTTTTTCACCTAAACCTCAATCTTGTCTTAGCCCTTTAAATTCAATCGATACACCGACATAAACAATAGACTTCAGCCTATGTTCATGTTGATTAAAAAACAAAACAATCACCTAAACAAATGAAGTATTAAAAAGACGCGAAAATTATAGAATCATTGAAATATTATTTTAATAATTAAAATCCATTAAAAACAATACCCTAAATGAAACTAAATGAAATTCGGCTGAGATGCTATAACCCGTAATAAAGATTTTAGACTCCCTTCCACACAGATTCCGAGTTATTTCAATATAAATATCGTAAATTATCCAACTAATCCCACGTTATCTTTATTAGCAAATTATTAATTATACTTAACTTGAAGAAAAAATAAATAAATCCGAGCCTATTTTCCGGTAAACAAGCAACCTTATATAGGCGCTTAGCCGCTTGCGATAAAACGTTATAAAAATAAATAGTTGCGTGACACAGTGTTGATACGCGCAACAATACAAAGAAAATCGCAACTTAGAAGCCCTTAAAATCCAAGAAATAAAGTCAAGTATAATCTCTTCGTCCTTGATAACCCCGTCATTTATATCCTACAGTAGCACTACGAGCTCTCGACCTCGAATTTACGATCGTGCTTATCGAGAGAGGCGTTTTCCCAATGGCCACCATGTCGTATCGAGAGATTAGACGTTGAAATGCTTAGGAAATGACCCTTGAAACGTGAAAAAAAATGTAGACTTACTTTTGTCCACTAGTAAAATGGTCAATCAGATTTTTTTTTTCCTAGTGAAGGATCGACTGGCTTGCATGATCACAGAGGCAAAATATTCTGTCAATATTGTGTCAGTCAAGTCTTTTGTCCTGTGCAGCCGCTTGGCTGCTTTTGCTTCCACCCTCTCGCCCTTCGTGTGTGACGTCATACGTTTTAGCGAATCGCAATAAAACCCGTTCCATTGTTCAACCGGGACGTATAATAAAGTCCTGCTACATATTGTAGCTTGAGTGATTGCTGCATTGGACGATATTCACCGCCAACCGATTTAGAAAATATTCGCTCTCACGTATAACCTGTGAAAATATAAGATTGACATTTTTTTTTATAATCAAAAAAAAGATTGGATTATTCGTGCAATTGCAGGAAAATTTTACTTATGAAAAATTAATAGTTTTAAAAGGGTAGTTGGTGATTATTTTAACGCAATAAGCAGCAAAGTAGAAGGTTTTTATTAATTTAGTGTCGTTTTAGGTGTACGACGGTAAATGCAGAATTTTTGAAATAATGAAAAATTAATAGAATCTGTAACTTTCAAGTATTCTAAATAATTCACAGTAATTTATACAAGTTGAACAAGCTATTGAAAATTTTATTAAGAGATTAAACAATAAAAACTGATATTTTTACTGGAAATACTGTATGGTCACGTTTTTTTTTTTTTTGTAAATATCTCGAAAACTAAAGGATTTATTTATTTTTTACACAAAATCTTTTTTATAGCTTGAAAAAAGATCTTAAAAAAGATTCTTATTAAAAATTTAAAAAACCTTTTATTTTTCGAGATATTTGTGATGAGAAAAAAAAAAATAAAAATTAAATCTGAAAAATGTTGGATAAATTAAAATTTTTTTTCTATTGAAAATATCTCAAAAAGTTAAAGTTCTATAAAAAATTTTTAATATATCATTTTTGAAGCAAACTTTCTCAACTTTAAAATGAGATATTAAAAATCGTGGTATCTTGAATAATTCTCTGGATATCTTGCTGTCGAAGTAAATTAAGTTTTTAATGAATAATAAAATTACTAATGGGTTTTTATTTTTAGGTTAATAATTGAATTAAAATAAAGGGTTATTGAACCTGTGTGCATCTTGACTTTTTTGTCGGTGTATAAATAGAGGACAGGTGTGATTTTTTTCTGTCCGAGTGCGTATTGCTAATTTATTGGTGTAGCGAAAAGAACTCGCCCTTTGCACCTTCAATAGATCGTTAAACACGATTCTCACATGCAATTGGCACCGCGGGGAGAGTTGGCAATGTGGAGCAAGAGTAGTAACCTTGTTTCCGTGTCAGACTAACTCACGGCTCACAGGTGAGACATTAAACAGGCAAAATAATTAGTGCTCGCGCAAATCCTCAGCCCTGGCCAAAGCCACCTACGTACACAGTATATATAGTATACTGTGAACTTGCCCCGTCGCGGTAATTGCAGAGCATTCAAGAGAGATTCTCTAATGAAATTTCGTATGATGAACTTGCGTTAATTTTCCACTGCAGGCGCAATATTTCTCATGTGGGTGTCAAGTAGCTATACTGTTCTATATTTTATTCTCTGACGTCAACCGAAAAAAATTTATCAAACGAATCATAAAAATCTCATCATTCAAAGTAATTTTTTTTTTATCCTTCCTTTGATTAATTTTATCTCCGGAAATATTAAAAATTTCCATCAATCACAGGATATATTTTTTTAAGAAAATTTAATTATCTACAAAAAAGTATTCTTGTATTTTTTTTTTTCTAAATTCCATTATTGTTGAGATATTTTGGAAAAAAAAAAAAATTTTTTTTTTTATGAATTTACAATATTGCAAAAATATTGGGTAAATAAATTTTTTTTTTAAATTTCTTAACTTTATCTCTAAGACTCTCAAAAAAATTTCTCAAAATATTGACATATTTAAAAAAATTTAATTCTCTACAAAATAGTACTTTTGTATTTTTTTTTATAAAATCCATCATTTTTGAGATATTTTGAAAAAAAAAAATTTTTTTCTTCATAAATTAATGATATTCCAAAAATTAGGATAAAAATTTGATTTTCTAATAAAAATTATTTCAATGATTTAATAAAAAAAAAAAAATATATATATGAAAAATCCAAAATTGCTTGAAAAATCGAAAAAAAAAAGATAAATTTCATTTTTGTCGGAAAATTTCTTAATTTTATCTCTCAAACTCATTAAAAATTTGTCCAAAAAAAAATTTTTTTTTTCCATAAATCAACAATATTCCATAAATTAGAATAAAAAATTTTTTAGATCAAAATTCAACTTTTTAATAATAAATTTCAATGATTTAATGGTAAAAAAAAAATGTTTTTAATCGAGAAATTCTTGACAAACAAAAGTAAAAAGGAAATTTCCTTTTTTTTCTGAAATTTGCTTAATTTAATCTCTAAAATTCTTAAAAAAAAAAAAATCCCAAAAAATGTCGACATATATTTTTTCAAATCTGAATTTCCTATGAAGAGTTCTCTTCGATTTTTTTTTCATCATTCCATCATTAATTTTCAAGATATTCAAAAAAAAAAAAAAAACAATTAAAGAAAAAAGCCAAAAATTCAAAAACTACTTGAAATTTGTGAAAAATTATTTTTATACCATTTTTAAAAAGAATTTAATTTCCCGAAAAAGTAGTTAAAATTGTTTGTAAGAAACTTTATATTAAGATGATTTATCGAAGTTAAAAATGAAATTTTGTGGCGGTCAGTTGTAAACAATCTAAATTAGGTGAATAAAATAAATAAATAAAAACAAAAGCGCTCTACTCACGTCCGGCAGTCATTGACGGTGGCGATTAGCAAGGAAGCCGGTGCAAAACTTGGGCCATAAATTGTGGAATTTGAAATGGAAATGGTGTCACGTCCGCACAGTTACGTTGGAGAATCGACGGACTGCAGCCTACGCTGATCACGTACTCGACGATCTGCTCTCTGTCACTCTCGCGCTTATTTATCTTTCACGCTGTCCTCCTTACTCGACTGATGGCCAGTCACAACCTGGAAAATCAAGAGATATTCGTCAAGAAATCGGCCTGAGACGAGTGTTTGACTGGTAATTTCGCATAAAAACTACCCCCAAAAAAAAACACTTCTTTCCCCTTACTACAAAAACTCAAAATTTTCCTTAAAAAAAAATGCCCTAAAAATTTTACACCAAAAAAAATGATAAAAGTCTAAAAAAAAACTTTTTTTAAATCAATTAACCATTTTTTTTTTTCATAAAAAAGTTATATTTCAATGAAATAATAATTTAAATAATTAAATAATTAAATTTAAACATTTTTTGTAAGAAAAAAAAAATTTTTTTTTTGTGTAAAAAAGTTGAAAAATGCTGAAATTGAAAGAAAAAAATTTTTTTATAGATGCCTGATTGCCAAGATCGAGGTGATACACATTCTGTCCGACATACAGACAGTTCGGAGTGTCTTGCGTGCACGAGCGATAATCAATTTGAATTTTTATTGAATTCCAACGCCAACCTCAACTGCTATTTTCTTCAGCAATTTTTATATTTCTCGGGAATAAAAAGAAAAAAAAAAAAAACGTTTGAGTGGAATTTTCCGCTTTGAATCTACATTTTCACTTGGCATATTGCTTTAGTATTGCCTGTGATTAATGCGCAAGTTGGGAGAAAAATAATTCTACTCGGGCAATAGCAAAAGTTTGCGAGAGAGGATGGATAAATGTTTGACTTTTATGTTGGTTATTTATTGGCGACACAACATGTAAGAAATCGCCAAGGAATGTGTGTTCTCACAGGAAAAATCGTTTGTTTCCACGAGGAATTAAGGTGCCCCAGAGGGTATTTGGAATCGCTGACCTAAGATTTCCGATCGACCAAGCGAAAAGTGACGGCGATGGCGGAGAAGAAAAACCTACCCGACCAATGATTGCATTCACCCAACACACACAGTTCAATATGTATTCTACTACATAAAAATCAAAACAACATAAATTTTAGCTCAGAAATTTAGGGTAAGAATAAATTTAATCAGCATCTTTTTTTTTTCCTCATCTTTTTATCTCTACCCTCAATAATTATTTTTCTCCCTCAGTTAAACAAGATTAAATTTTTTTTTTAGATTTTTCCTCCAGTTAAAAAATATTTATAAGTAATATTCATGTAAAATTACACGATTTTAAACGTTAAATGTTTTTTTTTCCGCAATGATATTTTTTTGACAGTTAGTTTAGTCAATTTTCTCTTCTCCCTCAGTGAAACAAAAAAAAATGTAAAAAATATTAAAAAATCCACTTACTTAATCCGTCTTTGATAGAAAAAAATTTCTAAAATTGATAGAAATTTTATTTTCATATTTTTATGATATGAAAAATCAGTCAATCTATCATTGAATTTTCACCAATAGTTTCTCATCGAAAAACTACATGAAATTTATAGTAAACAAATTTTCATAAAATTTTTCATTAAATAGAATTTCGAAAAATGACAAAAAAAATTTTTTTTTGTTTTCAATTTTCTAATACAAATAATATCAAAATTGACCTAAAAAAAATACATTTTAATTTTTTATACCAGAAAAAAAATTTTTTATGCCAAAAAACTCCTAAAATTAATAGAAAAAAAAAAAATTCTTAATTATTTTTGGTTCTGAAAAATTCCCAAATTCGCCACAGAAATATTTTCTACATTTTTTATGAAAAAAAAAAAAGGTTGAATCTGTTAAAAATTAATTTCTATCTTTTTTAAAAATAAGAAAAATGTTTCAATTGTGAAAAAAATGGAATATAAAAAAATACTGTACATTAAAATCGGTCACAAATAAGCTATCTTCGATTGTCGGCGCTGTAGGTCACACCAACTAGAAGATGTAACCACGTCTAACGAGTTAACTTCGTTGAAACTCGAGTTTCTTAACGACTCGCCGTGGGCGCCGGGCTGCGGGTGAAATCACTTGATAAACTTTGCATTGCAAGTGGAACGGAAATTCATCAGGCAAACCGTGACACTTTGAGCAATTTTACGAATGATCTCTGCTATGTCCTATGCATACAGTGGTAAATTAATAAAATTTAAGCATATATCATTATACGAAGAGTAATAAACTAGAACTTTGTCAACATGATAGAGCAAGTATTTATCTTTCAATGTCGCGGCATTCTCGTTATAGAGGAAATGCGAACCACCTGCTATTTGATCACTGTCTTGCCATTAATTTGCAATGTCTAATGGTTGCACAGTCCGTAACAATTGCATCTTTTACCCTTTAATAATTATTTTTTTCTTAGAAAATATTTTTCCATCAACATTTACCTTTACTATTTTTCTACAGTATTTAATTATTTTTCTATTAGTTTTTTTCACAATCCAATTAATTATTTTCTACCAACTTAAACAAAATCATTAGGCATAAATATTTTTTTACCGAGCCATCATTTTTTGTTAATATCTCAAATATAACGGGGTTTATGAAATTTTTTATTCAAAACAATATTGAAGATCATTTCACAAACTACAAAAAAGTACTCTTGTAAATATTCTTCAAATTCCACCATTTCAACGATATTCACAAAAAAACGATGTTTGTGTATTTTAAACGATTTTGAAAAAATAATTTTCATGTAGAGGCATCATTTTTTATTAATATCTCAAATATGACGGGGTTTATGAAATTTTTTATTCAATACAATATTGTAGATCGTTTTATGAACTACAAAAAAGTATTCTTGTAAAAATTTCATAAATCGCTTCATTTTCGCGATATTCCCTAAAACATTCGATTATTTTCCATTTTATCAACTTATATATATAGGAAATCTCGTTGGTTTTTTAGATTTATATAAAATAATATTAGTAAAATCCTGAATTTATTGACAAAAACTTATTAAACAATTGATTTAATGGCTGATTAATTGTTTAAAGTGCCCACCTTTAGGAAAAGTCGAAGAAAAAGCGTAAAAGATCGCGAACAGAGGCAATAAATCTCTAGAACGAAGAGTTAGGACGCGAGAGCATCCGCCTATTGTAGTTTTCGAGCTTTAGCAGGCAGCCTATATGACTTCTGCTTGCGAGATTGGATAAGCAAACTCTAAACCTGATTTATTACCTGATAAACCCTTTGCAGGTCGGCCAACCCCCACGAAGAGGAGTCTTACGTCGTGTTCGAGTCTTTCTGCTTGTTTTTCACCCACCCCAGCCCATCTGCACAGCACGAGCGATATTCCCTCTGGCTCCCTGTATATATTCCACCATGCTGGACGATCGACCTGACTGAAATTTGCCCGCAAAGTTGGGTAATGAGAAAAAATGATGTCGCGAAAATTGAAATGTTGGCTGACTATATCGCACAAGCTATCGCCAACTGCAGATGAATCGAATAAAAGCTCCCAGGAAGCTCATTCTACCTCTCGCCGACATAATACGGATTTCTTGGCCGGCTAGTCCCCCAGGGGCTCGCTACCAATCCCACCCAACAAAGCTCTGGGAATGGACTATTTGAAGAGAGAAATCTTCGCGACACCTTCGAGGCCTCCAAGCAGCTCTATGGCTTCTTACACTCGCTCAACGTGGCTCTATCCACTCTGCCCACCTGCTGGTCATATTCCCTCAACCTTTCCCCCAGGAATATCATCGAAAAGAAAATTATACTCTGCTGCTGATGTAGCGAGAAAATTGGTCCGAAAAATTGATCCTCAAATTTCATTTTTTTTATCGTGCTGTTATATTTCGCCGGGAAATTTTTAGCAAATTACATCCAATTGAGGATATATAATAACATGAACAATATTATTTTTAAATAAGATTTTTAATTAATTATTCGCAAATTTTGCCGCTCAGAAATTTGTATTTTTTTCGTGATGCGAATTTTTTAGCAAAACAATAAGTTTTTTTGTTTATCCATGCTATATCGATCGAATTTAAATCTAAACCTAACACAAGGTTAACCATCGCACACCCCCAAACCGAAAATTTATGAGAAATAATTATGAAATATAGTGTTAAATGTTTTATTTTGTAATGAAAATTTTTTGCAGTTGCATTAGAGTTTAATAAGCGCCAGAAAAAATTTGCAACCCTTTGGCGTCATTTTAAAGGCCATTGCACACCCCTAAACCTCAAATTTTTGGGAAATAATCATGAAATATAGTATTAAATGTTTAGTTTAGCTACGATATTTTTTTTAACACATACTTAAGGGTCCCAGAAATACCTAAAAAAATTTGCAACCCTCTAGCGTCGTTTTACGACCATTGACCACCCTCTAAACCTCAAATTTATCGGAAATAATTATAAAATATAGTGTTAAATGTTTTACTTTGCAATGAAATTTTTTCCCAGTTGCATTAGAGTCTAAAGAGCCCCTAAAAAAAATTGCAACCCCCTGGCGACGTTTTAAAGACCATCGCACACCCCCAAACCTCCAATTTATGGGTAAATAATTACGGCAATAATTACTTATTAAAATAAGTAGCTTGCTTAGCGGAGCAGGTGTGCATATGCTAGTTATTTGTAAACATTAATTCCCTAAAGCGATAAAAAAAAATTATTTCAAATTTTTACATGAAAATAAATTTGTTTGAATTATTTTTAATAAATACATTGCGTTGGATTGAATAAAAAAAATTTATTAGAATGTTTATCCAGTCATGAAAGAAAATATTTTCGAATTTTTTCCATCGCATCTCGAGAATGCTTGACCCGTGGATTAAAAACGCATCAGCGAACGGTTTTCGGCTAAACGATGCAAATATTGTTTTCAATTAAAGTTTATGGCGTCATGAGTTTTAAGTACTGGATGTGCGAAAGGAGCCGGTGATGCGACTCTCGCGGCTTCTCGATAATCGAGCGCAGTTGGAAACTTTGAAGCTTGCCAGCTAATGGCTCGCGAAATCTTGATTAAACTCAACGACGCGCCCGAGTGTCGCATCAACGTGTAAATATATATACTCAACGAGTGTATATGCAAGCTATATGTGAGACGAGTACCCGCCGACATTTGCATAGACTTCGAGGAGATGTGCCGCCGCGAAATGCGCCCCGAGAGCTACAGGTACACTTGGGCACTCGCAAACATATTGCCAGGCTGTCATGTACACACGCGTCCTGCTCGCATTTCAAAAAATTTCTGCATTTTCTTTGTGGCTACTTCCCACCTGAGAATTGTCGTTTTATCCTGGTAATTATGTGCCAAACATCCCTGTATATGTGCTCCGGAGATGAGAAAAATTACCTGAGTAATTTTAAAATTTTTCTGAGACTCATTTCATTGATTTAAGAGAAAAAAAAAATTTTTTTTTTCTCTTTAAAAAATTTTTTTTTCGACATTTTAAGACTTTGGCAATTTTTTTTTTTTTTTTATGTTTTGGATGAATTAATCCGAAATATGCTTTTTTATTTAATTTAAAAAATTAGAGGCGTGATAAGTTTATTTTTGATTTTATTATTCTACTAATAATTAATGAAATTAATGACAATCATTGAAATTGGCGATTGATATCGCGATTTCGCATATTTTTGTAAATGCGAATGAATTTGGTGACTATTTTTTTACAGCAAAGCTGTATTTTGGGGGGATTTCGCGGATTTTTGTTAAAATGAATAGAAAAAAATCTAAAACCTTTGGATATAGATTCACTGCAAAAAACCATAGAAAACGACCTAAACCTCCTTCTCGGCGCAGTCATCGATTTATTACTTTCCCTAGAGTCTATAACACAACCTAATTCCGTTCAGAACTCGACACAACTTAAAATTTTAGTCTGAAATACACAAAATAACATGCAGTACATATACACGTACTGCATTTCATGTATTTTTTTCATCAACCAATCACAACGCGCGAATAAATGTTTAAATTTACTGCAGCTGTTTTTTTTTTTGCAATCAACCAATCACAGCACGAGAAAATTTCTAACAACCAATCAGCAAAATGTCACATTTTGCCTGGGGATAAAAATCTGATTTGTCCCTAAAATCGGGGAAACATTCGTTGCTAAGAATTTACTTTCCTTATTACTGCACTGAATTAAAAAATTCTAAGCTCAATAGAAAAAGTGTCATCGACTTTGTATCTGAGGAAAAATTCAGATAAAAAAAATTATTTGCAGAGATATTTCAAATTGAAACATTCGAAAATCCCAATTTTTCCTGTAAACATATTCAGTTGTCTCGCGCCATTCATTTCCATTAATTTATTCATATTTTTAGGTCATAAAATTTTTTTTCAAGTATATTAAGTGTTAAATTACTGAAAAAAAAATTATTTTTTCATAAAATCCACAGGATAAAGATAAATTTTGGCAAAACACGGAATATAAATTACCTAGAGTTAAAACTTGATACTTATTCTAATCAAAGTAGCAAGGGGGAAACAGAAAAAAAAAAAATAATAATCCAATAAAAAATTCCAACATTTCCATGAATCTTGGCAAGACACATACATCTTGTTTTTCATTATTCTACAAATTTATTCACAGTCAAAAAAGATGAAAAAAAAAAAAATTCAGATATTCACACACGACGATCTATATTCGGATGTTTAATAAAAGCCAGGAATTAAAATGGAAATTCGTGTAGAGCTTCTATATTATACTCGGCACTATATTTCATTCGAGATTCCAGAGTTAAAAAAAACGGAAAAAAATGAAGGAAAACGTATAGAAACAGTGCACATACAGCAGTAGCATATGTCGTCTATTCGGTGGGCTATAGCCGGGGGCTAAGCGTGCGATTTTTTTTCTCACTCTCAATTTGCATTGTAGATTTAACTGCAGAAAGCTTTCCGGTCGGTCTTTAGAGGCATTTTTACGGTGTAATGCAATAGGAAACCACGCAAACGTCCAGTAATATAAAAAACAAACTCTCAGCGCGCGTAGCACAAGGCTTTCTGCCTCAATGCATCGCTAAAAGAGATTCTTATTCGATGCGAATCACCAGCCCAAATGGCTTTCATCGTTATTGGAATGTTATTGACGTGAAATTGCCACTGAGAGCGACGCAATATCATTAGCGGTCGACGCGAGTACGTTGGGTTAAAAGGAACAATTACACCAACGGTCGCTAGAACGCGCCATAGACCCATCAGTCTAGTGGCTCTTCAAACAAAACCCTTGTCAATATTTACACCGAGATTTAGAAACCACACAGAAACCGGAAAAATTAATTACGTCTATATATACAACGTAAAAACAATGCGGAGAAAAGTTGATTATTTGTTTTTTCGTCAGCTTCTTTTGGAAATATCTCAAAAACTACGCGATTTAGAAAAATTTCTTATTAAATCTTTTTTGTAGTCCGCAAAATTTCCTACAAAAAGTGTTTATATTAAAATCGTGAAATAGCAGTAGTTTCTGTGATATTCATTAAAAAATATGTCGTTCCAATTAAAACTTAGACACATGGTTGTGTTATTTTTAAAATATTTCAAAAACTACGGGGTTTAGAGAAAATTTTAATCAAATATTTTTTGTAGCTCTTAAAATTCTCTAGAATTAAGATATCATGTAAAAATCCTGTAGCTTGCGTAGTTTTTAAGATATTTAAAAAAAAATACCTTAATTTATATTTTTTCTTTAAAAAATCTACTAAAACTATACTTAAATTAAATTTTTTTTCATGCAAAAAAATTAATCCCAATCAAAATTTCCATTTGAATATATAGTTCCATGGATATTTGCACCTGTAAATGGACCCAACAATTGATGCATTTAACTGTGCATATGACCCGTGCTACAATTTATGTCACACGCACATCAACGTCGTCTATTTGTCCAATAAATTGCACTGCCCATGAATAATACAGTGGCGCAAAATTGTCATTATGCTGAAAGACAGTCGTGACAATTATAAAATCCAAAGTTGTCGGCAGAGGTTTTGCTTGGGCCGGCAAAATCCATGATTAATTTGCAACCCTATAAAATGACAGGGATTGATCATTTCGGAGGTGAACTGCGGCGAATATAATCACCAATCGATTGCCAATGTGGTCGCGGACAATCAAAGGGTCCATTTACAACTGTATGACAACCACAAATCGGGTATATATATTTAGCAGCGTTTCCGCACATCAAAATCACCGCTTGCAAATGTGAATAACGATAAAACATTATGTAAGCAAAATATTGCAGACTAGAGGTTGTGATTTTTCGACCTCCAAAAGTCAGGGTTAGCGGACAATCTGTTTACCAAACCGTCTATTACTCAATTGAGAGATAGGAAAAGAGGTTGAAATCGAGCTATAAATACCGTGCAATCAGTTGGCCAATGTTTGTTGTTCGTATTCTCCACTCGCACCAACATGAAAAGCATCATTGTCCTTAGTCTGCTAATGGCGCTGGTCCAGCTGTCGTCCCAGACGGCGTTGGTCGGTGAGCATTGCTGACATTCATCCCCAGGATGGAAAATTAATCGGTGGATATTTTTTTTTCTAGACTCTGAGTGCAACAGGGAAGATCCGGAGGTGAAAAAAAACCTGGACAACTGTTTGCACATCAATTGCCCCGGTGGTGAAGCTCGGGTCATCGGGTAAGTTTTTAATCATCTGAAAATCAATGTATTTCCTTAATAAATAATGATTATAAAAAATATAGACAGTAATATATACGATTTTTTGAACTTGGTAGATAACAGGCAAACTTTTTTGCAAATATCTCGAAAACTATGAGGTTTAGGAAAATTTGTTATATAACCTTTTTTATAGCTGTTAAAATTTTACGTAAAAAATGTTATGTATAAAAATCGTGTAGCTCTAGTAGTTTTCGAGATATTTGTAAAACTACAAGCCTGAAAAATTTGTTATTTTTTAAAAGTTATAGATGAAAAATTTTTTTTTTTCGGAATTATCTCAAAAACAATTGGGTTTAGAGAAATTTTGCTGAAAACCTTTTTTGTAGCTGATGAAATTTTACATAAAAAATGTCATATATAAAAATCTTGTAGTTTTACTAGTTTTCGAGATATTTGTAAAATTACAAGACTTAAAAAGTTCCTCTTTTTTAAAACATTATAGATAAAAGATTTTTTATTTGGAAATATCTCAAAAACTACAGGGTTTAGGGAAATTTTGCTCAGAACTTTTTTTGTAGCTATTAAAATTTTCTACAAAAAACGTTATAAGTAAAAATTTCATAGCTCAAATAATTACCGAGATATTTGCATGTAATAATCACAGTGTTTGCTCGCAGGTGTATGAATGACGTTTGTCCCCCTGGGAAACATCCAATGGGCAGACTTCCTGGTGATAACACCAAGGCTTACCCGGGTTGTTGTGGCCAACTGAACTGCATGGACAACTCCGAAGATCCGCACCACCATCACCATCATCATCATTGAAGCTGTGCTGTGATAAAAAAATACATAACCGATTATACATATATCGTTTGAAAAAAAGCGTATTATATTTTATAAATCTACTAATATAATAACAACAATAAAAATTACTTTAGCATGTTCACTGTAATCTTCCACTTTACTTTCAACACGCTAAGCTAAAATAAATGCATATTTCGCAGTGGAAAAGTCTAAAAGATTATCCACATAAATAATAAGTGAATTTCCTCCCTTTCTATCATTTTATTCATTTAATTCTTTTTTTTTTTTTTTTATTTTAACAACTCTGATAAAAGTCTATCTCGAAAACAAATAAATAAATAAAGCATCACAGAGTGTTCTATATCGTATCTGAAAAAAACCTCCACCAACGCATAATAAACACAAGAAAATTATCAGCTTAAACAAGAGCATTATTAACAAAACCTTGAGTAGTTCACCCACGTCGCCCAGACGACCGACAGCAATACCATTAGCCCTGCAACGGACAGGCATCAGCCTCAAGAGCTACGTGATTCGAGTGGCCAATTTCACAGATCAATCCAGCTATAATCCGCATTACAACCCGTAAAATCGAGCTAACGTGTCTCCAACTCTCGTCCGAACAAACTGTCAGTCGAAAAAATAATTTTCGCCGAGTTTCCAACGAGCGAGAGCAAACAAATTTACCTCTAAATGCGTCAATAACATACCAACCGAGATAAAAATAATCAAAAAGCCACCCCTACGAGAATTTCCCAGCACTGATTTACCCCTGATAGCGTGTGATTCAGCTACAAATCGAGGGATGTCACCCTTGGCGGCTTCCCAGTATCATAGAGCGCCAGGGAGCGACTATAGAAACTCGTGAGGAGGCTTTTGCGTCTGCGTTTATCGCAAAAAGGGGTTTACGACGTGTGGAAGAGGTAATGGCGGCCCTGCAGGTTGTCACGGGGTAATGAGGCCGGATTTTCGGAAAAATGTAACCATGAAAAATTCGGATAAAGCTTGATCGAGGTATTCGATCCCGCAAGTTGGTCAAGTGATCCTCGTTTTTTTTTTTGGCGGTTGGAAAGCATGAATTAACTGGCTATGCCAGGCTCTACCTACTTCTGCTGTTGACTTACGACCAATTGGCCAAGGTGTGGTGGCAGGAACAAGTGTGACAAGACTCCAGAGTGCGATGGAATTGCGAGAAAGTCCGGGCGCCGCAACGACATGGAACTGCTGACACTCGGGCCAAGTGTGTGATGGTGATGGTGGTGATCGCGGTGGGCGCCACGACAAGGATCCTACCCAAGTGATGAGCGAGACTCGGCATCACCTTCGCTCCGTTTCGGATTTGTACGCAGCCGACGAAATAGAGGTGTTGCTCTTGGAGGAAATCAGGGATTTGGAGCCGCCGCCATCGGCTTACTCTCGCCCCGAGGACATACAAGACTTCGAGATTGGTAAGAGCCTCTGAAACATTGAAAAATCTCTAAGCAGAAATTTAACTTTCCTTACAAAACAGCAGGCAGCAGGACAGGGGGAGCGATCAGCTCCCAATCGTCAGAGCTGGACTCGCCGGGTGTCCACTCGACGGTCCACTCCTGGGACTCTCACGCCAACTATCGTGGCCCCTACGGTCACGACCGCGGCTCTTCCTCCAATCCACTGCCATGGCCGCGCGTCAGCCACCTGGTTCTCTACTGCGACCGGGGACACTTGAAAACATCGACAGGCGTCGTGCGGATTATCCTACTGGTAAATCACGTGTTTTCAAATCATTTTAGCCAGTGTTAAAGGCTTTTTTCATTACTTAGATCACGTCGGTAGCGTGTCTGGCGACGCTCTGCAGCTCGGGAACTGCCAATCTCGGCCTTTTTATGCTGCCACTCGTCGGCAGGCTCAGATTCGTCATCTTCGTCGCCGTGTTTTGCCTGCTGGTGACTGCTCTCATGCTTTTTCTCGACATCTCCCATGTCGCTTACATGTTCCCGCTCAATTGGGGCAAAGTGGTGAGTACTTCGGACATTATCCAGATCCTAGAAACATCGTTGAATTTTTTTTAAAACAGGAAAACATAATTTTTATACGTTCAAAGCTTTAAAAAATAATTATATTCAGATTTATTACCTCCTGTACATGGATCCTCCGCTTGATGAGTGATTCAGAGACTTTTTTTAGTTGAAAAAAAATTTTCAGGCGACAATTTCGCGATGAAAACAAAATTTTGACTCACTGAGAAATCACGAAAATTCAAAAAAACACGAGGATATTACCTAAGTAAATTATTACCGCCACTTTTTTCTTCTTTATCTCCTCTTCCGCCTTTTTATTTTATTTTTTTTCCTCGATTGGGACGTTGTCCAAGTGTCGATTCATAAATTCGAGACAGCAATGAGAGATTCCGGATGTAGAAAACCAGCGGTAATTTGTGTGTGTTCTGCCCAGAATTTTTGGATATTCACCAGCATAGGCCTGTCGTATACGGCCGGATGTGGATTGTTGGCCCTGGCAATCTGGGAATACCATGGCAGCGGTTGGGTACCACGTCGGACACGTTCACAGCTCACAGCCGCAGCTGGACTGGCACTTTCCTGCGCATTTATCGCGTTCATCCTGTCCTGGTTGCACGGGCGCGACGGAATCAGCTGCAGTCCACCGCATGACACGTCTCAGAATCAGCTCTATAAGCCCGTTGACTCGACTTCCTCAGGGGTGAGTTTTTCCGCTGTTTATCGCCGGCAATCCCCGTCTAATCGGCGCGTTTCCCGCAGTTGACACTGAAGGACAAAAGCCCGAAGCAGCCGCCAGCCTGGGTCGTGCGCAATCAAAAATCCAAGCGCAATGTCGACAGCGAATCGATCGCGACGAGCAAAGGCAATGGTAATTGCGATAAATACCGGCCAGGGGTGAGCAAGAAGGACCACTGGGCCTCGGCGAGACAGCACTTCCTTCCATCGCAGGACGACGAGGAAGTCCAGACGCTGCAGCGCGACGAGAGCGACCTGGAACACAAGCGTCGGCGAAGAAGACGCGATGACAGCGGTTCTAGCGGCAACGGAACGGCCCGCAAACCCGATGGGGAGGCGAAACCACGACGAGTGCCACAGAAATTGCCTCTGCAGACGATTGAGAGGCCCCAGCCGCGCAGGAGCATCTCCAAGGCCGGCAAGAGCTCCAGGCCAACGGAAAATGACCTGCAGAGCTATGTTGCCGCCACGGTTAAGGCCTGGGAACGCGAGGCTGCTGGTGATCCCGAGCGTGCTGAGGCTTTTAAAGCCTCGCTGCTTGAGGCCTCGTGGTCTACTGGACAGTGGAGACCACAGCCTGATGATGTTCAGCCATGCTCGAGTAAGACTATTGACCCGTACACGTTTGCTTAGGTCGCTGATCAACCCATCCATTACACACATCTTGTACAAAGTTTCTCCCGCCTTGTAAATTACGCTGCCGTCGATGGCACTTTGCCGTGTGTTCACCGGTGAATACAAAATAACAAATTGTAGGCCAGCGCGGCTACATTGGTTCGACTTCCTTTGCGTATATCTGGAAAAATATGAGAGATAAAGATCTTTGTGATAAGCTCATTTTAAAGCTGAGTAAATTTACTATAAAAAAGGTCTCTTGTGAAATTTTTATAATTTTAGTAGTTTTTGAGATATTTATTATGGAAAGAAATGTGGAATTAAATACTTTTGGTAAATTCTGAATGGAAATTTTTTATTTTATATTTAATATATCTCGAAAACTATTAAAGATATGAAATTTTTGCATATGACCTTTTTTATAGTTTGTAAAATTCTCTACAAAAAATGTTTTAAGTAAAAATTTTGTATATGTCGTAGTTTTTGAGATATTTGGAAAGAAAGATCCAATTGGCTGCATTGGTCTGTATACTTGAAATGCCGTATCGAAAAGTGTGCTGTGCCTGTAAAAATAATTGGCTCGGATTAGTTTGAAGAATAGAATTGCGTGAGATAGAAGTGATGAAATGCAACAGTATCGTAGTAATTTGTAAATGTATTTTTATGCCGATGTAAACTGTGTAATTGTCGGTTGAACATGCTCGAGTGTAAAACGATTGATTCATTGTACGTATTTATTTGTGTCCAACTTGTCAAAGTGAGTGAATATTTGTGTGTGAATGTTTATTGTGATACGATATATATATATAAAATTGATGAAAAATAACAAAAAGTCACAGCATCGTCGGACCAATGTATCACTTTGGTTCGTAACATATCGTGTCAGAAAGAGCAGCGTGTACCCAAAGAATAAATTATTTTGCCACAATTAAAGGACATGATACTCAACCGCCCAAGCGACTATGCTGAACTTATATAGTATTTCCACATGTTTTTTTTTCGTCGAACGTGATCCCTCTTTTTGATACGAGAGAGTGACTCTCTAAATGTCGGGATGGTACGTTCAAAGTCCATTTAAAATTACAATTAGTGGTAAGAAAAAAAAATCGTGAGTGTTCACCTAGCATTATAAAAATTAACTTATATAATTCTACCGAACTCGAAGCGTTGGATTTCGGTTATCTCGCCTGATAAATCACGTCACCAATACCAAAAAAAAAATTTTTTTTCACATATTTCATGAAAAAATCATTAAAATTACGACAAAAAATCGCAATTTTCGATAAATATAACTTGAAAATTTAACAAAAAAACAGATAAAATATTTAGACTTAATTTTAAATTAATTTTTAGATTTTTTTCTTAAGGAAAAATGCAAAAAAATCGATTTTTTTCGCTTTTATGGTATTAGTTACGTGATTTTATTCACCTGAGAGACGAGCTTTCGATGGAGTATAAAAATTCACTGCCAAAGAAAAAAACCATAACCTCAAGTAAAAAGTTTTATCCATCGATTTTTCAGCTTTAAAGTCCTTATCGCCAAAAATATTTGTCCGATCCGTATACTGTTATACCAACGAGTTCCTCCATAATCTAATATGTCTTTTTCACACATTTATTTCACAAGTGACTATCACTATTGAGTATATTTGTTACTTGCAACTTCTTTTGGATAAAAAAAAAACAGCACAGTGAGATATACTCACAAAATATAATAGGATGAATACGTGAGAAGAAATTTTTACCCCGAATATAATGATCGCGAAATCCGCACGATCTTTCTCTCTCAATAACTCTATAACCATTTAAAATTTTAATATACTGCTAAGGAACTTTTTTGTCGAGAATTTAATTATCTACAAAAAAGGTTCTATACATTATTTCAGAATTTTTAATCGTTGCAGAGTTATAGCGAAAAATATAGCGGATTGCGCGCAAAAACGAGTTGTAAGAAATAATAAAAATAGCAAGTCTGAAAGATAAAAAATAGCAGAAGCGTAACTTTGATTAAAATACATAAAATAAATATATATAAATAAATATATATTTTGTAACTAAGTCTCAGATTCACCGTGAGATTATAATTAATGCGATATTAATGACCTCTGTGACGTCAAAAATATATGTCGGCTTCCTGGAGAACGACATTTACATTTTAATTCAATTGCAAAACAACTCTCGACGCACAATTATTTTAAAAAAAAAACAACAACAACAACTCGTATGTGTAAATAAACATTTAAAATATTTGTCTTCGCCACGAAAAAAAAAAAATTCCACGATTTTTTCAGTTATCGAACACAAAGAATATATATTGCACTTGTTATTTTCTCCTTGCCAATAAAATGGTACTAAAAACGACAATCCAAACTGTGCGAACGCCCTATAGAGCCAGCGCAATAATCCATCGTTAATAATATATCAACGTCTAATAAAAAAAAATAAATAAAAAAAAAATACGAGTCTGGTACTCGAGAGCTCATTCGAAGATACGCTGCGAGTTTCAATGAATTTGTCGACTGACAATATCAATTGATGATGATGATGATGATCCATGGATACCATGAATCGTTATATATATTTTTAGTGTGTGTTTGTTTCCTTGCAAAGGACAAAAAGTACGTTTTGTAGTAATCTAAGATAATTCAGTATCCGATAAAGAAAAAAACCGTGTATATGAGAAGAACTTCTGCATCAAAATAACCTCGGTTTCACGTGTGTGGCATAAGAAAAAAAAGAAGAAAATTGTGAATTTTTCATGTACAAATTGCAGAAAATTGGTTATCCGCCGATTTTTCAACTAATAGCCATTAAATCCTCAACATTAATCCAACACTGTTTTTTTCCCGCGTAAATACTATATATTATGTACATTAAAAAAAAAAAAAAACAAGACAACAAATACCTCCTTCATTAATATGTGAACAACGCATGAGAATTTTTTAAACCTGATTTTCAACTCAAATCTCCTTCCTTCAGCTTTACCACAATATTCTCAAGTTTGCGTTTTTTCGCCTCCATCTTTGCATCTCCCTCGACATTGGTTTTCTGAGGGATGGATCGTTGATGTGGATAGAGAAAACAGGAATTATAAACTCCAGGATGCACTAGAGAAGCCTGAAAAACCAGAAAAATCAAGCTACCCTCAAAACAGCTTCTATACTCCTACATTCCTTTTCGCAAATATCTCGAAAACTATCATATATAAAAAATTGTATTCTACGCCATTTTTTAGGGTTTGAAATTCTCTAAAAAAAAAGTTTAAACCACCAACTGAATAATTCGCACGGTTTTCGAGATATTTCCACGAGAAGATCAAGATAAACTGTATTTTCGTAGTTTTCTCACGTCCTGAACTGATCTGGCGACAGAATACGGAGTTCTCCAGTCAACAGGAGGCATGCAATTGCCTGGGTAGTCTGGAGCAACAAATCTCTGGCCATAGGAGTTGACTAGAAACCTCTGTGGCTGTTGGTACAGCCAATAATCCGGGTAAGCCTCAAAGTCACCGCAACTCTGCATGGCAGGAAGAGTCAGAGAGTTGGCCACAGCCACTGAAACCAAAAAAAACCATGTTACCTTCATTAAAACCCTTTTCCCCTACTCATAAAAAAATTCCAAGTCACATTTAGCGCGCTGGACACTCAATAGCGCGTCGTAATACTGGCGCTTGTAAGCGCCGAGCTCTGCCATGGTCGTTGGCTGACAAGAAAAATTCCCAGGCCTCTCCTGAGCCTCACTCAAATTTTTTTCCTCTTTAACTTCCATCCCCGCATGTTTTTCCATCGATTTTTCCACCTCCAGATCAAAATCTACCCTCGATTTCTCCGGTAAATCTCGTGATTTCTTCGGCGAATTCATCAAAATATAATTCTTCTTAATTCGCCCGCAAAATGCATCAACACTACTGACTAAATTTTCACCAGATACAAAATTTTCCACAATACCATCCACACTATTAAATTCATTCGTCATCAATTTTTCCCCGCGGTTTTTACCACTATCTAGAGACTTATTTTCGCATTTTGGCGACGTTTGCTCATTTTTAACCCTCATTTCGTCCTTTAAACCTCCTCCACCAGCTGAATTTTCCTGCTGGAGACTTCCACTAGTAATTGTGTGACTTTTCCCGCCAGTTTGCATCCTCTGAGCAACCTGAAACGAAAAAAAAATCATGAAAATTAGCTTGTGTAAAAGAATGGAATCCGCAGTTGCAGCAACTCACCTGGCAGGAACGTGGGAAATAATGCATTGCAGAAGGACAATGAGCTACAGGCACTCTGAGATACTTATTATCCACAGTTTTCACCAGCAGATCACGATAAGGCGCATTAGAAGACTGCATTACGCCATTTGGAAGCATCAGAGGTGGCGGCAGCCATCCCAGCTTGTATCCAGCGCCTCCGAGGGCCGAGGAATCCCCGGCAAAGGCTGGTCCCGAGCTCGATTCAATCTTCAAAGGTCCCTTGACATCCCCCATCATCTCGTGAGATCCCTTCGCACCCTTTTGAGCTTGCGAAATGGCCGAAACTGTCGATGGAAACCTTCCAAATGCGATAGCACCCTTTGACACGTTCTAAACCGACGAAAATATCAATATAAAATTTTTATTCTACACCAGGAGTATTTTTAAACTTTAATTTAATACCTGAGGTGACTCAGTCGCCGTCTGCAAGGCGGTGAATTGCTTGAAAGCCGGTGGAATATTTTCTTTCGTGTCATTTGTTTCTGTAGCGACGTTTTCCGACGTTTCTCGAACCTCCAGATCGGACGACAGGGACTCAGACGACACCAGCGGGTAGCTGGGTTAGTTGGGGGATTGTTTAGGGGATGTTTAGGCAGGGGGAAATTTTTTTTCGACTTACTTTTGGTAGGCCATAGGCGCGTCAATCCTCACGAAGCCCGTAGCCTTCATAAATACGTTTTTGATCGTCTCATCGGGCGAACCCTTCGGCGGGGGCACCATGGACACCAGAAGCCGAAGTCCATTAGTGTCGAAGCCTTCCAGCAGGACGGAAAGGGTTTTTAGCAGCCGCTCGTACGCCTGGATTCCGTCCTCCGGCTGGTACATGTGCAAAAGACGCGCCACGGTCTTTGTGATGTTTGTACCCTCATAGTTGGCTCGCAGAGCTGCCCACAGGGATGCAAAAGCCTCCAAATCAGGCCGAATAGCATCAATAGTATCCTCAGATACCTCTGATTGATTAAAACACCCAAGAGATTATTTTTATCTCAAGCGATAGAAAAAAAATATAAAACAATCGCGTGACAGAGGACAAAAAAATTGATAGCTGTATTGTTTTGTAAATATCTCGATAAATATTAGTCTAGAAAAATTTTTGTTAGATATCAATTTTGTAGCTTAAAAAAAGAGCTATAAAAAAGGTTTTATAAAAAATTTCGTCAAAGTTAATGGTTTTCAAGATATTTACGTTGATAAATCATGTATTTTTGTTGATGTGTACTCACGACTTGCTGAGGTCGACATCTTG
The DNA here is from genome assembly GCA_002156465.1 of Macrocentrus cingulum. Taxonomy (NCBI): domain Eukaryota; kingdom Metazoa; phylum Arthropoda; class Insecta; order Hymenoptera; family Braconidae; genus Macrocentrus; species Macrocentrus cingulum. Next base: position 53,211 of record MVJL01004964.1, read on the forward strand.
GAAAAATTCCTCCTGACAGACAGCTTGTGCACATCGGTCGTCTTTTCACGATGAAAATAAAGAGTCTGACAATGGAAATATATGACGATCAAGAAGACAAGCGGCGTGAGAGTAGAATTCCTAGAATGCAACGAAAAAATAATCGACAATAGATTATTCGAACAAAAAAATATATAAAACATGTAATAAACAAAGGAAATTAAAATAAAATTATAGGGAAATATTGTTTTTTGTTTTAAATAATAATAAAGGAGCTGTTCTATTTAAATCTCCAGGTGGTATCACCGCTTAAGCAGGAAATTGCGATCTGCAAGAGTGGAATTCGCAAGACAACTCTGCGTATAATCTCCAAGTGTTGTCAAGTGTAGGCTGAATAATTCCATTGAATACGTGGCATGTCTGCAACGACGAGGCACGCGAATAATCCGTGGATTTGCCAGTGGCTTAGCAGCATCACCCGCGAGGATCCCTATAAAAATCGGATGTCAAGTGGAAAGAGTCACAGTCAGAAGAGAAGATGTCTCTTCACCAACAATTCGCCAGCTCCCTGGCGCTGTTTGCTCTCGTCGCCATTGTGGTTGCCAAGCCACCACCAAGTTTCGGTCCATGGGGCCCGTCATACAGCGACAAACCAGGTAAACCTAAAAAAGTGCATAAATATATTGATCACAAATTTCTAATAAAATCAACTAATTGCCATTATAATTACCCAGTTTACTACAGATCTTTGGGCCCCCCAGCATCGCCAGACATCAGCACAATCACCATTCCATTCAAGCCGAAGTCATCGCCATTTTTCCCGAAATTCGTCGACCCGAAATCGATGATTGCGATGAAAACGGACATGCTGAGCAACCTGTTCGGCGGTCTGGGTCCGGTGATACCCGCGAGGCCCATTGGCGCGGTTCCCCCACAGGTGGGTCCCTCAACGCCGCTCCTGTACGCCCCCGGTGACGATGATAAGCTCGAGGCGCCACCAAAAGCCGAAATCGTCGCTCCAAGTGACGAGAGTGAAGTTTCCCCTGTAAAAAGAGCCGTGATGGGTAAAAGCCCGAAATTCGGACCGAAATTTGGGCCTCCTGGAACACCCTTCGGCGGTTTCCCACCGCAATTCGGGCCCCCTGCATCACCATTCGGTCCTGCAGCCTCGCCATTCGCACCTGCAGCCTCACCTTTCAAACCCTTCGGGTCCTTTGGGCCTTACGGAGCTCCCTACGCGCCGTACGCCGCTCCGCCCTACGGTGGGATGTACCCTCCAGCGTTCCCCACGTCCCGGAAGCGCCGCAGCATCGCCGCAGGATCCAGTTCCGCGGCCCCAAAGGACATTGGGCCCCCACCCGCATACCCGGGCCTCGCGACCATCGCCGAGGAACCTGAAAGCCCCACTTCAGCCGTTCCTAAGCAGTACTTGCCCGGATTTTTCGGACCGTTCGGACCGTACGGTCCCATGGGGCCTGTCGTCGATCCCAGCTTCTTCATCACCAAAAAAACCGCTTTTCTCAACACACTCTTCACCAGTCTAGCCGCCAGCACTCCCGCGCCAGCTACCGAAGCTCCTGCCACGCAGGGACCCTTGGCTCTGTCAGGTTTTTGGGACTTACCAGACGCTCCGGCGGTTACAACCACTCCAAAACCCACCATCGTGCCCCCGGGCTTCTGGGCGCCTTCTTCAGTCATCCCCGGACCGACCGAGTACACGGACAAGGTCAACACCTTCCTCAGCAAGCTCTTTACAAGCATCGCCACGAAGAAGATGGCCGCCAGCAACGCCACCGACAGCTCCCCCGCTAAGAGGGCGGTCGAACCGGTGAAAAATGTGGTCACGAGGTCGCTGGACGATCTCCAGACCATCTCGGACGCCAAGGACTCCATTGTCGACTCGATCATCGCCGAGCTGGGCTCGGTAAAGGCCGATATGGTCAGCAACTTTGATGATTTGGTCGCCATGCAGAAGATGGAGGCGATGAAAACGGCAATCACGGGGAAAAAGCCTGTGAAACCCTTCAAGGCGGCTTTTGCCAGTATGTGGGCACCCCCGCCTGTTGATACGACTCTGCCATTCCAGCAGAGGATGACCATCCTCAGCCAGGTGTTTGATATGCTCACAGAGCTGGAGAAGAACATCACCAGCGCGGTGAATGAGTCGATGAAGAGTGCCATGGAGGAGCCTGTTGCTGGGTTTTACTATCCGGTGACGCAATCTGCTGTGCCGGCGTTTAATGCGTCGTTTTTCGATGCTATCAAGGCCAAACTTGCGAGTCTCGAGCCACCAAAGGCCAGCTATCCTCCGGCGTTCGGGTACGGAGCGAAGTTCGCCCGGCAGGTTGCTGGCAAGGGCCCCTCGCCCTTCTATCTGCCTAATCCTAAGGCCGACGAGGTGAAAAGGAATGTTCAGAATGATGACAGCGATCGGGAGCAGTTTAAGCGTGGTGTGAAGATGTCTATGCATCAGGGATACCAGAGCATGCCTCCTGGCGCCATTGAGACCGTCCAGGCTGGCGGTGGAGCTACCCCAGAGCAGCAGGGCGGTGGAATCAACCTTTTTGTAAGTTGAGGAATTGTTTTTCTAGGCTTCTTCTTGTGACTTACAGACTTGCCTACGCTCTGATTGCAGATACAAATGCCCAAGTCATCTGGCAGTGAAAATGTTCGTTCCTAAAAATCGTGTGGAAATTGAGATTTAGTTGAATTATACAAAAAAAAATTTTTTTTCAATAACTTAAAAGTACATTTGGGAAGTATACAAATTCCTATGCAAATCTTATTCTAATACAATTCGTGTTTAAAGCCAAAAGAGCGTATATAAACAATTATTTTGTTGTTTTATATGAAAATATCTTCTAAACTACTGGAGATAAGAATTTTTTACAAGAGACCTTTTTTGTAGTTGATAAAATTCTCTACAAAAAAGGTCCTTGACAAAATTCAGTTAACTCACATCTTTATCAAGATATTATGATATTTTCAATTTTTCGACTATATGACCTTTTGGTTTTAAACTTTACGATTAATTATTCTCAATAAAAAAAAATTTTACTGATTGAAAAAATAATTCACATCACTCGAAAACTCGTACCTGATGAGAATTTTCATTGGAAATTTTTTTCTTTAGTTGAAATCATTTTTTTTCGATGGTTTTTAATAAACTAAAAAGTGTGCGTTGTATCCACATGAAGTATTATCACAATATTTCATAAATATTTGAAATTATATGTACAAATATTATACAGACTGCATACATATGCCCAGATATCAAGAGTACGCAGTTTTTAACAGCGAGGAAGTAGAAAAAAATTGATTTGAATATGTTTAACGTAATTCAACTACATTACAACATCCACACGGACTAGATACCTATATCAAATCCTCAGAATTGTTTTCAAGTGATTGTGTTTTTTTTTTGTCCAGGATGAGAGCGACTACGATTGGAGCAAGTTTGCCGAATATTTCAAGGATCAAAATTCACACCACCACAATCACCACTAGCAGCAACATGGAGCAGTGCATCGAACTCAGTGAGAAAAATTATACCTGAATTTAATTAACATATTTTCCATAACACGTGTAAAGCTCCTTTAATTAAATAAAGCACCATTGGCAGTGAAAAAAAAAAAAGAAATCTGCGTAAATTAATTTTGCGCACATGAGAAATATCGTGCTTTACTCTTGTTGCGCACATGGGTGCAATCCTGCATCAAGTGCGTTGCTTTGTCACATTAGCAGCAATGCATTGCACGCAGGGTAGCGTTCGTGTGTCAATATCATCATCCCCTATTTTTTCTCAACATAATATATTATTTTTATACTTGAATTAATAAAAATACTCGTAGAAGATACTATAACACAAAAATATTTACATGAAAAACGACCTCCAAGTGTGACATTTATCTTCCCGCGGTCAAGTGGCCTTTAGCATGCGAGCCATCAACCGATTAACGCAGTAATCAATCCTCAAAACCAAAAAACTCGATGTCACAATGCCTCCAAAGGTCACAAACATTGATAACCCCTCAAAAATGAGTTTGGGAGCAAAAATTTTCCAAACCATCAAGTGACGATGGTGAATTGTTGCGGCAAGTATGCACACAAACGTCTGCAACAAAGAAAACAAATAATTCAACTGATTTTTCTTGATCCTTTTCCGTGCTGTTTCTTACCCTCAAACCAAAAATCACCATGTACTTCCCCATAGTCTTGAGTAAAGCGTAGTAAAACAGGGAATTGCGATCGTGGAGTATCAGCTCGCCGCGTCTCAACTCCTCCTGCATGTGAATCACGGGTCGCGTGAGCCTGGGCATCATTACATGCACACTAAACGGTGCAATCACCAGCAGAGGCACCCCTACAGCCATAATAAAGTGTGATCCAAACGTATTAAAGCCTAGAAGAATAAACGAAACATTATTTTATAATATATCCAACCAAATAGTCACTTAAAATCACAGATTTACCAATTAAAATCGCGGGAATTAAATTTCCATAATGTCCGCCAGTTCCAACGAACGCCGCGTTCCAGTGGATGGTCGGAAAGGTGGGCTGATGTCCAGTGGCATAAAAAAAATACTCTGCGACGAAAAACCAGCAGACGATCGGCTCCATCGGCACGTGGAACAGCTCGGCTACGAAAAAAAACCTCAGTTCATCAAAAAAAAAAAACATTTTGCACCAAACTTACAGACATCCTGGCAGCTACGGAACCTCTCGACCGCGTGGACGACAAGCAGGGCGGCGCAGACGATGGCCATGAGCACAACAGTGGGTGCCAGAGAGTCCCCGAGCAGCAGAGCGTGCAGAAGAGTGAGGAAAACAGTCAGCGAGAGAAACGCCGCGCTGTAGACCGTCCCGAGGCCATAAACGACAGGGATCTCCTCGTCGTCGGTCTCGCGGTGAAAGAGCGACTTGACGCGATCGAAGAGCTTCGGGACAGGATCCTCTCCGGGTGCAAGACGCACTGACTCACGTCGCTGCAGCAGGAAGACCATCATCGGCCGGTAGAAGAGCGCGAGGACCGCGAGAACCACGCAAACGTACGCGATCTGCGGCAACGCGTTCATCTGGTGTGCGAGCGCAAAGCGGACTTTCGTGGCTTTAGGCAACCGCATGAGGACCCAGTAGCTTCCCGTACACACAACCATGACTCCAGGACAGTACTTGGCCACGGCGGTGCTTAGTGAGAGACCAGTTAGGTTGCCGCAGTCTCGCAGCCAAATGCGAGCGAGGGTGACGTACAGCGCCAGGCTCACGAGCGAAACAATCAGCTCAATCTTCTCGTTGGTCGATGCAAGTGTGTCGGATTTCGAAAAAACCTGACTGCAGGCCTCTTGCTCCTCGCGGCAGCGCCAGAACGAGCTGGACAGCCGGATTGCCATGCAGATGACGAAGCCCAACACGAGCATGTATCTGGTCGAGTGTCCGGATTTGAAGCCTCTCGCCCGCTTCTCCGACTCGGGCGTGGTGATTGCGTTGAAAATCAGCAGGCAAACGAGGGTGGTGAGGAGGAAGGCGAACACCTTGTCTTCGTGGACGACGTAGCTGTTGGAGAAGAGACCGACGGTCGCCAGAGCGAGTGCGGTCATTGAGATGTAACTCGGCCTGGTTGGGAAATTTATCCGCTGCCAGTGCTTCCTAAAGCGAAAGAGTGACACAATAACAAATATCAAACTCATAAGCACGAGCGTGTAGTACTTGTACTCTTCTAGAATCTGCGGAGACCACAGCTGGTAGGTCAGACAAAGGATTGCAGTTGCTAATGCCTCAAATTCAAAGTATGAATTAAATATTCTGGGCAAATCTTGCGCAGAAAGTGGGCTGATAAGTCCGAGAAAAAATAACAGCCCGCAAATCACGATAAAGATGCCCATGGACATCATAAAAAAGTTGAAATCTACCCAAATTTCCACACACATACTGCGCAAAAGCCGCAGCCAGTCCTCGGCCTCGTCAATGAATTTTCTGGTGTTTCCCGGATCACTGAGGTTCCTCAGAGTCTCCAACACGAGGCCATATTGGTGGTTTAGTTTCTTGAAGTTGGTCTCGGTCAGGAGTAGCGATTCCGCGTTGTATGTGTCGATGTAGCGCCTCGCCTGGCGGACGTTGCTCTCTACAATGCTCACCCAGTCTGAGGAATTTTGCCCGGGCAGCGCATCGACAATCACCGTGCCGAGGTTGGAGAAGGGCACAGGCGTGCCGAGGATAGCGGAAATTGTCGGCACCACGTCGATCTGAAAAACAGTCTTGAGTTTAGTGGACGTTGACGGCACGAGCGGTTGCTTCGAGTGGATAAAAAGCGCCGTTGAGATCTCGTGTTGGCTGTCACCGCCGTGATCGCCGGTTTTCGTCATGCCGTGGTCACCCATCATGATCAGGACAGTGTCCTCGTCCATGTGCTCGATGATCTCCCGCAGTAGTTGGTCAGTTTCCGTGAGTTTACGAGCCATTTCCGGGTGCTGAGGTCCGTGTTTGTGGCCGCAATGATCGACGCCGAGCGTGTGAGCAATTAGCAGCGACCAGTCGCGCTTTGGCAGCTCGAAAAATATTCGATTACGTACCTCACGGTCGACCGTGTCCAAATCCCAGACGTTGAACGACGGCGAGGGGAATTGGCGCAGAAATTTCCCAGGAAATAGACTTGTCCACGTGTCATCGCCCATAAACACCACCCTGCCAGCGTTTTGATCGATAATATTGTCCTCGTCGATCTGTTCTGATGCAAAGTTTGAGCCTATATCGATAAATGTGGGTAGAGTACCTGTGGTGAAGGCTTTTATGCGTTGCATCGTCGTTGTTGGCGCGTCAGCAACGCTCAAGTACAGCCTCGTTCGCTCAGGGTACTCTTGAAGGAGCTTTCGGACAGTTGGCAGCTTATTCTGGTAGTACTTAACTTCCTTTTCCTCAATGTCATCTCGCCACTCGGCAAACTCGAACTTTAGTGCGTCAACAATCAGCAGAACCACTCGACCTCGGGTTTCACTGCACTGTGAGGGCTCCGAGGTGCAGTTACTGCGCTCGGAAAGGGCTGTTCGTGTCAGAAAAAAACCTTTGAGGAAGACCAGCAACCCGGTACTCAGTAGAAATGCTACCCAAAATAGAAGGGCGCAGTACGGACGGTATGTAGCCATGATTTGAGGTTAGCTCACGGTGTACTGGCTGTAACACTGACACTTCATTGTTATATTTGGCGATGTTTGTGGGTTTATGACTAGTTTATAACAGTCTATTGATTACAAAACTTTATGATGTAATTAGCATACTTGAAAAATAGTTTGCAATCCATCAAAATGCGAGCACAGTAAACACTGCGACCCGTGACTCTATCAGACAGTTTATACCGACTTTTGAGCGAACGAACGAACTTTATATATATTCCGACTGACCGGGCAGCAGATAAAAATGTGAACTGAATAACCAGAGCACAGTTTACCGCCCAAGCTCGGGTTTGATGCTTTATCAACCATCGAGAAAGCCCCAGAGAGACTGCAGATGGCGATATACTTCCACACACAACGGTTGCTCACCGAGCTCTTGGCGAAAATCTGCAACCACCCCGCGTATTCATTGCGTTTTTGCTACTTTTTTTGCGATGAGCGCATGTGGAAATGGAATTAATGTAGCTCAACAAGTGGGTCCCTCGATGATTGCGTCAGTATACGCATTCTCGCAGCCACTTAAACAATTTCTCAGCGTCCCTCCAAATTTATCACAACAAATATGCATCGTAGTCAACTACTGATTATTTACTGGTATGTATTTTTTAACCCAAAGACATTTAAAAAAATTTTCTACTCTTAAAAATACATTATTATGCTCATTTAATTGATAATTCCCTATTTAGGGGTCTGTTGTGTCCTGCAGCTGCAGATGAGAGAACGCCCTCGGCCCCAAATCTTGAGCTAGACCCAAAAGAAGAGAGTCCCTCTGCTTTAGCTTCATCAGAAACACTCCTCTGCTCGACTACAGACGTTCAGTGGGTGAAATACAAGTGTCCCGGCCCCTTTGGCACCTGGAACGACTGCAGCAGACCCCACTGCTGTCCTGGATTCAACCTCATCGACGGACGCTGCATCTCCAAAGACTCAGACCCCTGTCAACTCGATTTGTGCGAGCAGCGCTGCTCCTTCGTGCTGCAACACGTCGTCTGCACGTGCTGGGACGGCTACAGGTTCAATGCGGCGCTCCAGAAGCGTGGAGACTCTGCTCCAGCGTGCGAGGACATCGATGAGTGCGCTGAGGGACTTCACGACTGCGAGCAAATCTGCAAAAACACGCCAGGAAGTTTCGTCTGCGCCTGCGAGCTTGGGTACAGCCTTCGTGTTGACAATCGGACGTGCTCCCGGGTGTATCCGAGTCCCGACGGGGGTGAGAGGTGTCTGCCGAGCTGCGACACGGTCTCACGCCTCCAGGAGAAGGTCTCTCGCCTTGTAGAAAAATTAACTGCCCTGGAAACGGCCGTGTCGCTCTCTCTGCAGCGTTCAATGCCCTCCAGGCCTCCCGGAACGTCTTCTGCGGTTAAGGGCGATGTTGACAGTGCCTCGGCCGGATACTTTGACGATGCTGGCAGCAAAACGTACTCCATACTCGACACTTTTGTCCAAACCAGCGCTGGATACTGCAAATGCCAACGCGGCCCGATTGTCTGTAGCTGTTTTTTCTTGGGTGAAATTTTCGTTTTTTAATTTGAAATTTTTCCCGCGTTTTCAGGGACCCCCCGGCCCAACTGGAACCGCCGGGCCCAAAGGCGCTGCTGGAGAGAGGGGACCTCGGGGCCCCAAAGGCTCGGCAAACTTTGATTTTATCCTCATGATGATTGCTGACTTGCGGCACGATGTTGTGCTACTTCAAGAACGCGTTTTCCCAGGTGAAAAGTGAGTATTTCTATTTATCTAATAAATAATTGAGTGTGCAAATGTTTATAAAATTTTTACCGCTTTGAAATAATTTTTTGAGAGATTATATCACGGTGAATAATTTATTCCCAAGTGAGATAATGAATTTGTTATGGTAAAAGTTGCTTTGAAAAATTTTTTTTTCTAGTCATTTTATCGCGTAGAAAATTTTTTTTTCCGACTTGTAAGAGCAAAGAAACTTATTATTTCGCTCGAGTGCTCGGAAAAATTAGTAATGCAGATATTTTCTCATCGATAGGTTGCCACAATTTGACTTAAATTCAGTCCTGACGCATAAAGACAACCCAAGGATTGAAACTAAAACTGTCGTGGAGGATATTTCAGCTTCAAAAACTGCTCACATCTCAGATTACGCGACCGTCGGCCCGGCTGAGTCGTCAGGCGATGAATGGGACCAGTATGAGTGAGCATTAATCTCTAAATCTCGCATCAGCTATGTTGTATAAAAAAACGACATATATGAACAGGCTGAAAATAAATAATAATCGTATAGTGAAAAGGCGGCTGTGCTGATGTGCGCCGGGAGGACGACGAGATTTTGCGCGTGCGTTTGCAACAGTTGCTTCCTCGCGTATTGGCCAAACGATTCTCACCTACCACGCGAGGAGATTCGATGTTTCAGCTTGTAACCACGCCCCAGAACAGTATCCCATCATTGGATAAATAAATTCATCGGCGAAATCCTCGCGCTCGGCATATCAGAGAGAAACCGATGAGTAGAGAGAGCAAAGCCCGCGCGGCGAATAGGCCAATGTGTGTGTTTGAAGGCTTGTGGATGAAATATCGCCAAGATCGAAGAGGCTGGGCTCTGACCGTTTCATCCAACTCTTGCAGCTCACTCCTATATCTATATTCGTCACGTTTTTTTCATCAGAAGAGACACAGAGGGTCGAGAGCGGGAGAGGCTAAAAAATGAGCTAGCACATTATTTTTCTGGCCCCTCGATTTGCTGACCAGCCCAGCCGCCGCCACTCGCCGCGCACCATAGTTCTTCGTGTGCCGCATCAGCGAACGTGGAAATGGATATAAAAAAAAATTCACACTCACACGAATATAATTTTCGCGCACTGATCCGTCCGATAGTCGTTTTGGGATAGATATGCTCTCGTGTCCGAGCCAGGGGCCATTTTCAATTCAATCTGTTAAAAGCACGCGTCAAAAAGTCGCGCGATATTTCATCGCAAATATATTTTTATATTCAAACATCGTCTTTTCACAATATATAGAGGTACAATTAGAAATTTTCTCATCGATCTTTTACGCTTTGCGATTGCTATCGGCATTTTTTTTTCCTTCCCACACACGCATCAGATTCAAAGATTGAGGGAGTGAAACTTGAAGAGTACTCTGTGTGTTGCGATTCGGGACTTGTGCACCCCCGCGTGTTATTGTTTGGCTTTTGACAGTAGCCAAGAACGCTATCCGATCTGATTTAATCTCCTTCCGCGGCATTGCGCGATTATTCCACTGTTGGCAAACACATCGTAATTCGAGATGTGCAGTATATGCTTTTGCTATCTCATATTGGGGAACTTTTCTCGCTCGATATAATACGGCCTTTTCTCCGACGCTTAGTTAGGGTATTAGTATGTATACAGACGTGAGAGTAGCTCAGGTACCTGTTGCCGCAAGGGAGATTTCGATACATTCGGAGCAAGAAAAACAATCTCATCTTGGAGGCTTTTCGGGGGCTTTTTTACCGCGTTGTGTTTGCTCCCATATCTCTGAGTATTTTCTCATGGCTGCTGGGTAAATTTGTTTGGAGAAAAAAATTATTTCAGTTGTAATATTCATAAAATTTCTCATTAAAAAAAAAGAGGACATGAAAAAAACGTCTTCTGAACCGAAAAAAACGTCTCAACCTGTGGTTTTACATGAGAAAAAATATAATTTCTTCATGCATGTAATACACAATATTCTAAGGGTTAAAAGTTTTATTTTACTCTAAATTTTTTTTTCAAATGCAAATTGCTCAGTTGTAGCGGAAAAAAAAAATTTGAGAGAGATTTTTATGTTGGAATTGTTTTATTTTCGAGGGTATAAATAAAAAATTAGTGTAGAACAGTGACAGAGAGTAGAGTAGCTACCTGGAACAGGATAAAATTAGTTGGGCGAGTGACGTGAGACACTGATAAATGAATTGCGGATGGAAATAGAGAGGGCGGAGGGGGTGAAAGCATACATGAACTATACGCGGTGGGACAATGGCATTATCCGGCTCTCATTGCGGGCAAATAACATCTGTACATTAGATCACTATAAAATCGGTGGCCATTGCTAGCCAACAATGGGGAGCCCATTGAAATCTCATTCGTGGAATACGATTCAAAGAAGGTTTCTCTCGTCGCCGCTGTGTGTTGGTGGTTGGTTCTCTCGTCGCGAGTGAGACCCGGCGGCACTCGCTCGGGGGAGATATAGAGACATCAAGTTGAATTGCGCGTGTACATGAGCACGCTGAACAATAATTTAAAACGGAATACACGCCGAGCTTTTTTAAAACAGTTGGCTGGCAACAAAAGACGACACGAAAAACACGTCTGAGCATCCGTGCAGCTCCATCAGGTACTTAACCATCAAAATCTCCATTTTAAGCACCAAATTAACTTTTAATACGTGTATTCCATTAATTTCAGGTCAAAAACTTCCACTACAAAACAATACATACCAGAAAAATCCAAGATCCCACGGCGATTTTTAATATAACTTCATCCCTGCACACCTGGGCTGCAGAGTCGAGTGTTGCGAGCGAGGAAACTACTATAGAAATAGTTACCATAAACAAATAAAATTTGGGAACCGACTGCAGCTACGTCAATAGGTTTAACCGCCTTTGAAAATGATTCCTAAAACCATCAACTCTAGAGTGCTTCTTATGAATTCCCATTCACGAACAAGCTAGAATTTCAAGCAACGAATCGGTAAGTAAATTTTAAAATTAGCTTATACATATAATTTATTAAACAGTTACTTTTTTTTACAGATGAAAGATATCATCAATGCTCCAGTCGAATATGTAAAATCGAGAGGATTTTGGAACATGCCGTGAAAAAAGCTGGAAAAAAGGCGCATAAAGTTGCCGGAATTATAAACATTTGCAAGCTGCAATTTGTATTATGCATCACATGAGTAAGTATATCATCAAGCCTGATCGGGAATAAGGGTGGTGGTGAGATAGCCTGCGCGGTTTTACCGGGGGAATGAATGTACTCGAGGGGGAGTGGATCTAAAACTGTGTTAAAGGTGTATAGGAGTGCGTGATATAACATGGAATACATTTGGCAGAGGAGCAAAGGGCGAGAGAGAAGCAGCCTAGATATAAACTCTTAACATGCAAGGGATGCTGGATGCGGACCAATAGGCAGTCTAGCAGGCGTGGTCGGACAAGATTGGAGGGTTGTGTTTGGCGGAGGCCTCGGGGTGGAACACTGTGGCACAGTGTTTTATTTCGCGGAATAGTGGAGGGGCTGCTAGTTCCACGTCCCACCCTTGATCGCGAGTCGGCTCGCGGCTCAAATGTCCCACCCTCGCGCTCTCTCGCCACCTCTGTGTGTGTATACCTGAATCCATGATGCTGCAATTGTTGTCACCGAGATGCCCGCCGGCAGGAGTTGTGCGCGGCCAGAGCCATGAGTGCTCATGAAGGATCTGGTCATGGGACAGTATTGTCGTGACCTAAACAAGCCAAGTTGTGAGTTGAGTGCTACGGAGAGTAATTGTGCGCCAGTCGGCGGCGTCGTTGGTTGGCTGGCTCGCGACGAATAGAGACATTCGCGACATTGCTCTGCCATTGCGCATACGTGAGCGAGGATATCCTTTGAATCGCCGAGTGTAAGATGAGTTTCCGTGAAGCGTGTAGCCGCGTGTGAGTGTTACTTAAATTCTTCCACTTGTCATCATCCGAATAAGTTACCATGTCACTGCCTAGAGGCGTTGGACTGGGTGTCGACGTTGGTCAACTGATGCAACAGCAACAGCAACAGCAGCATCACGTGTTGCCAGCTGCATTTTTCCTTCGAGCCAGTGCTGAACGTTATCAGAGGACTCCAAAGTGCGCGAGGTGTCGCAATCACGGGGTGGTATCCGCGCTAAAGGGACACAAACGCTACTGTCGTTGGCGCGACTGCGTGTGTGCTAAATGCACACTTATCGCCGAGCGACAGCGAGTTATGGCAGCTCAGGTAGGTTAAAAAAAAAACTCTAATTTATATACGCTATATCTCAAGCGAAAAAATTGTCATTACAAATGAAAAGTGAGAGAGAAGTTTGTACAACACGCATGAATTAAGTATATAGATTTTTGTAATTCAAGTCCCGCTTATGATGGGGGGATACTGTAGCTGCTGCAACTAGAAACACCACCTATCACATTACCCAACACTCTCGACGTGTTTTAGGGGAGGCTCCAAGCCTGTATAATGTGTATCCACACCTCTTGAAAATTTCCCCTCTCTGTTACAATAAGTATTTTACCTTTCATCCGTCGTCGCGAAAGACGACACCCCGGTTATATTGATACGTTGACGCAGGGCTCTTTTTTATATACAGTTAATATTCTGCGTTGTGTGAAACCGGTATATATATAGTTGTCAACCATTTTGGAGCACTTTGTAATGCTGAGACTGTGCCGACAGGTCGCCCTGCGAAGACAGCAGGCCCAAGAGGAGAGCGAGGCCCGCGAGCTGGGTCTGCAGTTGCAGTACAACAACGGCAATTGTCCAACGGCTCCTGTGATGCCGGCGGCAGCTGCACCCACCAGCGCAAGCCCTCCGCATCCTAGCCATGTTGCGAGTCCAACTGGCCTGGCGATCGCGGCCGCGGCAGCGCAGATTCAGGGCCAACTCCATCAGCAGGACGCCGGATTGCTGCAGAGGATGAGAGTCCCAGCGGACGAGTACGCAGAGTTGAAGGCTGATACTACCTCCTTGGGGCCCATGTCAGGTATTGTCACTTAACGCGATGTGGTCTTTAAGTACTTCATCCAGGCTAAAGAGCCTCTGATTGAAGTCTTCACTCTCGACAATAAGCAGGTGACTGTGCGATGTTTAGTTAAGTATTGTCGAGGATAAGTGCGTGTACTCGGCTGCACGCGTTCCCCAACAACCAACACGCGTTGGAGAATTTTTTTTAACCATCTAACCGATCAAAAACATGGAGTACCGGCCTATTATTTACTTGACTGCTCCCAAGCATTTGTTCTGACACTTCTTGGACCGTTGTGCTGATGGCGAACTTGGGCGTGTGGCACTCTGGTCACGTGTGTGTGCCTTTGATTGTCCGGACACACCTTTATCTCGCGGGATTTTCAGTAGAATTTTTTTGTTGGAAGGTATAAGTAAAGAATCCTCAAAAAAGTACTCTCTAAAATCGAAACAGTAAGAATCAACTGTTTCTGCTGTAAACACTGGATCAACCATCAAAACAGAAAAGCTCACTGCGCGAAACAGTAAAAGATGTGCTACACTGTTTTATCCAGTGAAATTCACTGTTTTAGTCAGTGACATGTAAAATTTTGTCGTTCCAATTCTGCAACTAGATTCTCTATCAATGCGGTTTAGATTATTGCAAGTGTGATGCAGCATTCATCGGATAACTGACGCGATGACACTAAAAGTATTAGCTTTAGAAAAAAAAGTTTAGAATAAAAAATTTAGGGAATTAAATGTTTTATAAAATTTACAATAACTGATTTTTCATTTAGTCCAACAGTTTTCTATTAGATATAATTTATAATGGCCAGCGATAGATGACTTTTCGACGTTTCAAGCGGTATAAATGAAAAAATATTGATCCTACCAAAAAAAAAAAGGTTTAAATAAAAAAGTTAGGAAATATAGAAAAGGTTTTTTTAAAGTTTTTGCCTAATGGTAATAGATTAAGAGATATAAGGCCAAACGCAGCGCTTATATCTTGATCTCAAAGTGTTCAATCAATTGTACGGCATAGGTATTTAGGGTTGTCAGGATAAATTTGACATGCACCGTTTTAAACAGTAAACAGCGCGAATATATAGAACTGATTAATCAGTAAACATTAACTGTTTTAATATCAGTCAAATTAAGAGTGAACTTTTTTAGATCCACACATTTTCGTGAAATAAAATCGGGGGAAATTGGGTTAAAGGTGATTTTTTTCGTGTGCAAGGGGTTGGCAGGAGTTTCAATACAATACGGGGGTGAATGCCATTTATACAGTTCCGTCGTATAAGCGACTGCTTCGACAGACACTGTGTACTAGTGCACATCGGGGTGCTGGAGGGTGGAGAGGAAACTTAACTGAAGAAGTTGAGCAGTAATTGAATTTCTCGGGCCAGTGCCTCGTCGACCGCGCGGTGGGGAAGGTTAGATAGCTAGAGTTGGTTTTAGTACTTGGATCTGAAGCTTCGTAGATGTCTACCTATACACCTTTACAAAGCGTATAAATGATTGCAAACTCGCGGAGAGAGAAGTAGCAGCAAAACTTGGATTCTCCGCCCATTATGCGGACACTCGAATCGAGAAATCCATCTTATGTATTCAGACGAGCACTGGATACCAATGGATGTGGCCAGAGGAATTGTCAAGCGTTTGTGCACACATTTGAGAGAAGGAGGCTCTTCACGTGGCCCGCGAGGTCAGGCAACTTTGGACTTTGCTCTTTTCGCGTCGCGACCATGTTTAAGACTTGCTTCACTCGGCTAGAGCTCCTTTCGTATAGCATACAAACATACTTCCTTACTTGCGCTTGCACCCATGGGCCATTACTGTGGGTTCTGCGAGACTTCTGGGCAATGTCAGAACGAAAACTTGCTCAAGCGTCCAAGAAACTTTGTCCTCCCAAGATATCTCTGCTGGCGACACTCGGAAATTATTATTTTCTCTGTACTAGCGTATATTCAAAGTGTGTCTCAGTCAGGTTTATGTTTTTTAAAAAGCTTTTTCAGAGATATATTAACAATTAGACAAGTTTTAAGAAATTTATCTTTTTATTTACATATAATAAAAGATAGAAATCTTAGAAGCAGTCGATATAAAAATTTTATGGGTATCAAATAATCATATTTAAATGATTGACACGATTATATGAATGTAGATTATAGATTAGATAATTATTTTTTAAGAATTTCTATTTTTAAAAGGGGGCATAAAAATTTTTTTTTTTTTGCATTATTTCATCGAAAATTTTATAATAAATGAACATTATTCTTCATAAAAAATCGATTTTTGAAAATAAAGCATTTTTTTATTGAGAAAAATGCTTTTAATTCAAAATTTTCTATTTTTACGGTTTTTAAGTAGAATAACCATACGTTAAGTCAGCCAAACAAAATTTTTTTTAATTATATGCATCAAATTTGTTTAAACAGTTAGTTTTGAGGATGGAGAAGAAAAATTTTTTTTTTTTCGTCAAATTTGTAAAAGGAATATATATATCTGTTGTGAATCTCTCGTTTTTAACGAGTTTTTTTTTTGGTTTTTCGCTAATATTTCAATATTTATGCGAGATAATGGAAAATATTATACAAGTTAAATAATAAGGAATTTAATTTTCTACAAAAAATGTTAGATCAATTTTTTTCATATTTCGCTTGATTTTCGAGATATTTTGAAAAATTGAAATTTCAAAAAGCCGGTAATATCTCATTAACTAAAAAAGCTATGAAAAAATGTATTTAACATTTTTTGTAGGAAATAAAATGCGGAATAATTTAATTCTTATAACATTTTTCGTTATCTCGCTTAATTATCGAGTTATTACCTAAAAACCATGAAAATCACAAAAAAAATACTATAGATTTCATCGATAGATGGAAAAAAAATTTTTTTCTCATCTCAAATCCTCTAAAAAAACATTTAACAACTATAATATCGTTAAAAACCTTGTAAAAAATGATGAGATAGTGAAAAAATGTTAGCGGAATGTAAAAGAAAAATTTTGTATGTAACACTTGTCGAAGAGAGGAAATGACCCTCGGGTGTTTTCACGTGCAATTACGCAGTCTCCAGGTCGTTGCTTCGAGGGAGAAATGTGCCTGAAGCATTATTTGCAAAGAGTCAAGCCCGCGCGCGCGGAGGAGCGATGCGAGGGCGTGCAGAGGCGAAGGGATCAGCCCGCGCGTTGCTCAGATGATGCGTATGTTTGTCTAGGTGTAGTCACGCGTACAAATGCTCGAGAGGGCTCGTAAGTGTTTAAACAAAACTTTTCTACCCTGCGACGCGATGAGTCGTGTCGTGTATGACAGTGTGTCTAAAAGTTTGCTACAAATGGGCGTTTTTACAATTTGCGAGGACGAAAAAATATTAAGGAAGCCGCACAAAGTCTCGATGGTGAAGAAAAAAAAGGTTTCGCAATTTTTTCTTTCCCCTTATTAATTCACAATTATCCTGATGGAAGGGCAGTTGAAAAAAAATATATCGAATGGAGGCGACGCGGAGTTATCGAGGACCTGACGCCGGGGAAACGCCGGATAAACAAAAGGCCGAACCTGGCGCGAAACAATTAAAAACGTTTTGCTCGATCGCGTCCACGCCCCCGAGAGTCGTCGCTGCTTTTCATGCGCTGAAACAGCTTAACCCGATTACCCTGCACACACCCTTTTGCTTGATGACGAGAAGCGTTGCGAAACAGACCCCCGGGGGAAAAATTTTAAGTCGTCGATATATATACGTGCGGGGCGAGATCGCTTGAATAACAAAAGACAAAAATCCGCCACGATTTAATGACTGATCGCTAGTGCTTGCTCTTGTTCTCGCATTTCCCACGCGATTTTTTTTCCCCCCTTTCTTCCGACATATCCACACGTGATAATGAGAGTCTTTTGTTAGTGACGAGTGTCCATTGTCGGAAAATCTTGAGAAAAATGTCGGATCAATTTTTTTAAGACACAGATCTTGTTTATTTTTGAAAAAAAAAAAAAAATTTTTTTCAACCTCTTAGAAATATTTTTTGGAGTCTTTTAAAATTATCCAACAGTTATATTTTATTTCAAAATTTTATACAACTGTTTGATTTTGTAAACTGTAAAAAATGTTTGACGCCTGCGTATATACTGATACGAAGTATTCGAAAAATAAATTCTATGACGATAGTGTTTTTTTTATGTTCAACCTTGACAACTATCTCAAATGAATTGATAAAAAAAAAAAAGTTGTTGGTAAGCGCGCATTGCTCGGAAATACAAGTGTTAAAAAAATAAAATTTATTTTGAAAATTGAACATATGTTGAAAAAAAAAAAAAAATATAATCACAAATTAAATAAAATTGTTTTATTATTTTTTAATCATTTGAAATATAACAGTCTGAAAATGAATGAAAAAAAGATATAAATAAAAAGTTTCTTCTATCAAAAATGAAAAAGAAAAAGAATGTTCATGAGAAAGATGAATAAGGAAAAGAAAAAAAGTTTTTTTTTGATGCATATCAGAGTATTACTTATTCGGTTAATTTATTCTATAATTTTTTTTTTTTCGTACAATATAGGCAAAGTGATAAGAAAAATAGATTGCGATATTTCAATTTTATTCACATATCATCATTGCTTCAATATAATCATCATTTGATTTTCACAAAATTTTATTTCATTTATATCTATATATATAACAAAAATCTAACTTTTTGTTATTGCTTTGTTGTTTCTGCTTTATCGCAAAACTTAAATTACGCATCAGGAGCAAGTATGTATTTAGATATTTGCTTACATTCATTCTCAAAAATATTTAGCCAATTTTTAAGCTCTGATTCCATTTCTGCCCAACCAACACGATAGCCCTTAAGATATTGTAATTGTAAGATTATGTTGTCAGCCGCCATGTAAAGATTTGAACTTGTACCCTTTGGGACGGGGTTCCAATTTCGAAATTTAGTCGGATTCATAAAATTAGGTTTCACCAAGGGTTGATCGTCATGTAATAAGTATACTTCTCCCTTTAACCCACATATTTCAGTTATAATTGGTCTCATTATGTTACTCACTTTTCTTAGCGTAATTAGCTCCTTGATTTTTGGAGAATTTAAATCATTGACAAAATCTAAAGCAGCTTTCCTAAAATCTACATTCAATCTGTCGCTAACTTTTATTAATCGGCGTATGTCGTCATTAAATGTAAATGACGCAGTAGCGTAGCACGATAGCAGAAACGCGGCAAAAATTATTATTGAGTGTTTGATGGATGCCATAGTGCACTCGACTAATGGCAACACTTTCTATAAAAAAAAAAGAAAACAATGTTAAATGTTATTCTTCAGAATTGATGATTCATGGTAGAAAAAAAATTTTTTAATTCAAAAATTACCGAGCAATTTTCGTAATTTTTTTTCGATTTTTACTCATGTACTACCTTAAGTGAAATATAACGAAAAATCTTGATAAAGTTCAATATTGAAGAATTTAATTTGATTTTGTTTTGAAAAAGAAGTGTAAAAATGGACTTCTTTTACAGTTTGCTTCGTATTTGAAGTATTAAAAAAAAAAAAAAAAACAATATTTTACAATATCGGTAGTATACCTGAAAATTTGAAAGTAATAATTATTTATTATTATATAGTTATTTTAATATATATATAATCGTTTGTTCAGCAGTTTTGTAGCAATGTGATCCTCAATAGTTAAACTCAAAAAATAATTTCTGATACTACGTACCTTTCGTTTATATTTATTAAGTTATCGCTGAAGAACTTAAAAAAAAAATACGAAAACAGTCCGTTTTTGAGTGGAGTGTATAACCAATTTGACGTTTGATGAACAAAAAAATTTTTTTTCTACACTACATATCGAAAAATAATGTTTAAACTTATTAAACTCAGAAATAGTAAAACCGATGGCAACAATTTTTTTTTCGTTTTTGTTTTTCGCAGTTATTTACTTACTTTAATTAAGGGGGACGATGAAAATTCGGGAGAGCGATTAGTGTGTACTTGAAATGTTTGCGCTTGTGACTTTTTGTCAGTTGTTTCTCTCGTTGTTTATATATCAACTTGTGGTGATATCGAAAATATAAAAATAACTTCTTTAACGCACGAAAGCGATAGTATTCTTTTATGTTCAACCTTGACGAATACTTTGAACGAAATGATAAAAAAAATATAAAACGGCCAGTGTGGCACGGAGTATAGGTGCTAATAAAAAATACAAAAATAAAGTTTTAAAGCGATAATAATTTTTAACTCAACCTCGACTAATACTGTGTTCGAGCAAACTGAAAAAATTTTAGCCAAGCGAGCGTAGTTCAAAACTACACGGTAAAACGCAAAAAATGTAAGTCTCAAAAATTAACCAAAATATATTAAAAACAAAAAAAAAAAAAGCAATATATCTTAAAACTAAAAAATAAATACTAACTTTTTCAATTTCTTTACAAGTAAAAAAAAAAAAATCTAAAAAATTATAATTAAATTTTCGACGTCAATTATACATCTATTTTTCATCTAAAAGCCTTTTTCCAGGAAACAGATGAAAAATACTGAAAAAAAAAATACCAAACAAAAAAAAAATCCAATTCAAAGTAAAAAATTTCTGAATTTTAAAGTTAATTTGTAGTTTGAATATTTTTGAAAATTTTTAAAAAATCTTTAAGAGCGCCGAGTAGCAGGGAAAAAGTAAGAAACAATTTAAATAAATTTCTTCAATGCTTTCAAAGGTATTGAGTTTTTTCTATTAATTATATAATAACCAAATATACAAGTCTGAGCTTTTTGGCTTATATCAGGCAACAATGGACCTTGATAATTCATGAGCCGCGCCTGCAACAAGGCGCCAACAGGGGAAACTCCGTCTGCGGGTGAGAAGTGTGACGCCCGAGTAATTTATATCGGCGCGGGGTGATCTCTCGGATGGAGAGAAAGCTCATCTGCGCGGGCTTTTCTCGTGGCCGGCGTTTTAACGTGCAACAACGACGAGAGAGTTGGTCGGCAAGGCTTTTGCGAGATATATAATTGCAGTTGGCGCAGGACACGGCAAGTCAAATTTATAGATTGTGTTTCGTGTCCTCGGCAGTTGAGTTTGGTCTGCGCGACGCCGCACAAGGCTGATGTCCCGCCTGCTCCACCCCATTGTGGCTGAATGCAGTGCAGGACATACGACGACGTAGGCCGAAAGCTCGATATCTATATGCCATTCTAAATTATTCGGCATTGTCCCGCTGTGATGCCATTGTTCGCGTCTGTCTCCACCGTGCGAGATACGCGCGCGACGCTTGCAGGGCGTATCCATCTCTCTACACTCAACTCGCGACCTCGCCGCCGACACTCTTGTTTACGCCGCTTAACAGCCGACACACACGTCAGCCCAAGTACCCCCGGCTCTGTATTTGCCCCCCGAGATATGCGTCTACTTCATATCAGCTTGGACATTGCCGTGCGAGGAAAATACACTCCAGATCTGCACATATCATCCCTCGCCTCCTTTTCTTCCTTTTTTTATGCTGGAAATATAATTTTCAAGTCTTTTCCAACGATGGAACATCAATTTTTTTTTATATTTCAGGGTTTAATCAAATGTTATCGGTGAAATTAATTAAATTAGGTCCATGACATGAATATCAAAATTTTTGTCCGGTGTTTTTAATTTTTTTTTCTTGACTAATAATAAAAAAAAATGCATTATAGGCCACTTATATTTGAGAAAAATTATATTTCAAGCATAAAAAAATTTTTGATTTGTGAAAAAATGGGGTATTTTTATGCACTAGTGAAAAAAGACGCACTTTATAGGCAATGGATTGTAAAAAAAAATTTTTTTTCATCCAATTATTCAATAGTTTGGATGATTGACCTATTTTCAATGTCTTAAAATAATTATTTCATGCATGGAAAATTTATTTTTGTTGAAAAAAAAATAGGAAAGCGAAATAATAAACACGTGGAGTGCTGCAAAGAGTCTCTTTGGTATATAGATGAGCCGTAATAATAAAGTAATGTATAGAATTTGTGTCTCTCTTTCGCCCCACAATAAGGAATTTTATGAACGTGATATTAAAGGCGACAGTTGATGCGGTATATCGTTGGGCAATAGTTATAATGTTGGAGAATGCGGGGAATGCGAGCGGCACAGCGAGAGCACACGTGAAATAGATATCGGGAGTAATTGTTCACGGGGTCGAGAGTGCATAATCGTTTGGAGATGCTGAAATAGAAGACTGCCAGTGGGGGTATATGATAGGAGACTTCATATATCACTTGGCGGTACTTGAGTATACTATGAGAACGCTTTGGCGCATAATAATGTACGAATAGACACTTATGGCGCGTTTAATAAAGTGTCTCCGTCGGCTTACTGAAAATTATGCGACTGGATCACGTACTTTCGAGTCACTTCTCGACATTCCTTACATTTTTCCATTTGAAATTTACTTTATAATCAAAAAATATGACATTCAACGTATATATTGCATCACATTATACACATAAAATATTGGAGAAGCACAAAAAAGCCCGACTTTTTTTGTTCTTTGAAGGTTTTATATCAAAAAATAATAGTTTATCATTGTTTTAAGAGCCCGCTAAAAAAATCACCACGATATATGTATTTTTAGAGGCCACTCGCGAATTTTGAAATTTGCAAAAATTGTCAAAATGAGATTGTAAAAAAATTTTTTTTTCTATCTTCGCTATAAGAATTTTTTTTACATGTAATATAAATAAGTTCTACAGAGTGTCAGTTCAAAATACTAATTTTATGGGTTATCTATGAATTTTGGAAGTTTTTAACTATACATTGATTTTCTCGTTTTCGAACGACTCTTTGATAATAATATTAAGACTTCATTTTTTTTTCTGACGCGAAATACATCACAAAATAGAAAAAAATAAACAAATGCAACATATCAATGATAAAAA
This sequence comes from Macrocentrus cingulum, assembly GCA_002156465.1. Taxonomy (NCBI): domain Eukaryota; kingdom Metazoa; phylum Arthropoda; class Insecta; order Hymenoptera; family Braconidae; genus Macrocentrus; species Macrocentrus cingulum. The sequence goes on from MVJL01004964.1 coordinate 75,924, forward strand.
TCACAAATGGTAGTGTGAAAAAAGAAAAAAAATTTTTTTAGTATCACATTTTAACCAATTTTACAAATTTCAAAACTCGTGAGCAACTTCCAAAAATACTTCTATTAGGCTGATTTTTGAAAAAAGAATTTCAAAATATAATAAACTATTAATTTTTTGATACGAGATCCGAAAAAAAACAAGAATAGTCGGTTTTTTTGTGCCACCCTGAGGGTTATATTGAATTTAAAGAGTCCCTGTGAGAGTTACGGAATTTTTGAAAATAACATTTTTTGTAGAGAATTTAAAGACCTACAAAAAACCTTTAATACAAAAATTCCATAAATATCTCAGTTTTTAAGATATTCCCAAAAAAATAAAATTCCATTTTTTATTCCAAAAAATTATATTATACATAAATACTTTCTTTTTTTGTTTTACAATTTTATAAGTAAAAAAACAATATTGACATTATTCAATATCAAGTTTCCAAGTTAAAGAAAATTGGATTCAATAATGGTACATAGGAAATTTTTAAATAAAAGCAGAGCAAAGTCCATATATAAAAGTCTACAAGTAAATTAATTCATACAAACGTCCGAATAAGCGGTTCATTTTTGTTTCAAGTATCCACACGGAAAAGAGTGAAAATAAAGGGCTTTTATTTGCGTAATGAGCACTAAAAAAGCGGGCACACAGATTGCGCCGCTGATACATTGAAAACCGCGCAGGAACGAGAAAAAAGAAATTTTTTTTTTGCCTTTCAAGGGTGAAAAGGCGAGCAATACAGCCCCCCAGAGGCGACCACTGGCTCGCTCGTTAAAAACTTCCAGCGTCCGTTTTACCCGCGCGGATATTGATAGAGCTGTAAAATGTATCGGGAGAGTGGTTGAGCGTATCAAGTGGCTGCATGCAGCATATAAAATGGAAAAACTCCACTGTACTGCAGCCATCATCATCGTGTAATAATAACAATACATCTCGTATGACGAGCACGTCAAAAACGCGAGTTTACATGGAGAGGTTGTGTTTTTACCTGCCGCAAGCCTGGCAATATAGATATATGTACCCTAGATATCACAATAAAGACACGCTGAAAGGCCGGAAAATAACGAGAGACCCAAAGATAAACGCACACGCAATAGTGACGCAGAGTACACGTGCACACGCACTCACCGGATAATGGCCGCGTTTCGAGTGGTGCTGGTTTAACTTTCGAGGACTATTAACGATAGTATAGCATATAACTTGGCGTGCGCGCCCTCTTTGCCTCGTTAGTGAGAATCAGTCGAGCAAACTCTTAAAAATACATTCCAAAGTACAGCTAGCCATTGTCCTTTATCGTCCTACTCTCGATATAAGATACTTGTGTGCATTTTTTCGGCATAGAAATTTTTTTACATTTTTCTCAACATTTTCCCACAAACTGGCTCCCAACAGCGAGTATCTTTCTAACAGGAAAAATTTGGATTTTCGAATGTTTCAATTTGAAATATCTCTGCAAATAATTTTTTTTATCCGAATTTTTCCTCAGATACATCTATAAAATCGATGACACTTTTTCTATTGAGCTTAGAATTTTTTAATTCAGTGCAGTAATAAGGAAAGTAAATTCTTAGCAACGAATGTTTCCTCGATTTTAGGGACAAATCAGATTTTTATCCCCAGGCAAAATGTGACATTTTGCTGATTGGTTGTTAGAAATTTTCTCGTGCTGTGATTGGTTGATTGCAAAAAAAAACAGCTGCAGTAAATTTAAACATTTATTCGAGCGTTGTGATTGGTTGATGAAAAAAATACATGAAATGCAGTACGTGTATATGTACTGCATGTTATTTTGTGTATTTCAGACTAAAATTTTAAGTTGTGTCGAGTTCTGAATGGAATTAGGTTGTGTTATGGACTCTAGGGAAAGTAATAAATTGATGACTGCTCCGAGGAGGAGGTCTAGGTCGTTTTTTGTGGTTTTTTGCAGTGAATCTATCCAAAGGTTTCAGATTTGTTTTGTTTATTTTAATAAAATCAACAAAACAAATCCTAAAATATCGGAAAAAATTTTTATATCAGTATAAAAGAAGCTTCAGAAAATTTTGAAATTGCTCTGGTAATTTTTCTCATCTCCGGAATATATAGGGGTATTTGGCAGATAATTACCAGGGTAAAACGACAATCTAGAGATGGGAAGTAGCAGAGAAAAAATTCTCGGGGAGCTGTATTTCAGGGAAATATTTTTTACTAAAAAAATTTTTTTCATATTCAAAAAGTCCGAAATAATAATATCAATGTTTTTACCCCAAATAAAGGGTCGAAGCGAGCGAGACTGGCAGTCCACGACTCTGGCAATGATGAAGATCGCGACTCGGACTCGGGGACAGAGGCTCGAGGGTCCTCCAACCCGAGATCCCGCTCGCGATCACGCTCGCGATCACGTTCAGCATCGCGTACGTACGCCAACGCCTCGAGTGTTGCGTCCCTCACGACAGAAGCAGACCAGATGGCGGCAATGAAGCGCGAGGGTAGTATCAACGAGTCCGATGACGGCAGTCCGGAGCCAGGCAGCCCCAGTCCGCCGCACACTCCGCCACTTACACCAGCTCTCACGCCTCAGAGGGTCGAAACCCCTGCGCCCGAGAACCTCAGCCTCAGAAAGACCATCAGTCCTGCCCGAACGCCGACACAGACGATTCTGCAGGCCGTCGACCTCGTGCAGCCACGGCACAGTCCTCCACCCACGTCATTGGCGGTTCGTTCTCCATAATTTCACTCTTAAACATTACTTCATTTTTTTATCCATCTATAAATTTGTAATAAATTAATAAATTTATGAAAATTTAGTTTTTGTAAATTTACAAATATTTTTTTACTGCTAACGTTGCATCTGATTCGTTGATTTTACGTGTATTGAACTGGTAAATTTACGTCACGGTAAAATTACGTTAACATTACAAAAAAAAAAAATTACCTGTAATTTCACAGTACTATAAACAACATACTTTGTATTCTACAAAAAGCCAGTAAATTTAAAAAAAAAATGAAATTAAAAATTCTACCGTGCTGCACGGTCACTATAAAATTTTTTACCGGAAAATTTCTATATAGTCAAAGAATTTTTTATAACATTTTTAAGATATCCAACTAATGTACAGCACGATGAATTTTTGGAAAATTTTACCGTGCAATATTTTTTTTTACCGTGCAAAAAGTACAAAATTTATTTTCACGATAATGAATTTTATAACGTATCTTGAATGGTGATCTTAAACCGAAATTTTACCGTGCAATAAAATTGATTTATGTTTCGTTGCAAAAATAGATTTTTGTATTAGAGGAAAAAGTGTTAAAATGGCTGATGCTAATTTACAGGTCGCAGCAGCGGCAGCCGCACACTTTTCTCCCTACGCGCCTCTGTACGGGCCGGTAGCCAGTTCACTCTACTGCTCGCCAGCGCTCTACCAACATCAACACCACCACCACCCCCTGACTGAGCCCCGAGAGATCCAGATGCAAATGCAGATGCAAATGCAAAACGTCCAGCAGCCCTGCGGCATCCAGCTGCAGCAGCAACAGAGGTCTCCTGTCGACGTTCTGCTGCGAGTTTTCCCGGGGCGACGTCGAGCCGACGTGGAAGCGCTTCTCCACCGCTGCAAAGGTGCGATCAACCCTTACCACTCAATCTAGCCCTCGATTAACGATTTAAAATGAATGAAAAAGTGTAAAAACAAACTTCTCTTTTAAACTAAAACAGTGAGAAGTTCACTGATTACTCAGTTCTATATATTCGCGCTGTTTACTGTTTAAAACAGTGCATGTCAAATTTATCCTGATAACCCTAAATACCTATGCCGCTCAATTGATTGAACACTTTGAGATCAAGATATAAGCACTGCGTTTGGCCTTATATCTCTTAATCTATTACCATTAGGCAAAAACTTAAAAAAAAACCTTTTCTATATTTCCTAACTTTATTATTTAAACCTCTTTTTTTTTGGTAGGATCAATATTTTTTCATTTATACCGCTTGAAACGTCGAAAAGTTATCTATCGCTGGCCATTATAAATTATATCTAATAGAAAACTGTTGGACTAAATGAAAAATCAGTTATTGTAAATTTTATAAAACATTTAATTCCCTAAATTTTTTATTCTAAACTTTTTTTTCTAAAGCTAATACTTTTAGTGTCATCGCGTCAGTTATCCGATGAATGCTGCATCACACTTGCAATAATCTAAACCGCATTGATAGAGAATCTAGTTGCAGAATTGGAACGACAAAATTTTACATGTCGCTGACTAAAACAGGGAATTTCACTGGATAAAACAGTGTAGCACATCTTTTACTGTTTCGCGCAGTGATAGCTTCGCTGTTTTGATGGTTATAATCCAGTGTTTACAGCAGAAACAGTTGATTCTAACTGTTTTGATTTTACAGAGTAGAATAAAATGAAGTTTGTCAATTTAATCAGGTGACGTCGTGTCTGCCATGGAGGTGCTGGTGTGCGAGGACAATCTACAGCCCAAATCCGCTTTTTCCCCCCTGGCTGGGGCTCTGGCGTCGGCCGCCGCGGCCTCCGCATCAGCCTCGGTAAATGCCTACGCATCACGGGGAGGTTATTGCGGCCCAAGTCCACCAACTCGTCACAGGTTTCTTGCGGCCCCTTATGCCGGCACGGGATACCTTCCTACCGTGATCAGGCCGCCAAATCAGAGCAGTCACACCAATGGAACTGGCGATGCCTACCGCGAAACCAGCCCCGACGACGCCAGTGATAAAACCAGCTACTCCGAGTGACCTCGTGAGTTAGTTCATCAGATCACGTGGTCTTACCCCTAACTTGATGGCTCTGGGACCTGGGAGGTTGATGACTCTTTGACGAAATGAGTTTTACTAATTGTCCAGAGATGTATTTGTGTAGATAATTGCTACTTATATAAATATAAATTAATAAAGACTCCATGAGGATAGCGTTTGGTAGGTAGCTCATCGTTATATGTATTAAAAAAAATTAAAATATAGCGTAATAAATATAATCTTATTGTATTGGACAGTGTAAGGTGAGAGAGAAATACCTTGTAAATAAATTCAGACTGTAATAATTATTTATTGTTGATTTATTGTTTATTTTTTCTTTAAAAATCGTGAAAATTAACTATTAGGAAATATAGCTTCTTTTTCTTTCTTGATATCACGAAATTTACGGGATTTACGAAGTTTTTGAATTGAAAAGTTTTTATAGCTGTTGAAATAATCTATAAAAATGATCACTTGTGAAAATTTCGTATTTCGTTTTGTTTTTCAGATATTTACAAAATAAGAAAGTATTTATGTATATACTTTAATTTTTTGGATTAAAAATTAGAATTTATTTTTTTTTGGAAATATCTTAAAAACTGAGATATTTATGGAATTTTTGTATTAAAGGTTTTTTGTAGGTCTTTAAATTCTCTACAAAAAATGTTATTTTCAAAAATTCCGTAACTCTCACAGGGACTCTTTAAATTCAATATAACCCTCAGGGTGGCACAAAAAAACCGACTATTCTTGTTTTTTTTCGGATCTCGTATCAAAAAATTAATAGTTTATTATATTTTGAAATTCTTTTTTCAAAAATCAGCCTAATAGAAGTATTTTTGGAAGTTGCTCACGAGTTTTGAAATTTGTAAAATTGGTTAAAATGTGATACTAAAAAAATTTTTTTTCTTTTTTCACACTACCATTTGTGATTTTTATCATTGATATGTTGCATTTGTTTATTTTTTTCTATTTTGTGATGTATTTCGCGTCAGAAAAAAAAATGAAGTCTTAATATTATTATCAAAGAGTCGTTCGAAAACGAGAAAATCAATGTATAGTTAAAAACTTCCAAAATTCATAGATAACCCATAAAATTAGTATTTTGAACTGACACTCTGTAGAACTTATTTATATTACATGTAAAAAAAATTCTTATAGCGAAGATAGAAAAAAAAATTTTTTTACAATCTCATTTTGACAATTTTTGCAAATTTCAAAATTCGCGAGTGACCTCTAAAAATACATATATCGTGCTGATTTTTTAGCGGGCTCTTAAAACAATGATAAACTATTATTTTTTGATATAAAACCTCCAAAAAACAAAAAAAGTCAGCTTTTTTGTGCCTCCCCAATATTTTATGTGTATATAATGTGATGCAATATATACGTTGAATGTCATATTTTTCAATTATAAAGTAAATTTCAAAAGGAAAAATGTAAGGAATGTCTATTAGTGACTCGAAATACGATAAACATTTTTTTTTTTTTTCAATACGAGATCCTAAAAACCAAAATATTCAGTTTTTTTGCGCTGCCAGAGTGTCCCTCTATATATAAAAAACTCAAGAAATGGAAACCTGCATTTTCCTAAATTGCAGCCCAGCTTATGATTCGCTCCGACAGTCGATTGTGCGGAAATTTGATTGTATAACGACCGGAAAACCTCAATAAAGCAATCACCTCGACAAAAACTACATATATACAGACACCAGTTGGTCGCGCTGACGCGTCTGTGCACGAAGCAGAAGTAATGAGGTCTGAAAAAGGAAGCATCAGCCCAAAAACGGCAAGAGTACCTCTATTAGTGCGTCAAGCACACACAGTATGTATCAAATTTCTCAAAACTAATCCAAAAAAAATACAATTTAAAAGCAGAAAAAAAAATCGACGTTTCCGCCCACGTGAAATTACAGTACCCGCGGGTCTGAAAGGTATTATATTGTATAAAAGGGAATATATTTCATTGTGTGACAATTAAATCTGGCCAGCTGGGGTAAAAAGGTTTTTGCAATTTCATGTAGAGCATATTGGGCATAGAGTTAAATTCAATTGTGTTGCGAACAATGGCACGAGCGCCGATACCTAGTCGGTATATTTCTGCGTCAAGTTTATATCTGCGAGCTGACAATGGATCTGTTATTAACGAGCCAGCGTGGATGCTACAGCTTCATAGAGCATGCTCCATGTACACAGACACCCCGCGGAGGACCGGGTTTGTGCGCGCACGCCAAGATTCCACCTGATTCACACAGGGCCACACTCTGGGGGTTATATTGTCTGCAATTTGCAGCTCGCCGGGGTCGCGAGTGGAATGTTAAGCCTCATTTAATTGATATAAGACTCGAGCCATGGATATCACTCTGTGTCTCTCTCTGCTCTATGGCATTCTCCGCGCATTTTCGCTTAATTTAGTGTCACTGATCGTCAATGCAAAGACTCTGTTCTATGAGAAATATACAAAGCGATAATGTATTTTGTTGTGCACCAACTGGAAAATATATTTCTCAATGCTAGCTCGCTCTATTGTTGCTGGCATTTTACATGTGGCATCTTTTGTTTTGTTTTTTTCTTCTTGTAAATTTAAACTGTAATTTATTATTATTTAAAGTAGGCGTCATATAATTATATAGTTTTTTAAATGAGAGAATTTTAATGGATGTCGTGAATTTTTTTTTTTTTTACTTTTTTGTGGAGATCGTGAAATTCACGCGAGTTACGAAATTTTTTGATGAAATGTTTTTTATAGATGTTAAAGTGAGGAATATAAAAAATGTTCTGAGATAAAATCTTGTAATTTTAGGTATTTTCGTGATATTTATAAATTTTAAAATTAGGTAGAAATATATTTGATGAATTAATAAAATGAAATTTGTTGTTTAAGAAATATGTTGATAATTAAAATGCTTGGCTATAAGACAAGGTAAAGATTTAGGTGAAATAGTCATCTAATGTAGGATTAAATATTTTGTTTAGCTAGAATATTTTTCTTATAATTAGTTTAGAGTCTGAGAGACACTCGAAAAAATTTACAACCCCCTGGCGCTGATTTAAAGACCATCGCACACCCTCAAACCTCAAATTTTTGGGAAATAATCATGAAATAAAGTGTTAAATGTTTTGTTTCACGATCATATTTTTTCTACAGTTACTTTAGAGTCCCAAAAACACTCAAAAAAAATTGCAACCCCCTGGCGTCGTTTAGATCTATCAGGTACAAAAAAAACCTTCATAAAATAAGTATATCTATCGCCCAATAAAACGAGCGTGCACATGGCTCATAGTTTATATGCAAAAATTTCGATATTTACAAAAAAAAAATACATATATATAGAAAAATACGTGGAATAATGTTTATTGTATCCTCAAAAAATTCGAATTATTCACCAATAAATTCTTTCTCCCTTTTTTTGTGCACAAAATAAAAAAAAAAAAAGTAATTTTTACCGTTAAAAAAGAAATTAAATAATTTTGTTTCCAAGGTAAAAAAATAATCAGAAGCTGTATAAGGCTCAAGTATCCGATGAATTCCTTCAGCACTTGTAAAAAGCCCCTCGAGTGACTCGTCCAAGTAAACAACACACAGGTTTTCGTTTCATATTCCGTCGGCAACACTTTTTCAATTCGTCGAGGATGAAGAAGACGAACTAAACAAATATTGAACAGACATTCGAAACGTTAAAAGGCCTTTTTTTGCGTCACCTGAAAAATAAAAAAGAGAAAAAATAGCCAACAGGGGTGAAAAATTAACCCTTAGAAATGTCGGGGGATTAATTGCGATTTTTTCGGGGTGGTAGAGAGACAGGGGAAGAGAAATAAAAAGTGTAGGAGGAGGTAGGTTGGAATATTATCATGGATTTAATTAATATTTCATTTGTATGCTATTTCTCGACTGCGCAGCGAGTCACCCCCCATTCCGCCCGCGAACCACCAGAGCGCCTCTCGTGCTCTTGTGTATACTCGCTTTACGTGCGGAAACACAAATTCAGGCTTTTGCGCCTGTGTGCATCAGCATGCTGACTTCTGATGCATTATGTAATCATAGAAACGTTTTGCGTGCGTGTTTTCGTGGCTAATATTCAGCCCGCTCGTGTATTTCAATTTCCTCAGCCATTGTTGGATACTAATATTATTCAGTGAATTGTTTTCCCGGGCGACTTCGTCAATATGCATGCGCCTCTGTACAGTCTCCAAGTTTAACTCGAGTTCAAACATCATCGCGCGGTGTGCGCGGCTTCTTCCCCTAGTTCGTTTTTTCTCGCGTCGACAAACACCTTTCATCAGTTTGTCGACTCGTCCCTGTTTGCTAATCCATTAAAGTTACAGAATTATTGTTAAAGTATATACATATTTGCAAATAACGGTATATTTATCCATTTTTTCATTGAAAAAAAAAAAAAAATTCCAACTCTCCCAAAATAATTTTATTAAAAATTTTAATCTTAGTTAAGGTATATATAATTTATTGATAAGAAAAAAAAGTTTTTCTGTGTAAAATAGTTTTTTTTTTTTTAATAAATAAAAATAAATTTTTCATTAATAACACGCATTTAAAACTTTGAAAAATTTTTTTTTCGATTTAGGATAGTATAATTTTTTTTTAATAGAAAATTTTTATTAGAGTTGTGATAAATTAAATTTGTTTAAATTATTTTTATTAATTATTTTATTTTTATATTATTTAGTGATGAAAAAAAATTTTTTTTGTATAAAATAGTTTTTTTATGAATAGTTAATGGTTTTTTTTTTTTTTTTAATATAGAAATTTTTTGTTTGAGTTGTAATAAATTAAATTTGTCATTTGACTAAGAGATATTGCTGGTGGGGATTTTTCAAGGCGATTTTGCGGTGATGAGAATATTAAATACCGAGTTATTGGGGGTTTATATAGCCCCCACTGATGTGCACTCGGGGTAAACCGAGATATTGAATACCGTTTCACATGCTCGCCACGTAGCCAGCTTTTCATTGACGATGGACTTATTTATTCTCCCGCGGCGGACATCTTTTAAGTCCCCCTTTTTTCAAATGTCCCAGATCGTGCTCTAGATTTACTCGCTTTTATATTCGCCCTCACGCGCACATCACCATATATTCGCCAATCATATATTATATCCAGACATTTATCTGCAAAAATCAAATTTACACTGACAAAATCAGCAGAAATTTTTTCTATTTTATTTTTTTATAAAAATTTAACCCCATTTACAACCCGCCCTCATGATTTTTAAGCAAAAAAATTTTTAACCCTCTTAATCCGTAATATTATAAAAATCCCGAAAAATAAAATTCCAATTAAAAAAAAAAAAAAAATCAAATTAATCTAAAAAAAAAAAAATTTTTTTTATCGCAAAAAAAATATAAATCAATAAAATAAAATTTTTTTACACATTTAAATAAAGAATATTTTATTTAAAAAAATATTCTGCAACCCTTGAAAACAAAATTGTTTACATAAATATTCATATTGTTTTTTAATATCATTAATAAAATTGACCTTGAAATTTTGTCGTATATTAAAAAAATATCAAGGAACAAAATCTATTATATCGAGCATCAGTGATTCCAATTATACTCAGTATTCCACCTGAATCGTGATATATATTTTGTATTGCTTCTTCGTTTAATATATTTATCACGAGCCCTTGGTTGGCGCCCCCTTCAATTCGAAGGAAAGGAAAGGAATTTCCATTTCGCGCGATGACAACGAATTTATTTGTCATATCTGACGATGCTTATTCTATATCAGACGTGTCTTGTTGACACCCCCAACCCCCCAGAAATGGTGGCAGAGTATCCGCCACGCCACGCTTGACGGTCAAAATTGAGAGAACAGTCGCCAACGAATCCACGCAGATTAAAAACACTCGCGTGCAGGTTTTAAAATGAGAAAAAGGGATGCGTACACATTGTGAGACTTAATTCTAAAGCGATTAGCCGCACGCGCGACAGGGCAAAGGTGTCGACCTGCAATTGACAACGTCGGATAACCGTCGCTCGCCTGCGCCAAGGGGAAAAAGCTCGCTGATGACAAACCGCATCATCAAGGCAATCAAATGGGGTTGGGAAATTAAATTGTTTCCCTTATGTCCGCGTCTTATCTGTATCTCGTTTCAAAGGCATTATTTGAAGCCTTATACCTACACACGCAATTATAATCATTTCCGATTGAAATTCATCATGACGAAAAGAAAAAAAAAAAACTTATGATCACGTTATTATAAAAATATCTTCTGAAGGATTAAAGATACGAAAAAATTTTACATAACCTTTTTTATAGCCCTTTTTCTCAGCTATAAAAAAGGTTATATACAAAAATTCCTGAAAATTCATGGTTCTCGAGATATTTGCAAAAGAAAACAATTAAACAATTCAATCGAATTTTTTACCAGCAATTTTTTATAATCACGTTTTTTTTTTTAAATATCTCCTGAAGGATTAAAGATACGAAAAAATTTTATATAACCTTTATTTTAGCTGTGTTTTTTAGCTATAAAAAAGGTTAAGGGTAAAAATCCTGGAAAATGCATCGTTCTCGAGATATTTGCAAAAAACGATGATGAAAAATTTTAATTGATTTTTTTGTGGTCTAAAAAATTTTTTTTCAAATGAGAAGAAATGTGTTTTTTGTCGGTAGAATATTTAAAAATTGAAATATTTTATTGTTGTGAGGGTGAGGCTCAAAAATTGGCGCAGATTGAACTGACAGATCAAGTCGAATTCTGACAGAACTCGCAGTCTGCGATAAGTACCGGCCATTTAGTAAAATTTTTCCATAAGTTAATGTTAATTAGTCGACAGTGATGTGACAGAGTGTACTCCACGGATTTCCCGTCGTTTCGTCGCTGCCAAAGCTTCAATGATCGAGCGAACCTCACCGCACGTTTTCCAGTTAATGTGTATTGTTATCGCTCATGTCCCCATTGGTCTAGGCACACGAGAGCCTGTTCCATCATGCCTTTTTAAACCATTCACACTCATTTCCGCCGATTTTTGCACGAAAATATGCCCTTCACTGCGCTTTTTATGCCCCGATCCACCAAAAATGCCATTAACTTTACTTTTTCCCATCGTTTTTTGCATATATCTTGTATTCTATTAATTTCACGTGATTTTTTTATTCAACCTTTTTTATAGCTAAGAAAAAGAGCTTCAAAAAAGATTTATAAAAAATTTTCATATCTTCAACCGTTTAAGAAATACCGATAAAAAAAAAATTTTTTTTTGCATTTATTTCGAAAAATATCAATTTTTCGAGATTTTTTCATATGAGATCTTTTTTATAGCCAAGAATTAGAGCTTTAAAAAAGATTCTATAAAAAATTTTCGTATCTCTAGTCCTTTTAGAGATATATAGAAAGAAAGAGAAAAAAATTTTTTTCCAATTGAAAAAAAAGTATTTTAAAGTTGTAAAATATGAAAGATTGAATGAAAATGTGGGTTAAAATTTTCAAGATGAGTTTGATAGAATTTTTAATGGATTAGTTGAAGAATTTCAAGTATGAAAAAAAAATTTCATCTATGAAAAATCGCGGGTTGCGCCGACTCCTTGGCGCTACACACGCGCTGCAACCGAATAATACAAACGCTCGAAGATCCATTGTGAATTGTTTTGAATGTGGCCCAAGTGATATAGGGATATAAAGCCGTGGCCAGGACTACTTGCAGCTCCACGAGGGCATGCAGAAGGAGTACATATTATGAACCAAGTGTATATATAGCTGAGTAAAAGAGAACGACGGGGTGCTCGCCGCAGGACCTTCCTATATGCCTCCTCACGTATAATAATATCCGCGCCCGTGAAATGTTCGCTTCTTTATCGAATGGCCTCATTGACGGAAAAAAGCACTGCGGGATTCCATCAGAAGCTAGATTTCAAGTGGATCACGGATACGCCAGAATATATAACGCCCTTTTTTCTTTTTTCTTTCCCATTTTTTTATATATACTTTTACAATACACATTATATACCTTCCGCGCGCCAATTCATTGTGAAAATTCAATCACGTGACTTTAATTTACCCTTATTTCGTTCAATTTATCCATTAGAAAAAAATTATTTTCTATCAATTTCACTGTTTTGGTCTTTATGAATTTATCAACCATTAAAATCATGGAAAAAAATTTCCTTTTTCTGAAAAACTAACAAAAAAATGTTTTTTACTTGAAAAAAGTGAAATTTTTTTTTTTTTTTTTTTTTTTGTCATTGAAAGACACATTTGAGTTTAAAAAAATTGTTTTCTGTTTGAAAAATATGTGTACTGTCCAACCCTCAAAATCATGGAAAAATTCTTTTTTACTAAAAAAACTAACAAAAAAAATTTTTTTTAAAAATTAATGTAATGTAAAACTTTATAAAAAAACGAAGGAACAATATTTTTTTTAGATGCCAAAAAATACTTAATTATTATTTAAAAATATTATCAAAGTCGGAAATAATTTTTATTTCATTCCAAAATTTTGTTTATCGTTGAAAGAGCCAAGAGGTGATTTTATTTGACATTTTTCGAGATCGATCGAGCGTAGAAAATTCAAGGCAGTCTCTATACTCTATAGTGTTTTGGGTGTTGTTTTTTTTTTCTACCCTTCGCCTTGCCAAAAGTGGTTGCATTAACATAGCGAGCCAATAAAATCCACGAGTCTGAATCGAGATATAATATTTATTTTCTTTCTTTTCTATTAGCACATGCGCGATTAAAGACGCGACGAGCGGGGTGAAAAAAGGGAGCGGAGTTTTGTGTGTATAATGTTCGTCAAAAAAGCAAGGGAACAGGCGAACAAACTATTTTCTTCGCTGGTACGCTATTATCTGGCCGCGCGAAACGCATCTGCCGGATATTGCTTCCGATAAAAATTTCCATGCAAATTATAGTCGCAGATACACGCCTCTCCTTGATCCCTCAGCCATCCACCACCCTGCGACTCACCCTTTACATTATTTCTTTCATGGTATTTATTTTTATGCCCGTCATACTCAGTGAAATGTCTCAGCATTAAAATTTTCTCCAATTCTTAATCAAATTTTCACGATTATTTCCGGATTCTCGTACTATTTTTTAAATATCTCCAAAAGGACTAAAAATTCAAAGTTTTTTCATTCAACCTTTTTTAAAGCATTTTTCACAAGCTACAAAAAAGGTTCAGTACAAAAACCACCTCAACCCCATAGTTTTCAATTTATTCTCAAAATGAAATCACTCATAAATTTTTATACACAAGTATTTCTCTTTTAGGACTAAAGGACTAAATATTTGAAAATTTTTCATCTGACCTTTTTTGAAGCCCTTTTCATGAGCTATAAAAAAGTTTCAGTTAAAAAACCCCCCAAACCCCATAGTTTCCGATTAATTTCGAAAAAAACAATCATTTTTCAACAAAATCATCAAAATTAACAGTTTTATACAAGAATATTTAGAAAAAAAAAAAAAATTTCAGTGTAAAAAACATATTTTCCATGATTCGAGAAAATTTAAATAAATAAATAATTGAAATAATGATTAAAAAGAGAGCGAGTAAATTTTTTTTCCTCGAAAAAAATGCAATAAAATGCATTTTATCAATAGAAAATTGTTTTAAAAAATATAAAATAACTTTTATTATGAGTCTTTGTGGTATCCCCTAAATAAATATGTCTAGCAGACTGATAATCCCTGAAAATCATGTATTATGCGAGCGATTAATAAGGCAATTAAACGGTATCAACCGCAAATTTGTAGCTGGACTGCGGCCACCCTTGAAAATATCACGAAGTTAACCCTCGGAAACGATTAAGCACCACCACAAACCGACCCTCCAGGAGGGACACATGATTCTTTCTCGCCCTCGCCCCTTTCACCGATCTTTGCTCCACATATACGCAAATCTTCAACCCCTAGATGTAGTCACCCGCAAAAAAATCCCACAATGGATACACTGGCAAAATGCCCCTCGTTACTCAAGTAAAATGCGAATTTTGTGCTTGAAAACAAATCTCTTTTCAGGGTTTCTTCAAAAAATTTATGTAAAAAATGTAATTTAGATAAAATATTTGTCGAGGGAATTGTTCTGGGTGATGTATTGATTCATAATTTAAATTAAACAGAAAAAAAATAGCGAAATGCGAACCACAGGCTTACAAAAGCCGCCCATGTTCGATTCCCCGCTGATCCGTACGCGCGCACCCGAGGTCCATCGAAAATCCATTGTCCCCTGTATATATCTACACTCTGTCAAACGCATGGCATACCTTATATCTGGCTACCCTTTGGTCCTTTGCGCAAAACGTGCGCACACGCGATTTTATGGCTTTTCGATCCCTCTGGCGCGTCATCACCCTTTCGCGTTGATTTTGCCATTTGTTTCATCGGCGGCTGGCCCTCGATATGTCCGTCACGCCAGAATCACTGAAAAATTACCCTGGAATAAATAAAAATCAAATGGCCAGAAAAAAAAATAAATAAATAACATAAAATATGCTATATCCCGATTCAAAGCCAATACTATTCAATTAAAAAAAAAATTTTTTTCATAATGAATCAATTTTTTTTCACATCAAGCTCCTCGAAAAATAGTACATCGAAAAAAATCGGTTTTTTATAAACAATTTTGTTTGTCATTAAATAAATTATTTTTGTTGAAAAAAAAATTTTTTTATAATTTTTCCATCATTAATTATGCATTTAATAGTGATTCTTTAAATTTTGACGATTATTTTTGGAATAGTTGGATATTCTTTTTCAAATATCTCCGAATAGACTACAAATTGAAAAAATTTTTATAGTACCTTTTTTAAAGCCCTTTTTACAAGCTACAAAAAAGATTCAATACAAAAATCCCCTAAACCCCATAATTTTCGATTTATTCTTTGAAAAGTCACTCATAAATTTTTTTATATGAAAGGATTTCTTCTTTAGGACTTAAGGACTAAATATTTAAACTTTTTTCATCCAGCCTTTTTTAAAGCTCTTTTTATGAGCTACAAAAAAAAATTCAATACAAAAATCCTCTAAACCCTATATAGTTTTTGATTAATTTCGAGGAAAAAAAAAAAAAACATTTTTCAGCCGAATTACTTATCAAAATTAAGTTTTTATAAATTTTCATGTAAGAGTATATTAATTCGAAAATGCTTGAGTAAATAAATAATTGAAATCATCCTTATAAAACGGTAAAAAATTTTTTACTACAATAAATACTATACAATAAATAAAAACCAAATGGCCAAAAAAAAAAAAACAACATAAGATACTATATATCCCAACTCAACAATCACTACTTGAATTTATCCACAAAAACAATTTTTCGAGATAAATCAATTTTTTTCAATTCAGACTAATCAAAAAATTATATTTAAAAAAAACCGTTATTTTTATAAATAATTTTTTTTTCATCATTAATTATGCGTTTATAATCGTAATTCCAATATTACATAATGATTCTTAATAATAAAAATTGTTCAACCGCCAATATTTTCCGTGCATGAAAATAATTAAAATTTTCCACTTGATAAATACCCCACACAGCATCGGTTCAAATAATAAAAAAAAAAAACAATACGCGAATCAAGACTAAATAAAACTCATTAAAAATCAATTTATATACTCATAGCACATACAATCTCAATCATTAACAACTCGAAAATTATATTATTAAATATTTAAATCCCTCAAATAATTACCATCAGCGCAAAATAAAAAACTCGACCGTGAACCACTCATCAAATAAATGTATATTTCAAGTTATATATATATAAAAGACCTTTATATTCAAAAATATAATAAATTAATAAAAAAAATTCCACGCGAAGACTTACGATGTCTTAATTGGCCAATCAATCTTCATTAAAAATTTTTTTTCATGCCGCAGGTTAATTACAGGAGATATAGGAAGTGAATAAGTTGATGAGTGAAAAGAAAGTTTGCACGATTATTGCAGCAGTGGGTTTGGCCAAACGATTTAATTCCGAAACCTCTGATGGCGAGAGAGCACGAGCACTGATGACATAAATCAGGGTAGATCAGAGTTCACCGAGGGGTTGAGATGAGAATAGGTTTTGCAAAGTCTCCACTGTCTCTCTCACGGCCCATTGGCACGGCCGCGAGGTCCTCCTCACGGCCATAATTCGAAAAACTTTCGGGCTCAGGACAAAAGTGAGGACTTTTGTTCCAAGTTTTAGTTCGCGAGCTGTTTGCGAGCGCAGCGACGCCCCGACAGTGTTTTGTTCGCTTTGTCTCTCTTCCTGTTAGGTATATAATACCTATAACTGCCGCGACGACTCACCCCCCGCCGAATTTCGTCTTTCACAGTCCGCGGAGTATCACGATTTAGTTGGAAACAATACAACAATTACAGCGCGTCATAATCCAAGGTGGAAAAAACAAATGGAAAAAATAAAAGTTGATGAATTTGAATGTGTGCATCATATATATAAGTATCGAGGAGCGAGCCAAACTAAACCTTCCGGTAAATTATACATATAAGGTATCCTGCAGGGCGTCTGCATTATTTTTTCGTAATAATAAGACGTAGGCAGAGGGGAGCGAGAAAGAAACAGAGAAACGACGACGACCTTCGCCATCAGCGATATATATACATCGAGGTATACATGCTTTTATATGCGAGGGATATACAAGAGACGTACGCGAACTAGAGACAAAAAAAAATCTCGAATTCCCTTCGAACAAACGCTTTCTTTCTCTTTTGCTTTATTTCTTTATTATTATTTTTCTTTTGCTCTCGGTTATATCGTGTTACGTTTAATCGCGCCAGGCCCCGCCCTTTGGGGAATTTACGTGAGATATCTACACTTATGTCTAACCAAATCATTGTCCCTCGATTACAGTGTAAAACGATATTGTCTATTTTTCCTAAATCATCGGCTACAACGCCCATCCAGCCATCGAGATTACATCGAACATGGCTGCAGCGCGCGGTTCCACCTGAGTTGACGCGCACGGGCCGCTAGGTGCGCTACTACTGCGTCAAGTAGTGGAGGAGACTGGACGCAATTGAAACAGTGGCATTTAAAAATCAGTAAATAATAATATATTAAATTTCGATAAATATTCTTGCAAAAAATAACACAACAATGCGTTAAAACAAATTTTTTTGTAATAAGTACTATAAAACAGTTGAAATAAAATATTTACTGTTTTACGGTATCAAAAGTAACAGGCGTTGCTATGTTTTCTTTTTCTAAAAAAAAAATAATTTATTGAAAATAAAAACACTTTTATTGCAAATCTCGAATTAAAACCAAAAAGCGTTTCAACTGCAACCTCCTGTAGATGTCAATTTGAACAGAGAACAAGCCAAAAGTTTTTTATCAATAAAAATGTAACTGATTATTGTATTTTATTTTTTATAAATTTTCATGAGAAGATATAATAGTGTTGAAAACTATTGTGCAAAAACTCTTAGCTTAATAATTATTACTTTAAACACAGATTTTAATGTTTTAGCGCAGTCTCCCTTGAATTGAATTTTTGTTTTTGATTAAATAATATTTTAAAAAACGTGAATTTTTTTTTTTGTATAATTAAGAGCTTCTCGGAGAATTTATTAAATTCCAGTGACAGACTTATAATGTGAGGAAAAAAGGGGGTGTAATATGTGAGTGAAGAAGTGTGTTGACATGGAGTTGCGTAAACAGACATTGGGATGACCGTGACAGTGCCTCAGTAGGACATTATTATATACGGCGGATGTTTAACCCTATCTGATGGCACTCGAGGATCTACCCACAGATGAAGGATGAGAGGGTGGCAGAAATGGAGAGAGTAGAGGCCGATCGGACAATGCGACGTGTAGGACAATGATTTCGAATTTGTGGACAAAGGGGCAGAGTCGCTCAGACACGTGTGGTGGCGAGCCGGCAGAACTGACACGATTTGTACCTGATGCAGACTCCTCCAATAGCCGATCAATGCTGAGGGTAGTTAGTGGAAAAGCGACGTAACAGCCCTTATATTGAGAACGCGGCCTCTCGAGTTGGCGAAGGTTACGTTTCCTCGAAAAAAAAATAAAATAAATAAATATAAGGAAGCAATGGAAAAAAACCCTTTGACGTGAGAGATTGAGTTTCGAAGGATCAATGGTTATTCATCCGAAACTATGGACTGTTAAACCGCGGATCCTCTCTTCGGGCAAGTATATATATCTTCATTGATTGTATATTTGTATGTGTATAGTAGTAACCCATTAAATCTTCATTGCTCTTGCATTTGATCCTTCGGGGATATAAATTAGCGAGGGGCAAAAGCTTTGTCCCACTTGTCAACCCAGAAAAGACGTACCCGGCTGCGTTCAGGAGACTTTGGCTTCTTTTTTTTAGGCTAAACGTTTCGGTTTTATTTCAGTAATTATTTCGATTGGTCCATGAGGGTTTTTAATTACCGATTTTATTTTTTTTAATCAATTAAAATTTAAGTGAATTTTTTTTTTTTATAAATCAATATATCCTATTTCTTACCGATTTTATAAAAAAATTTGTAAGTTTTAAATTGTAATTGAACCAAGAAGAAAGAAAAGATTTTTTTTTTTGTCTGTTTAAAATTATTGAAATGAAGTGAAATTTTCGAAATTTAATTTTGTAAATTTTTCAAATCGTTGAAAGTATTTTAAATATATTGGGTTAACAATAATTCAAGTATTTTAATGTTTTTTCAACGAGAAAAAAAAATTTTTTTCTCTTCCAAACTCAGTTGACAAACGCAGAGATAAATAAAACGTTTTTTTCGGGGAGAAAAGAAAATTAAAAAACATAATTTTTTTAGAAATCAATATACACCCTCTCGTGTATCATATTTCTCACCGATTTTTATATGTATAAACTTTATTGTTATTCCTAAAATGAGAAAAAAATCAGAAATTTCAGTTAAAACACAAAGACAAAAATATAGTTTTTCTATTTAAAATTATTTTTAAAGGGCTAAAATCTTTGAAAGTTATTTTTTTTCTTTTTTCAATTAATTGAAAATATTAAAATACAATAGGTTATAACAACGACTTAATTATTTTAACGTATTCATATTCTAACAAGAGAAAAAAAAAAACGATTTCTCTTCTGCGCAAACGCAGAGGAAAATAGAAAGTTTATTTCTGGAAGAAAAGAAAATATCTACAAATATATTAAACTTAAAAGTAATTAAAATACTGAGAATAAATAAAAAAAATTGAAATAAAACTGGAGATAATTCAACTTACAAATTATTTTTATGGTGATTTTTTACTTAAAAAAATTTTTTTCCATCTCCAAATCCTCGAAAAAAAAATCCACCAACCGGTCAAATAATTTTTGAGAATAGAAAACTAAATAAATAAATTATTACAACTCGATTTGTTTCAAAATTTTTTCGACATTTTCTAGAATTAAAAGAAAAAAAACTCATATTTCGCTGAATTTCCGAGTGAGATGGGGAGTGTATTGTCGGGGTCGCGCTTTGTACCCGAGGGAAAAGCAAAAGATGAAACATAGAGATATAGCAGTGCCCGGAGAACGATATTAACCTTTTCATTACTTAACCCATAGTTCATGCACGAATGACTATCAACTCTCATGTACATATGACCTCTACATTCATTTATTGGTGGAACTCTAGTCTGTGCCGTCCCCGGAAAACAACAATGGGCGTGCAAACGAAAAAAAAATTCTATATGAAATAATAAGAGCGAGAGATATGAACCAATGGGGTTAGACTGTGTGCCCAGGTGCCTTCATCACGAGAATTGATTTACGCTCCAGCAAATTATTACATATCTTGTCCATTGGCCTCTCGCCGACTGTGCATGCCCTTTCAGCGCGCATCAGAACTCAGATCAAAAATATAAACGACATGTGATGCCAATAAAAAAATGATCTAGATACGAAACGCGAGGCTGCAAACTTAACCGACCTTTAATTGGCCAGCAGGCCAATATTTGGGGTTGCATCGACTTCTTTTCTCGCCGAATAAACGATCAGTAAATTGCCTCTGCAATAAGCTTTTACATTTTCAATTGAAGCTGTTTGCGAATAAACGTCGATGCAAATATATAAATGCACATGATCGAAAAATATAAAAAAATACGTAAAATTTAAATTTTTAATAAATATTTAAATATCTAATTGCGCTAGATAATAAATTTTACTGTATAAAATTAATTTTAAAAAATTATAAATGTGTGTTTTAAGAGGTAAAAAATATTTTTTAACAAAAATCTGCAATTTTTCGGATGTATTTCTACTTTTTTAAGGGTTTTGCAACAATTTTCATTCAGTGCACTGTTATAGAGACGTTGGCATTGGCCAAAAACCCGTGAAGAACTGTCAGTTTTCGTGGGGAAATCCGGGTTTAATTGTTTTTTAATATCTTATACGTATATATTGATATATATCAATAAAAAATTAATAGTTTTAATCCTTCAACCACACGTCGCTCATAGTTTTTCCCGCGGTTTCCATCGGTGCACGTGTCAAAGGGCCTATACAGTGAGTTAAACATTTCTTTGTGTTACTATTTTTCTGAAATTTTGCACATCAGTTATGCAAAATATTTATTTTGCTATATATAATAAAAGAGGTGTGCTGTCTGTATATACAGTTTAATTATCTATTTTATTTTACAGCATGACATGATGGGAAATTTAAATTTTACGTCATTTACTAAAAAAATTATCTGAGTTAGTAAATCTAAAAAATCGGGATTTTTGTAGAAAAAAAATTTATCAGTTTAATTCAACCCTTGAATCACAAAAAACAGAAAAAAAATCTTATTTTTGCGACTTTAAAACAAAAAAAAAAAAAAGAAATATAAAGAAAAAATTTTTTAAATGCTTAAAAACTTTTTTTTACGAACTTTCGGAAAAAAAATTAAGAAATATGTATACATATTTCTTATATAATTTTCACCATATTACAAAAATTATATAGATCAAAATTTTCGTAGGAAAAAAATTTTACCCGCTCATTTCGAATCTTAAACTACAAAAAAAAAAAAAAAAAAAAAACAAACAAAAAAAAACTTATTTTTTCGGGTTTTAGACAAAAAAAAAATTAAGAAATATGTAAAAAAAAAAAAGTAGACTAAATACATTTAAAAAAAAAACTTAAAACCTCAAAATAAACTCATTACTCTAATCTTAAAACTAAAACAACCTTTATAACAACAAAAAACCCAATAGAAGCATTGTAGATCGTTTACAGGGTTGCAAAACTGCGGTGCCCGGTTAATAGACGGCCCGCGCGCCCCGGCGAGGGGGTGGAGTGAATCGAATAAAGGTCGATATAAACGCAGGGGTAGAATTGAACAAACGAACTGTATATTAATACGCATATATACTCTAAATACGCGCCACACGAATGCATCAACAGTACATATCGTGAAGAAAGAGCCCATCATCGGACTCGCACGCGCGTCCACGAGAAATGTACTCACATATATATCGCCGAACATAGGGCGGCAAAAAAAAAAATCCAACGCGCGAAGAAACCGACGAGGACAAGAGGTGTATAGTGAGAGAGAATCCAATATAACTGCACACGTTCAGTAGAGTCTCGAAGCTGAGAATATATTGGAGGCGGATATTGAAATACTTGTTGGTAGTTTAAGTCTCGAAGGCGAAAGAGGGGCGACCCGAGGATGAGGATGCCATTCCCGATGCCATCTTGATTGCGCAATCGAGAAGAGGCGAATCGTCGAAATCGCCCACTTCGCGAATTCTATTACGATAATCAATCGATATATATTAGCGCGATTGTCATCAAGCACTTTTGTCAATGACCCAGTAAAAGTCGCGATAAAAATTCCTAATCAACCAATATACCCGCATTAATTAAATATATATTGAAAGTATAATTATATTATCAAGTTGCAGAGGAGGAAAAATGACGATTTGCAATTGTTGAATGCTGCAATTGAAGGGGACACAGGACTCGACGAGTGTTGGAAAGGGATTGTGAATACATTGCGGCGGATTCGGTCGAGTCTCAGCCTCTGCCGACAGATAGAGTCAAGATTCAATTAGCTCTAGCTGTCAGTCGCATGATACTCGTCGACTTCAATACCTATTCCCCGAGATTGGTGACTGCAGCCATGCGTGAACACACCTTCTGGATATAAAAGTGTGAATTTTTTTACAAATAACGTTCTTTCTATTAGATTTTGTGAGAAAATTTTATTTATAACGTGGATCCTGTGAATGCGAGGTTCTTGAAACTCCTTTAGGTTGCGGATTACTCCGGGTTTTTTCATCCTGCCAAGTTTAAGCCCAATCAGGCGAGAAACAATAAAAAAGAAATTAACAGAAAATAAGTAGAAAAATATGATTTTCAATGGAAAATGCATCGAAGGAGTTTTGGTAACATTTCTTCCTTCAAAATAATCGTCAACCATTTATATTTTGGTTTTTCAAGCTTCGTATAATAACAGAGTTTATCATCTTCAAAAATGGTCAAAATATAATTTTTAACAATTTTTTACATCACATTAAACATTAAAACGTTGCATTTTTTCTTGATTTTGTAAGGTATAGTTTGCGTCAGAAAAAAATTAAATATTAATATTATTATTAAGATGTCGATCGAGAAAATCGAAATCGATTTAATTGAAAACTTCGAAAATTAATATTTTTAACTGAAACTCTGTAGAACTTATTTCTATTAAATGTAACAAAAAAATTGTTGTAGCGAACGCAGAGAAAAAGAATTTTTTCTACTACATTTTGACCATTTTACCTACATAAAGTGTTTTTTTATTAAAAAAAAAAGCATTTTTTTCCCTCAAAATTATAAATTGGAATTAAAATTTAAACATGAAAAATTTTTTTTACATCATCCCCTAAAAGCTAATGATAAAAATCATTTTATCCAAGCGTAAATTGATATCCGCATTTTTTTAAATCAAGTATTTATAACGCAAAATTTTCTCACAATTTTATTTAGCACACAAGGGTCTTTTTTTTTAAATTTTTTTTCTTTGTTTTTTCAATAAGGATTCTTAAATTGCAAGAATATTTATTTTTGTACCAACCGAAAATATCTTATTTAAAATATCAATAATAAAAAAAAAAAACACGAAAATTAGGGGTATACAAGGTTGAAAAGTGGCTACATAAAATAAACTGGGGCAGTTAAGAGGTCACATACATGCAATTTCCCTTGGCGAAAGACGTAAAAACGCGCGGCGACATGAAGCGAGGGTGGAAGAGTAGCGTAGGTATCACTTATCCGAGGCAGTCGGGCGATGCCAGCCATTTTCAATTTATTTCAAGAGTCTTTTCGTAGCACAGCGACTCTATATACACCCCCGCCATAGCAAGAAGATACCTATGGCATCGATTCTTCGTCTTTTTTGCCCGCGTCGTCTATCTATACACGCGCGAGGTGATATCGAGGTCTTCCAAGTTATTTCAATTGGATCCCAAGCTTAGGGGTCGCGTATCAATAAACAGGGCACGCAGAAAATTATTTTTTAAAAACCGCAAAAAATTACAAGCGACTATTTAATCCGTTTACATAAACAAGAAAAAAAAAAAAAATACTAGGCACCTTTTAAGTACAACTGCAGCTCGGCAAACACACAATGTGCGAGCAAACAGAATCGCATGAAGTACTCGGTGGCCTCTCGGACGCGAAATGTATACATGCACGTATATAACATGCAAGAAGAAAAATAAAAAAATTACGGTGAAAATATAACGTAGTTAATTAGCGAGCTTATAAGTCCACGCGGCACTTAAAAAAAAAAAACTCCTTGAGCTTATTCGCGCACACTGTAATAAGCAAAAGAACGCACCCCCGGAGAAAAATAGCCAGACAAGTTTTTAATTTTTTTAAATGTCTCCAAAGTCCATCAGAAATATTTAAATATTACCTGATATTTTTTTATAATCATTTATATCGCGCAAACGCACTGGCAACATCATTATTAAACACACCCTGAAGACGCAAAGAAGACAGGAACATCGCAACGCGACATCAGGGAGTGAAACCGAATGAGTTTTACGCCTGCACGGATCTAAAAGCATTTGAAAGCCGAGAAAGGACGCGTGCTCTCTCACTCTCTCGATGGTACAGTGGAAATAATACAACTTTGTGTTGCTTGCGCCGGATCAAAGGAAACTAACGGGGGTGCAGGCAAGTTCCAGGCCGGATAAGGGTTGGATATCGTCACCCAAAGTCTTCGAGGCACATGAATCTTGTCATTTCTCTTATCTTTCGCCTTGTGTGCTATCCTCCTTGAATTTAAACACGCTGTGCTTGTTTCTCACCGTCCACCCAACATTATTATTTATCCGACTTGATTTTCTTCTCCAGAATTTTCTGCATCACCTCGACAATATGTCCTGGCGAGCTGTAGAAATACTTGTGCTCAATATCAGCATCTGGATGACAATTGTACGCATTCGGAATAAACTCGCCCGAGGAAGTGAAGAAAAGTATTCTTGGAACGTAAGATCCATCAGGAATAAAACGTTTGTCCGAGGCTTCTGAGTTCTCCACATTGATCATGACAAAACTGTAAAAATTTTCCAGAAATAACCATTTTAGTACAGTGAAAAAAATGTTTTTTTCTTTAATTTTTCTACTTACTGGCGACTCAGATCAATGAGTTTAACTGAGCGACAGAATTTTTCCTTGAGATTGAGGCAGGCAGGACAGGTAGTTTTGTGAATCAGCAGAAAAATTGGTTTTTCCGTTTGATAACCCTCGTTAAAACCGTCATTGAGACGTCTCCACTTGTATTCACGACCAAAGCCATGATCAGGAACCTCATTGTACAGTGCAGATGCAACAAAACGATTTGCAATAGAGATTAAACTTATTCCGGGAATAAATTTCAAGTAATTTCGCATTTTAACTGGAATTTATCGTCGATTAAATATTTTAAATGTGTCAAAATTGTGTCGAAATAATGAAAAAATAATAATGCTGATGTTCAATTTTTCTCTTTCTGACAAATAGATTTTGCCTTGAGATATATTAGAATATCAGACGTAATTGAATGACGCTTCTTATCGCAGTATCATCTGTGTCCATACAAACCACACCTCGCTGATGTTCTCATGATAATAGGAAACGATTACGTCGAGACGCACAGACGGCTCGATGATGCGACTGCAAATCAGATATATAGTGTCTTTAGTCTGCGACGAAGCTGTAAATTCGTGGCATTGATCAGTCTACTTGCTTCATAGCCACTGTGACATTATGCTACGCATGTATTTTACGTTTGCACTAGTAATCATTTGCGCCTACGGTGCAGTTTCGCAAGATTGCCGCGTCGGTGGTCAATCCGTAAGTTTTTTATCCTTGAAAAGAAAAAAATAACTAATTAAAAAAAATTTTTTTTGGCTTCTAGTGTGCCGATGACAAAGCCTGCTGTGGTGGCTGTTGCCGGAATAAAGTCTGTATTAACAGTAAGTCAATAGAAATCCAATTAAAAACATCTAACAACCCAGTTAAACAAGTAGACCACGTTATTTTAAGTATATCTCAAAAATTAATGAATTTAGACATTTTTTGCATAGAACCTTTTTTATAGATATTTAAATTTTCTACAAAAAAGATATTAACAAAAATTTACATATCTCGCTTAGTTTGTCAGATATTCTCAATTAAAAATCATCCAACTTACTCGAGTATGAAATTTTTTTATAAAACCTTTTTTTTTTAGTTCTTTAAATTTTCTAAAAAAAAGTATTCTTGGTAAAAAGTATTAATTTCAATATTTATCGAGATAACAGTGGAAAATCCCGCGATTCAATTTCAAAAATTGTCATTTAAAGTAAATTACATTTTATTTGCAGCTTACGAATTGTGTACGGTGGAAAAGGATGTGTGTCGGCGTTATTACTGTCCCCCAGGCTTTGAATGCTATGCCTATCAACCAAATTGCATAGGCTGTGAAGCGACTGCTGACTGTCGACCTGAGAACTGATACAGAGCACTGGCACAAAGGCAGGAGGGAGGACAAAGCTGTCACAGATGATTTCAGGCGCAACTTTCAAAGTATTTTCACCGAAAACTCAAACTCAAGAGGCCGCTGAATGACATCACAGGCGGTTGGCGTTACTTCGGTTTCGTTATCTTGCCGCAAAACGAGGGTGATCTCGAAATTACACGGCTGGTTGAGCGCAGCCTTCTTGTCGTGGGTTCGGGACGCAATTTTATGGCGACTTCCTGCGACGGTTTTGTCCGCCGAGGGGTGATGTTGAAAATATAGGGAGAGAGGTTTTTTTTTTTTAGAGAGCCCACTCACCCCCTCTTGTGTGTCACTCGTTTAATTTTCAAATGAATCCCACACTGCTCAATCTTAAATAAAAGAAACGTTTAATGCTACCATTGCATGTGACTTTATGATACAACTTTTTTATCCTTCCAATTGTGGAGATTTCGGATTTTTTTCAATTCTCGATACATCGATTCTTGCCGAACTGTAAAAAAAATCACATCTTTACCACATCTACCCCCAATAAATAATGAAAATAAAAAATACACTTACTGAAAGGGTCAAAATGCATAAACTCCAACTTATCCGCCAATCGCTCACGAACAATCCTCAATCTGTGTCCACTAACCATACTTTCTGCAAACACTAATATGTGCCTGAAATTCGTAAGAAAAACGTGCGATTAATTGCACTATTTCTTTATATTTACATAAAAAATATACTAAACCCAAACAAAAAATAAGAAAATTCGACAGATTTTTTTGATCCGACAAACACACAAAATTTTGACATAAAATTGCATTTTTCACACTTACTTGGCTTTGGCTCTTTTTGCAAACAATCCAACAGTCAAAAACATGATTATTTACTATTGTTGACAACAACAACACATTTAATTTATCGAAAATATTGCGAGCTCTGGCGTAAAAACATCACGAAAATTGAGGTTATGTTGACGAGTCGATGCGCGCACTCCTCTCAACGACAAAAAGCCAAACTAAATTCAAAACTACTCCCCAGGAAATTGTAAAAAAATTAGAATATAAGTTCATTTTATTCCTCTATCAATTATATAATTCTTCAGCTCTAAATATCGTATGAAATTCAAGTCTTAACTAGATAAGACATCCAGCCTTATATACACAGTAATAATAAATCTTTAGTACGATTGCAACTTTACTGAATCGCGTTGTTGACAAAGGCCACTTTGGGACAAAACAAAAATTAATTTCATACATCGCAAAATATTACGGTATTTTTTGCCAAATTGATAAATCAAATTTACTCTAATCAATCTTTACAAAACAAAAATGGCTAAATTTAATTGACTGAAGTAATTATTTTAATTTATCCAACTAATCAATTTCTCAGGACCCACATTCCACGATTGAGAGGCTGAAGAACCTTATTATCAAGGGCATATTAATTAATTAATTAATTAAACTCGAATTGAGTTGGTGAATGGAGAAAATCGCTCGATACTACGATGTTTTCTCTACTTTCTCATTGGCCAAGTTTTCCAAGTGCTTCACGACCTTTCCCATATCCATATCCTTTGCGATCTTGAAATGATCCATCTGCCGAACGTGCAGGATACTTGCCCACTTGGGCAGGAGCTTGCAGATGAGACGCAGATGCTCATCTAGCTCAGTTGATGTCAATTTCGTCCGATAGGAGTTGTCAAGTTTATCCATAAGAAAGTCAAGTCGCAGAACGGACTTTTTCTCTGCCACAAAGATGTTTCGAATGAGTTTGGCTATGTCAGGAAGACGTGAGTACATCATAGCCTCTTTATTCTGGCTTGGAGTGCGCATCATGGCCTCGCGATTCTTGGCCGCCTGCCTTGCTCTGACCTAAATTAAACAAAAAAAAACAACCATCATATAAGCCATTTTAAATTGACAAGGTGCACCGACGCGAAAACTGAGCGCAAATAAACGCGTAATTTAATTATTTCGTAATGTACCCGCTCGAGGAGAGACTTGGAAATGCCCCTGAGCGCTGGATTAGCATCGTCACATTGAGTGGTTGGGGTTGCCGGTGGTGTATCAACCACAGGAGCTCTCACGGGCGATTTATCTGGTGCAATTTGAGTCAACGACTCTTCCCTCGCCTGCTTAGCATCCGCAAGACGCTGCAAAGACTTTTCTATCCGGGCACTGCTGCCAAACAGCTTTTTGGCGCTCTCTGAAAGCCAAAAAATGACGAAAATTTAGTTTTATTTAAAGGAAAAAACGTTTAATTATACTCACTTATTCGAGCGATTGCTTGAAAATTATTTAAGGTGACTTGAAAGCCATTATCAAGCGACAACATCTTTTTTTTTTATGTTCAACTGTTTGTCGAAAAAATTACAATCAATTGCTATGTGACACGATGTATTTATACCGACGCGAGATAAGCCTGAATAATTTTGACTGTCGCTTTAATTTACTTTTAAAATTAATGGACGCGATTGCACACTCGATTTAATTGTTTGCATTGACATTGATTTCACCAGTTAGATAATTTATAATATTTACCAAGGACTTCCTGAGCCGTCGATGCCTTCTCTGACTTTGGCGGTTGCGGCAGCTCGGCCTCCTCGATCGCCGGACAGTCGCCAATGGGGAAAGCCGGATGCCAACGAAGCAATTTATCTCTTGGAATGACAATTGGCGGGTCGAGCGCCAACAGGAACTTTTCATGCTCGGCTTTTACACGATCCAGGATGAGATTAAAAAATTTTCTTCGACGCTCCAAGAGTATTCCCGGGTTCATGCTCCGAGCGGATGATGAATTTTGTCCATTGTCGGCATCTGACGTGCTTCTAACCTCTATTATCGGTGTCAAAACTAGCTCATACTTGTCCTGTTTGGAGGCCGAGCCGAAATTACGCAGTTTTTCCTGAGAAAAACTGTAGGCTTCTGGAAATACGGCCTTAATCTGAGCCAAATGCTTCAAATTAAAGTCACGCTGCAGCAGCTCCTGCACCGCTGGCTTCAGTTTGCGGAAGGTGATGATTTCCTGACGGTTGAAGAGCATTGTGGCGACCTGGTGCGGGAATGCAGCGATAAATTGATGAAATTAATGGCAAATAGACATACATACAGTTTCAATGCATCGGAAAATTTCGCAGAGGAATTTGTAGTCGTATGGCAATGACAGGCCTTGAGGTCCGCTCTCTGCCTGCTGCTGGAATCGTTTGTATGCCGGACTCTTTACCGGGCTGGTGCTCGCCGGGGTGGCTGATTCCTCCTTCGGCTCGAAGAGCAGCCGACGCTGGGGACTCGCGGTTGGCGACACCTGTACGTTCTTTTTCGGAGTCTTCAGCGGTGATCGGGCGGCTTTTTGCGGGCTAAAACATGAGAAATATCATAAAATATTTTGAAATAATATTAACTAAGTTTTTCAAGCCTTACCTGACCGGGATTTCGAGCTCAATTTTCTCGAATTCCTTGATTTTAGGCTCCGATTCAAGTTGACTGCGCGCTTCCAGCTTTCGCTGCAGCCTGTCGTTAAATTCATTGAATCGCGGAGAATTTCGCATTCGAGCCTTAATTTGATCGAGGTTAAAACCTTCGGTAGGCGGAGAAATGCGTTTTTTCTTCGGTGTAACGCTACCCACTGCTGGAGGCTCGTCGTTGACACTTTCCTTGATCGGTGTGTTGGGTTTTATGGCCTTCCGTGGACTCAATGCACCCGTTTTCTGGAATGATACGTTTTTCGGCTTTTCCGATGTCTCTGCGAGCTTAAGGAAAGTTTCCCGAATATCTGACTGGCCGTCGATCTTCCGTGAACGTATGGCTCGCACTCGAGAATTAATTCTCGGCGAGGCCTTGTCAAATTGGAGATTCCGCACGGCCGAATGAGCTTTCCCCACCATACTAGTGCTCTTTTGATCAATGGAAGTCGTATGTATCTTGGGGCTGGCTTCTTTCCCCTTGGAATCTTCATTTGATGATTTTTCATGATCAGATTCAATTCGAATTGACTTGGATTCACTGGCGACATGACTCTGCTCGCGTTCCAATACAAGGATCTTTGTCCGGCTACTTTTGAGCTCATCTGCTGCTGCTCGTTTTCGCAGGTTAAAATACGCAGTTACTGAAGGTTGCGACATAATTAATATATACGAGTATATAATAAAAATACACAAAAAATTACTGAAAGCTTGACGATGCACAATTAAGTGGATTAACTGGAGAATGGCGACAAAATAGGTCGAATTGAAATGTCTTGGGGTATAACCTCTTACATGCACACACGACTTTAGGTGGGAGAACCGGCTGTGAATTCGATTAATGTCGGTTCAATTCGTAAGTTTATCACTAAATAAATGCACTTGTACATGTAGAAATACAATCAGTTAAACACACATCGACTTTATTTATTGATAATGACAACACAAGTTGGATTACGGTTTACCACACAGAGTCAGCTGGGATGCGGAGGGGGGTTAACCGCCATTTTTCTCCCCGATTTCGCGCCATTTTTAATATGGCCGACAACTGGTTCCTTTTCGCGCGCGTAACTTCAAAAACACGATTTTCACACCCCCGGAGTGTGATTGATTGATGATGAATGTTGATGATGACGACACAAAAATTGTTTATACCCGCATAAAACAATAAAACTTATTCTAATGACTGAACAATAATTTTTTCGAAGAAAAAAAATAACTCATTCGCCGCCGTCATTTTCAAATCCAAGTTCGTAGAAAAGATGCTAGCGCCACAGTTTGCTCATCTGGTTAGCAGTAGTGAGAGTAGAGGTCTCTCCTCTCGCGTCAAACAGTTTCCCAGTTTCCCACAGGCCAAAGATCTGCCAAATTCCAGAGTTGGTCATCAAAATTATATATTTTATCAATCACATTGTAATAAAAAAATACAAACTCTTGAAAAACATAAAAAAGTAAAATTAAATAAATACTGCCATGACATCGAGCTCAAATATCGCGGGAGATTTAAAGCAGAGACTAAAGCTGCGTAAAGTCAATTCGAGGTATTTTTCGTTCAAGTGGAAAACAGAGTCTGGTGAAAGTGGTTTAGCAAAAAATTCTGCAAAATCCAGGGTAACAGAATGTACTGCAAGTGATTCTATTGATGATAAAACCTCCAGTGGATTTTTAAAGAGTTTAAAAAAAAAATTATCATTGAAAAACATTTACAAGACCAAACGAAAGGTGAGTCATACAATTCCTCGACTCTTCTTTGTTACTAATACTATCTTATCTCACAGATCATAGCAACAGACTCGTCCCACGATCCGGATGAAGGATGCAGTAACCTAGAAGACATTACTGTAGCCACACAAAACTCTAAACACAAAGCTGAAATCGAAGATCGTGTAGGAGGTGCACCAGAGTCTGCCAATTCCACAAACAATTCCCATACGACCCATTGCTCGAGAATCGACGTGAATGAACTGTCATCGCCGCTCAGTTGTGAATCTCAAGGGAGCAGTGCGACGGATTCCGCGATTTCGATAGCAAACAGAAGTAGCGATGATGCCAGCGATCATCCGGACATGTCGTCAACATCCAATGATCGACTTTGTGTAAATAATGACTCAGAACTGTCCAATAACTCTTTCCTCGAGGCTGCAGAACATCCTGAGGAACCGCCTGCTCCATCGGACACAATTAAACTCGCCGATAATGACGCGGCACAAGAACAAAACCCCACAAACGAGAGTCAGAGCAGTTTACACCAGGAACTAGCAAAATTGAGCAAGTATGGCTGGTATTGGGGGTCGATATCAGGCACTGAAGCCGATGCGAAGTTGATTTCCGAGCCAGATGGTGCATTTTTACTGCGAGACTCATCGGATCACAGGTAAAATAACGTTTTAAAAGCTCAAAATTACCTGCAGTTTAAAATGTTGTTTTTTTTTAGGTATCTTCTGACTTTAAGTTTCAAATCCGCTGGAAAATTGCTTCACGCAAGAGTAGAGCACTCTGGAGGAATGTTCTCCCTGTGTAATCAGGGCGAAAGCGGGCGATTCTCGTCCGTGCCAGCGCTCATTGACCACTCGATGAATTTCAGCAAATCCGCGGTGTTTTGCTACTCCCGGCCGCGATATCCCGGATATCCGGCCTTTCCCGTGCGACTCACAAAGCCTGTAAGTCGCTTCAGCCAGGTGCGAAGCCTGCAGTACCTCTGTCGCTTTGTTATACGACAGCACATGCGGCGAGACAATATCTGCAAGCTCCCACTGCCGGAAAGCATCAAGGAATACGTCGAAGAGGGTCCTTATTACTGAAAAAAAACACAAAATTATCATTAAATCAATATGACAAATGACGGGAGTAGAATTTGTCGACTTTTACGGGGCAGCGTTGTAAGAGATGAACTATTTTAGTATATTGACTTGTTATTGGGGGAGAATGAATTGTACTGATAATAAGTACGATATTTTTCGAATTGTGTGAGCTGATAAACTCGTTGTCACTCGTAATTTTCATCACATATGCAAATTTGTTCTAAATATTGCGACGGTAGTTGAAAATATTTTTATGAAGAAAAAAAAATTATATTAATCGGTGTTATAGCGTGGGAAGTATTTAAACCAACAAAAAAAATACTTCTGCCTAAAAAAGTGTTAACTTCAGGGCAGTGATAAGTTTGTCAAATAAATCATAGAGAATTCAAAGACAATTATTTTTTGTCGCTCAAAAAAAATTTTTTGATATAAATTTATAAATGAATAATTAATGTATTCATTTTAAATTGTTGCATATATTTGTTAATCATGTGTTCTATAGTACTATATGCATGAGAAAAATAAAAAATAAAATTTTAGGAATTAAAAATGAATTTAAAAATTTTATCTATGATATTTTATACATTTAATTAATGAAATTTACAAGTTTTAACTTGATTATTTTCAATTATACACAACTATTCAGTTATTAAATACTGCATTATTTATTTATATTACATCTTTCATCTATTCCAGTTCAATCCGAGTATATTTCGCGCCTGGAAAATAAATTAATCGTAAGATTGAGTAATGAGAGAAAAATTTTGTTTTTTGTTCAAATAATGTTATACCGTTATAAAAGCAGCACTAGCTGTCTCTGTGGCACGATTAATCGCTTGATCCGGTGGCGGTAGGTCAGTTGTCACGTTGATTAGCCGCTGGAGTTGTGCAGCATCATCAATTCGCCGTTCTAAAAATTCCCACGTCTGTTTATTATCCTCACTGGAGTCTTGCAGCAAGTAGAGTTCCGTCGTTTTGTAAATTCCCGCGAGCACAACCCTTCGAGTGTACCAATTGAACTGGAAAAATGAATATCATGATTATTCACCGCTAGCAACACTAAAAAAGAAATCACTCACATCTACCGATCGATCTCCAGCATAGTAGCAAATATCATCGACAAGAGTCAGCAAATTTGCCAGTGCTGTAGGCACATTGGGAGGTAGAGTCATGAGAGCGAGAGCTTGAGGCCAGGTAGACTTGTACGGAACAATCATCCGCAATCGCGTCTCCAGCGCGTCTCGGACGTGGATCTCTGGTGATTTTTTCGGGCGCGAAGCATCGGCCTGAATAGCCAGAGACTCTGTCTTGAGAATTTCATTCAATTCTGCATTGCAGCTCGCGTAAAAGTGCTGTACTAGATCGGCACCCTTATTCGGGAACATCCCATGAATGATACCGGGGTATCCAATAGATTCTGCGCCTGTGAAAGCGAAATTCATTAGCAAACCAAGGACTAAAAAAAACTCAAGAAAAAAAATATTTGCCTGCGCTGATTGCCTGCTGACTCCATCCCAATTCGTTGACAAACGGCAGAGACGCAGCTAAAATCTTCGATTTGATCTTCTTCTCATACTCTTCTTCACTCTCGTTCTTCAAAGTTGCTGAAGGATCCTTATGTTGGGTTTGATTGACACGTAAAAGCCTGGAAGTCCACAAACTTCTAATACCTGAAGAAAATTGACGTGCCAATATAGAGATATTAAAAATTTTAATTCACGGAAATTTAAAAGACAGGACAATTTATTTCATGAATTTTACAGGACAAAAATTTTTTTCTTAATTTTGGGAAAAATTTACCGGCTTATTTTCTATGCATTCATTCAATCTAATTGTAATGCTTTCCATAATATCGAGAGCATTAATAGCCTGGTGACAAAAATTGATTTTTTCAGATACCGGCATCCCCGGCAAATCTTGACCTCCAACAGTTACAGTAACTTTATCATCATTTTTCAACTCTACTATTCCCTTTGACTGTTTCTCCTCGAGATCTCGGATCTTAACTTTCCAGTGAGCTCTCGACATGTCGATTCCTTCACGCAGGGGCTTTAAATAATTCTCCAACAGGTCGCCAACAACGTCCCAGACGCCAGTGATGCCAGTTGTGTCGCGAATAACGAGAAATCGCAGGAGATTCAGTGCAGATATCACCTCGTCGGATATCTCTACAAGATCTGTCGTGCTTCCATGCGACAGAGAGCAGATTCTCGTTAAAAGAGACGTTAATTTCGGTCCAGTAAAAAATTCACAGGCTGGATTATCCTCCAATGACTCGATAACACACTCTTTAATTGTGTTAATCACGAGAGCCATGAGTCCCGAGTGATTGCTCGTCTCGTAGAGCTGGCGCAGGAGCAAATACCGCGCTCGCATGTTGAATCGCTTGATGTGGCTTTGGAAAATGTCTAAAGCCATCTTGCGTTCCTCCGGAGAGTCACAGTAAATCATAACTTGTGATAAACTGGCAAAAAGCTCCATGTGAATCGTCCACTCAAGGCTCTCGTGACCTAGAGACTTAATTTCCACGCGCTGTAGGATTTTCCACAGCATACACAAGCCCTTGCGTACGAGAACGTACTCGCGCTGCTGCAAAAGGAAGTTTCCGAGGTAAAAACACACTCGCATTAAATAATGTGGATGATAAACTTGCGGAATTTTGTCGTGCAACGTGTCGGACGTCAGGAGGATGAAGTAGAAATTTGCATACATCAAATCCGTCGCTTCAAAGTCGAATAATTCAACTTTAAGCATGGCCAAGTTCTCTGGGTTGTTGTCATAGTTGCTCGGCTGACGACGCTTACCCGTTCGGTTTTCGATAAAACTTAAAAACTCTAGCAGATTGCCGGACAATTGAGACATTTGCATGACTGCCGTATGAAAGGGCGTCAATTCGTCATGAGAAGTGTTGATGTCGAGGTATGCCAGAGGTTTTCCAAACAGGGTTAAGTGCAGAAACAGCACGTGAAGCCGGACTTTCCCGTGTTGCTCGTCCTCAGCGAGAGCTGCGACCGGACGCAGACAATTGACGATTGCTTCGTATGTTTCGCAGAGTCTTTTCGCCGTTGAATCGACAGATTTTTCAGCAGGTTTCTCATTCGGTGGCTGAGGCAACTCCTCAACATAGGCACGAATTGTACTCACAACAGAGACAATCCAAAAGCCCAAATCCGCGCCAGATTTGATCATGGACGTTGAAACGGGCTTGAGAAGTACTCGAAAACGAAAATCACTCTCGGATAATTCCATTTGCTCCAGAAAGTTGATTAATATGTCTGCGGGATCGCAGTTACTTGCCATAAAATCCAAAAGATCTTCACAAGCTGACAGGAGACTTGGATCATTTTTTAGATGATCTTCTGTTAAATATTTGACAATAACTGGAAATAATTCTTGAACAGTGCTTGTCAGTTTAGTGTCTTTTTCATCCTGGAGTTTTTGTTTAGCTTGGTTCTTCAAAAACTCACGCTCTTCCGACGAATCCATGATTTGTGGTTATAAAAACAATCTAACCTCAAAAAGTCTAGTGTTGACTCACGCGATGTGCTTTTTTTTGGATTTCCACAGTCATTCAGATATAACTATTGTAGCCACTGGTGCATTATGTCCTATTGCGAAAATTGAACACTATAAACAGAGAAATTCTCGATTTTGTTGACGTAAGTGGTCAAGTGATCAAATTAAAATGATATTGTCACGAAGGTTGGTCGAGAAGTTGAGACGATTGTTTGATGGGAAATTCGTTATGTTGATGGATATTTGACAATAACTTTGCTTACCACAAACGGACAGGCTTTTACGTAGACCCAGGAGATTTGAAACCGCCATGCCCGCTCTTCGCCAGTGTAGTCACGCGATTTTCGCGGTTGTTCGCCGACGACAAAGGGTCGAAGGGCGGCAAAGGGAGTGTTGTTTTCTCGTCCACCCTACGGGAATGCAGACAGTTCATATAATCCCACGGACGACAGAACAAATACGCAGTCTAAACTAACGGCAGACAGAGTACACGTGAGTGTACTCTCTTCATTATCGACTATTGACTTTATCGATTCACCACCCACATCGTTGTAATGTTGTAACGCATAATACTATTCATGGGGTTTGTTAGTTGGATATTTATAAATAATTAATGCAGAAAATTTTTTTCCCCTTTGTGAGATTCTTGATTGATGAAGGATTTCAATGGAATTTAATTTTTGATATTTATTCATGTTGCCGCCGAACGCCATTGCGCGGTCGTGTTTTGATCCCCCTAAAAAATATGGCGGATTTGTGAACTTTTCGTGAGCGGTGTAAAACACGCGAGAAAATTATTCGTACATATTATAATAAACAGTACAAATAAAAAAATTGATCAACAACTCATTATTGCATTTGCCAATGGAACATGTAACATTATGTTACCACTGTGTGCCTGACTCTATACACCAACTAAATCCAAAGAACAAATTTTCCAGTGGTGGAGTGTGTGTATCCGTGCCGTGAAAAAGGCTGCAACTTTGCAAAATATTTGTGTAGGGCTTGAACTATTTTTAAGTGTATTAGTAATCAACAATACTAGATTTAATTGAATTTTTATCGGTAAAACTCATTGACAAACGATTGCAGTGTTTTAAAAAGTCTACGTCAATGCAGTCGAAAGACTAAATTGGCGGCATCAACATTAGGTTAGAGACTCAGTTGTACTTTCAGTGATAGCCATGATGTTCCAAAAGTGTCCTGTGTGTTATTTTTTGTTTTCTACTATAAAAACTGGATCGAATCTTGTTTCTTAGAGTTTTGTGTAAATCTCTGGACCATGGCGTCTCCGGACTTTGACGGAGAATTCTTCGAAAAAAAGCTTCAATCACTAAAGGACTCACAGGAGTCTATACAAAGCCTGTCGTCCTGGTGTTTAGAACGACGTCAACATCACAAAAAAATTGTGGCTACTTGGTTGCAAGTATTGAAGAAAGGTATGTATATTATTTAATTTTTTTACGCACTAAATCATTGATACCATGAGTATCCTGTATTTACCAACAATTTTCAATGGATACCAGTTAAAGTGGAACACAGACTGACTCTATTCTACCTGGCCAACGATGTCATACAATACTCGAAGAGGAAAAACTTTGAATTTGTCGAGTCGTGGGGTACGACATTGCAGCGAGCTACAACAATGGTCAGAGATGAAAAAGTCAAGCACAGAATTTTACGAATTTTCAAAATCTGGGATCAGCGTCAGGTGTATGATGAGGAATTCCTGACAGATCTGTCAGGGCTGCTCTCTGCTGCGCCCAAAAAGAAATCCGAGCCTCAGCCCATAAGTGCTCCAGAGGAATTCCAAGCCTCGGTCTTGATTGCGACAATGCGATCATGTGCCACTCTTGAACAAGCAACTGACGCGAGATTACGAGATCTACGTGATAATAATACTGACATTGACAATGCCGAGGAGTTGTGTGCATCGCTGAAGGATCGACGACGTGTAGATGATGCTGAAAAGGTAGTCGACACTGCTGTAAAAGACGTGGAGAATTATGTTCGTGCGCTTGAAGCTGAGATCCGAGAGAGAGCTCAAGTTCTCGAGCTGCTTGACCAGGCAGACCAGTTTTACGAGACTCAACGCAGTGAAGTCAAGATTGTCACCAATGTAAGTAACTTATTTCAAATTTTCTCATCGAAATATTATATACATTACAATATATTTATGATGTTTGCATAGGCATACAGAAATTTTGGCAGTCGCGTAAAGAATTTGAAGAAAAAATTGGACGAACTGTTGCCGACCCTTACATCACCTATACCATCGCCTGACATCAACGCACCCTCTCCCAGTCCAGATAGTGACATTGAACTGCCAGGGGAGGATCAAAATCAATCGGCAATCCTTGACATTGCTCCACCGTCAATGTACGGCTCGTACGGTCAAGATTACGAGCCGATGCCAGTGCCTGCACCAGATTTGTCCCAAGGGAATAGTTCGAGCGATTTTACGAGTAATTTCACGTCATTTATGGGTGGAAACGTTGATTTCGACATGGTAATTTGAATTTTTTAATTGGAAAACATCAGTTTTTTCACAAAAATATCTACAAGTATCGTCAATTCAACCTAATGCATTGAAAAAAATTTTTTTTTTTCAGAGAAATATATTCAATGAGCGATCAACAACGCCTACCACCACCAGCCAGACTTACAACGCTGAGGTAAATTATTTAAATACCTCTGATTATGTGATGAAATATCAATGTTTTTTTTTTCCATCAGGTAAGACCTATAGAAGTCATCAATATGCGTCCGTCAAAAGCAGACAAGGATTTTTCTAAAACAAATTTCCTAAAGTCTGGCTTACCAGTGCCCGACGCTTCGAACACTGCAGGAATTCCTGGCCTAGGTCTGGACATTCCTGAACCCCGGTCAGAGTCTCCGCAGCGTCCCGATTATGTGCATTTACCCGCGAGTCAAATGAACACACCCCCTGCAACCTCACGACTGATAAACAATCATCAAATTGGTCACAGCACGCCATTGCCCATGTGCAGAAATCTAGGCACTCAGTCTCACACGCCATCGCCGTACTCGAGTCAGGGTAGTCAGGGAAATGTGCCAATACCGTTTGATGCTCCAAATTCTGTGCCGCTGCCTCCTCCGCCATTACCGCCACCAATATTTCTCGATGATGACAATTGCTATAATAAATTGCCGCCGAAATTTCCCACCTGGACGCCGGCAGACGGTCCGAAAGAACCGCCAAAATGGGCTGACGATGGTAAACCTAAGTGGGTAGAAGGAGGCAATGATCGCTGGGAGTCAGCTAATGATAGCAGCTGGTCAAATGGCATGAGAGGCAAGCCGCCAAGTGGTAGCATTCACTCAGAAACTCCGGATTCACCGCCGTTGTATGAAAAGTCGAGTTTCCGCGATCCAGTGCATTACAACGATTCACAAACGCAAGAGCCTATTTTGAGTAGCGCAGCTGACGTTGATCACAGAATAATTCCCGGCGCTATTCCGTCAGATGGTCATCTTCCACATCGTCTAGTTAAAGCGGCCGATGTTGATCATCGAAATTTAATCAGTTTGACTGGTAGTCCGGCAAATAATGTTGCAAATGTTAATGATGCAGTTCCGCCGAATAATCGCTTGTGGAGCACAACGGATCAAGACTACAGGTATGACGAATTTAAATTTTATTAGAGTAAACTGAGTTATAATTATATTACTATTTGTTA
The DNA here is from genome assembly GCA_002156465.1 of Macrocentrus cingulum. NCBI lineage: Eukaryota > Metazoa > Arthropoda > Insecta > Hymenoptera > Braconidae > Macrocentrus > Macrocentrus cingulum. The sequence continues at coordinate 116,060 of MVJL01004964.1, forward strand.
TTTCTAGGCGACAAGTTCAACCTGGTGACATTGTTGAAAGTGTAGATATGGAAATGTCGGATGAGGAGACTGATGGCTCCAAGCAAAAAAATCGTGTTTTGGTGGATTTACGCGCTCAAGATCGTGATATGAGGCCTAACATACCACCAATGCCACCTCGGCACATTGATATGGACATGAGAATGATGCCGTTACCATCGAATTCTCGGGGTAGCATGGGACCTGATCTTCGTGGAGTACATCCAGGTCCATCAGTGCCACCAATGCCATTCCATCGGCCTCCCGACTTCAATCCAAATCCCGGTCCTGATTTTCATCGGCAAAATATCGAGGATTTTAACCCGGGTCATCCAAATTTTCGACAAAATCTACCACCTCCCGGATTTATACCCAATCCGCCCGATTTCACGCAAGATTTTTCTCCTCAGGAATTTCATTCATCACGGCCAGATTGCTATGAATTTGCAGAAAATCCTCACTCTCGACTACCGGGCCCAGAATTTCACGAAGATTCACCTATGCGCAGTCGATTTCCATCCGAGCATGGGCAACATCCACCGCATTTACGTGATTCACCCATGTTTCATGGAGATGATCGTGGACGTCGTGGTAGAGGATTTTTGCGCAATCGGAGGGATAGATTTTCAGAAGATCAACGCAATATTTTGAATAATCGTCGTCCACGGCCAGAGCCTATGGAAGCAGGGCCTGACGGTCCGAATCATCGACCGGGACTCTTGCCAGCTCCCGACACTGTAGTCATACTCGACGAAAATGGAATGCCAATATTGCCAGACGAAGAAGCTCAGTCCGTGTCGACGGAGAATCCTGGGGAAAATACAAAAGATGGTCCTTGCATTGAGCCCGAAGTCGCGAGAATTGACCGGTCATTGGATGAGACTGATGGCCCGGTGGATCCTGAAGAATTTGCGGGCGAGGATCGTTCACAGGAGGGTTTAATGGCGCGGGCTGACGAGCCCCCAAGGAATCTCTCTGAGCACTTGGAGGCACTCATGAATTCCGGCAAGACAACCGGGGTAAATGACTTGAAAAGAGGAGGTCAGTCGACCAATGGGAATTTACCTGAGGAGGAGGAGCAGCAGCTTGGTTCGCCAAAAAAACGTACTCTCCTCCCTAATGGCCCTAATGGCCCGCACAGCTTGTCCACCGAGCTTTATCCAGCGGTCGTATACGACTACGACGGACAACACATCAGCTCAGGATTTCGTCCGAGATTGCCGACACCACTGTCGCCACCAGCGGGGAGTCCTTTTGCGTCGTGGAGAGGCGGGAATCACCCGCAACGTGGACGAGGCAGCTTCAGAGGCTCTCCGAGGACTTCTTGGGTAGATCGAGGACCTAGGGGACCTCCTGCTGGCAATTTTATTCCCCGTGGCATGAAGCGCGGCAGTCCATTTCGAGGCGGGAATTTTAGGGGACGCGGACGAGGTGCTGGAAGCTGGTAAAATCGTGAAGATTCATGTTTTCGACGATATAAATTGCTCATTCGAGCGTTTCTTATTTTTTTTTTTATATTTTTTTTTATTCAATCCTGGCAGTGTATTGTCTAGATTTAAAATTCGGACAATTGTAAATTATTATCTTAAGGTTGGCGATAACCTATGATAATTTTTGGGGATAGAAGTGAAGTCTTGACGATAAAATCTTGACACCGTACAAACTTTGTATGTATAAAATTAATTAGATCAAAGTTATTGACTTGATCAAAGATGGGAAAAATCGTGCTTATAACAAGGCTAATCATTCACAAATAGATGGCTAGGCGTGATTCTCTCACTGTCTAATGGCATAAATTTAGGAATTTTAGGGTTTACCTATTATTTTTCGTTTTCTTTTTTTTTTTTTTTGCCATTGGATGAGAGAATTATTTGTGCGATTTGAAATCTTGTTTGCCCATATGTTTAATAAGATTGAAAGAACTATTGAAATGATTGTCATTTCACTGATTACCTGCCTTTATCCAGTCGCCTATATCATGTAGCGGCAGATTATTAAGTACAGGCATGTTTAATGGTCTTTCAACAACAAATTGTACTAATAAAATACAATGTTTACGTTTTGCTGCAGTTCGTGCACTCTCCCACTCGCTCTTTATTTTTTATTAAATATTTACGTCTAAATAGTCAAGGCCTTCGCTCGCCCACGGCGTAGAAAACTCAATCACTTGATTTTAATTCCTGAATGCTGCAAATTTTTTTTTTTCTTTTTTTTTTTTTTTATTTCAACGATCAATTTTTATTATATACGAATAGGTAAAATTTGCAGCAATTAAATGGTATATTCAAGTGATTGAAATTTTTATTATAGCTCGACATTTTATTTAGTTTAAAATAAACTGTGCTTCCCCCCCTATATAAAACGTGTTTATAGAATTATATATATATATATAGCAAACAAACCCCAAATTCTCTGGGATAAAAAAAAAATCATTCAAGCTGGCTGTGATAATGTTTGTTGATGTATCAAAATAATTATTAACTGGGACCGGTCCCACAAACAACACTTGATTTTTAATTGTGGATAAACAATATTGATTTGGGGGAAGATATTCTAAAAAACGTTTTTATTTTTATTTTTCTTCTGAATTATTTATTTCACAATGAATCAATGGATTGTGCGGTGCCGGGATTATTTTAAAATTTATTTTACCTCTCGATATATATAGATTATTTCAATTAATACTTGCTATAACACGATAAACCGCCAGATGGCAAGAAGACAAATTGCTTCAATCAACTCTCAGCAGGTTGGATCTAGTCAAGTCACATTTCCTGGCACCCTCGATCCTCGATTCAAATCGATTGACACTATATATATTTTTCGACAAACACATGAAGCATAGGGCATTTAAAGTCCCCGAGCTCACGCAAGCGCTCTTCATATCTTGCTTTCCTTCTTTCACCAGTGAGTCGCGTGCTATTACTGTCTCTTTCGACTCGTTTCGTACCTTAACCCGAAGAAAACAAAAATAAAAACGTTGTGAATACTTGATAAATTTAATAATTAGCCCATGAACACTATTGTAGAATCGCAGAATTAAATCATCTGTACATTTTGTCACACTTAATTGCATACCATGTATGCCAACAATTTTGTATATTGAAATAAAATTTTAACGATAACACAATAAATCTTTTTTTTTACCGTTTCTTCTTCTACGCGTTTTTTTTTTTATTTTTTATATAAATATTAAAAAAAAAAAAACTGATTCTCGTTTACATTTTTAATTGGGGTTCCTCATTATATGACAATCAAATTCTTCAGGTCGATTTTATACTCTTAATTGCAATTCTCCCATGTAAAAAAAATAATAAGAGATTTTTTTTTTTAATTTAGTTTTTATTTTTGATTATAGAGAATGACTTGTTTTTTTGTAAAATTGCAATATAAGTTTGCATGTGATAAATGTAAATATGGTAATAACATGCTAAGATACTGGTGAGATATTATGTAATAGCTACTATGCAATGGTTTAAACGTAAGATTTTATTCCTGCACATGAATCGTGTGGCTAGTCGCAGATTGTCCGTAGTTGTGTTCCGCTTAAACTAATCTAATCATATTTCCCGAGCATTCTCGGACATGAAAACACATTCATGGTCTTTAAATGGACAAATTAGTGTTGGAATTGACAAGAGAATTGTCCACATATGTCCGGAAATAATTGAAATACCTCAGTGAAACTCCTTCAGAATCACTTGAACGATAATCAAAAAAATTTTTGATCGTGCATCGTTGTGAGCAGATTAGTATATAGTATTTTTTTTTTTAATTACTTAAAATTGTCTACTACACCCAGCCTTTTTATAAATTTATGCCTGCGGGTTATTGAGCTGTTGTTATACACTCGTGCTGCATAGTTGCATGAGTTGAGTCAATTTCCGCATTTTTTTCTTCGTTTTTTCAACGCTTTGATGGGGATTACGCTATGATCATGGGGTGGATCGTGGACAGGCGTTGCCAGGATACCAGGTCACATTATTATGTACATAAAGTACTTATTTTCCAAAGTGTTCCTTCACAATATCATATTTTGCTATATAAACGTGATTTTTCATGATTATAATTGACTCGTTCACCCGCACAATTTTCTCAACTCGTTTCTCAAAGTCAAAATATGTTTCATCAGGTTAAACGTGAAGAAAATTTTTTGTATTTATTTTATTATTAAATTTTTACTAAACTTGTGACATTTTTTTTGCAGAGCTGTTTCAAGTTTTGTAGTTTTTATGAGAAGATTTTATAATTTTTGTTGTTGGAAAATAAGCGCAGGCTCGTTTTTGCTTCGTTCATCGTATTATTTCTTGCACGGGTAGTTCTAAATTAATTAGTCGGATTATCAATGGCGTGCAGTGCACTGATGTCAATAATACTGGTAGTGTATTTGTTTTTTTTTTTTTCCCGTGTGAATAATATGAAATTGTTGTAAAAGTACAAATTTTTTTTGTTGTTTTGTGAAATTCAACTGTAAGAATTTTTAGAGATTGACGTTTAAATGACTGAACTGTTGTTGCATTCGATTTTTTTTTTTTTTAGAAAAAATTCATTAGAATAATGTTTTTATATCTCGTTAACGTCAACTATTTTCTACTTTCGTTTATATGTTAATTTAAAAAATAATCTAATGGATGTAGTATGGCCATTATTTTTCTTTTGAAATTAATGACTCAATTACATTATATGAATTATATGTTTATTGTGTCATTATGTAAATGCGTAACGTGATGGAAGTCCTTTTTAGCTATGAGTATTAAAAAAGTAAATTCATGATTGTTTAATCATGAATATTAGAGGGTGGCCCAAAAAAAAAACGGTGTATTTTTAAAAGCCATCTGAAGAAATTTTGGCCGATACAAGTTTTTTTTATGGCTCACAAATTTTGAAATTTTCAAAAATAATCAAATTGTGACAATGATCAAATTGTGACAAAACAATTTTTTTTTTTCCTGTTTTCGTTATCTGAGTCTTTTTTTTTACAAGTAATATAAAATATTCATTTTATGCATTGTTTATGAATTTTAAAAATTCGTATTTTATAATGTCAAACGATTTTTAGATAATAAATTCAAAGGCTTTATTTTGTTTCTAATGTAAATACATCACAAGATAAAAAAATGCAATATTCTGATGTTGACAGTCAAAATAATGGTGCGAAAAAACGAAAAAAAAAAAAAAAGTTTTTTTACAATCACATTTTAACGATTTAAAAAATTTTTAAAATTAGCGACTTCTAAAAATGTTTGTATCGAGCTGATTTTTTTAAAACTACTCTCAAAACATGATAAACTATGAATTTTTTCATACAAAACCCAAAAAAAAAAACGAAAATAGTCATTTTTTGAGCCATTTTGAAGAACATACAGCAAGAGCTTATCATAAATTCATCTGAGTGAAGAAAAATGAACATTTTTTTGAATTTTTAAAATTCAGCATGTATCAAAAATGATTTTTTGCTGAAAGCTGAACTATTGATTTATTTTTACTGTACAAAAATCAAATAATATTCAAAATACATGAAAAATTCAGCATTTAGCAGAAATTTGTTTAAAAATACATTTTTTATACATGCTGGAAAAGCAGTTCATTAAATCTTCATTTTTGTTCACTAATACGTGATTTATTATATCATATTAATTTTTTTTACTCGAGCTATAAAACCATCAATTTCCGACTAGCCGATTTCTTCTTGTCATTGTCTTTATTGAGGTTAACTTGCAATTAGCCGTGTTATATAATAATAACTAAAATATTTCTTAACACTACAATAATAACAATCCAACTAATCCATCGAAAAAAAAACACCATAAATTAATTAAACCAAAAAAAAAAGCACATATTTCTTCATAAAATCGAAATTTCTTTACGCTCGGTAAAAAGTACACTCTAAAACCCATTTAAACTTGTTCAATCATAAATTATCCATCATACAATAAAAAATAATGGCCAATAAATTGAGATTGGATTAAAAACAAAATGTCGCGAGAAAAAGTTTTATTATTCATCTTAAAATCAATTTATCGTGTTGAAAACTCATTTGTATATATCACAAAATGTAAGAGTCTTTAGATTTTAAATGTTAGTGAAGAGAGTGCAGTTAGTATCAGAGTTTATTGTATACAGATAAAGAAATTTAAATGCCATTGAGCATATCGTTGGGATGAAATAATTTATTCAACGCATTCTGAAAGCGTGTCAAAGCTAAAGCTCAAACACGCACGTGTATACACACATTGGCATAGTAGTGGTTTGGGTCGATAGAGCCTTTCCTCTCCGCTTGTATTTTCTTCTCCTCTATTCCACCACTACCGCTTCCTAGTGCTCATACTACAGCGAGTGTGCAACTCATCGTATCAGTGGCTGCGCGAACGCAGGAGCGAACACTAAAAAATGAAGATGCCCGTCTGTTTGCTCGAGGTCTCGGACACGCTTCTTGGTAATTTTTGATTGTCCTGTTGCCATTGTAGCGTCGAAATCGTGTGTGTGTGTTTCTCGTGCTGATCGCGTGACACAGAGTCTTTTGTGTCATGTCCAAGTGAAATTGGTGATTCATTGAAACGCTGTCATCGCGTACGATCAAGGGGGATTTAGATGAAATTTCGTGAATTGAATATTTGGATTATTAGCGCAAGCATGCAGGTCAACTACGAGTAAAATCTTTGTCTCAGGTGTTGGCTATAATATTGATCTGACCTTTTTTTTTGCCTATCTATCCACGATTAATAATAATGAATCCATCAATAGCACGTACGTGGTTTTTATTTTATTTCAATTTTTTTTATTTGTTGCAGTTGAATAATGAGATTTCTCACGTCAGACTCTTCGTCAGAGACATCGTGACGAGGTTTCCCGCTCCCGGACGTGCTCCAGGAGGCTCGAAATCAGTCAATGGTGCTCGTGACTTGGTGGACAGCCTCAAAGAAATCATGTTCCTCGGACGTGGTCATCTGCGTCACTTTAAGAAACGTTTAAAGGTCTCATTAATAGGATTTCACAGTCAAAATGAGCAAGAGTGTCGAACTGCTTGCTGGATCCGAGGACGGTGAACCCAGTGGTGAGATTTTTTGCGACTTATTTTACTTTATGATTCTATTTTACACTCAAAAGAGAAACTTTTTAGGATTTTTGCATTGCAAATTTTTCTCCTTGGAATATATAACGGTGGAGATGGTTTGCAAAATTTTAGTTTAATTTTCCTCTTTACAATTGAAATATGAAATTTCAAAAAAACTGAACTGAGGTATCTATAATTTTTTTTTCTACGTTTAATCTGTGTTTAAGAAAATCTGAAAATTTTTGTTCGGCGTTGGCGTTTACGTTATTTACATTGAAATAGTCACGAATATAGTGATGATATTTTTCGTTTAGGTACTTTAGAGTCCCAAGAATACCTTAAAAAATCAGCAAACCCCTAGCATCGTTCTAAAACTACTGACCACCCTCTAAACCCCAAATTTATTAGAAATAATTATGAAATATCGTGTTAAACTTTTTCCTTAGCGATGAAATTTTTTTTATAGTTGCATTAGAGTTCAACGAGCCCCAAAAAAAATTTGCAACTCCCTGGCATCGTTTTAAAGACCATCGCACACGCCCAATTTCAAATTCATGAAAAATCGTTATGTAATTTAATGGATTCTGCTTTGCAATAATATTTTTCTAAAAAATACCTCAGGGTCGTAAAAACACTTTCAAAAAACTAAACAAACCCCTGGCGTCGTTTTGAACTATTAGCCCCCAAAAAACTTCATGTACAGCTATCGCCCGGTAAATGCACATATGCTACTTAAATAATAAAACGAAACCTGCATTGAAAATTTCAGAACATGCCGAAGTGGAGGACAGATCACGCTTGAATCTCAATGGTAACCGACAATTGTCACGAAGTGCCACCGAGCTGCGAGCAAGCAACAACGACAGTTTGTCAGCAAGTCGAGTTCACTCGGCGGAGCCAAGTACTCAGCATCGTCACTCACACGTCGCGCATTATCACCATCGACACGTGGCCTCTGTGGCCCAACGGACCCACTCGTTCTTCGCGACGTTGAAGAGCCGCTGGACCCGGGGCCGCAGCAAGGAGCGCAAAAAGGGCAAAGACACATCGGCAGCCAATTCGCAGGAATCTCCTCATCGAGTTGGCGGTTTAGAGTCTGATTATGCGGCCGACTACTCGTCGGAGCATAGTCGAAGCTCATCGGCCACGCAAAGTCCGGCAAAAATCGCGTTAAATCATCCAGGTAAGAAAACAACAACAAAAAATAGTCTTTTTAAAATTTTATTTTTAAAAACTTTCTACATTATGTGGATTAAAACGTCAATATTTCTTTGTTTCCACATAGAATCTCCTCTTGTGCGTGGAAACAAAGCTTGCCTCGAGGACAGTCCAGGCCGTGGCAGCGATGGCGGCTCGTCAAAAGGCTCGCAATCTTATTTACGCGTGCCACGAGAGTCAGAGAGTGAGGATAAAGCTGAGGGATCAAGCGAACTCGGTCAACAGGACGACGTGTTGCGTCGGCGAGAGCTTGTGCTCAGACAGCACGCGTTTTTCCAACTACGTCTGCACATCAGACGAGGCGCCAATCTCGTGGCCATGGATCGATGCGGTGAGAGACAATAAAACTGCATAAATGCCAAGCGATGTCCACTCACGCAAGATTTGTCACACAGGGGCAAGTGATCCTTATGTAAAGATTAAGTGTTGCGGTCGATTGCTTCACAAATCCCGGACGGTGCATCGCGAGTTGAATCCCGTGTGGGATGAAAGTGTTACTTTGCCGATAGAGGATCCCTTTCAGCCTTTAAACATCAAGGTAAGTTTTTTCTGTACTCTCTTATTAAACGAGGAACAGTGAGAAGAGCTTGAAACAATTGATGTTCACTGATTACTCAGTTCTATATATTCGCGCTGTTTACTGTTTAAAACGGTGCATGTCAAATTTATCCTGACAACCCTAAATACCTATGCCGTACAATTGATTGAAAACTTTGAGATCAAGATATAAGCGCTGCGTTTAGCCTTATATCTCTTAATCTATTACCATTAGGCAAAAACTTAAAAAAAAAACTTTTCTATATTTCCTAACTTTTTTATTTAAACCTTTTTTTTTTTGGTAGGATCAATATTTTTTCATTTATACCGCTTGAAACGTCGAAAAGTCATCTATCGCTGGCCATTATAAATTATATCTAATAGGAAACTGTTGGACTAAATGAAAAATCAGTTATTATAAATTTTATAAAACATTTAATTCCCTGAATTTTTTATTCTAAACTTTTTTTTCTAAAGCTAATACTTTTAGTGTCATCGCGTCAGTTATCCGATGAACGCTGCATCACACTTGCAATAATCTAAACCGTATTGATAGAGAATCTAGTTGCAGAATTGGAACGACAAAATTTTACACGTCGCTGACTGAAACAGTGAATTTCACTGGATAAAACAGTGTAGCACATCTTTCACTGTTTCGCGCAGTGATAGCTTCGCTGTTTTGATGGTTATAATCCAGTGTTTACAGCGGAAACAGTTGATTCTTACTGTTTAACGATTTTAGAGAGTATTATCGCTGAAATATCAGCTAAAATATGGACAAAAATTGCAGGTTTTCGACTACGACTGGGGCCTGCAGGACGATTTTATGGGAGCCGCGCCACTGGACCTGACCCAATTAGATTTGGGCTATGCGCAGGATGTGGTTCTGGAATTGAAAGATCCGGCGCGACCGCGTCAACATCTCGGCGAGATTTTTCTCACTGCCACGCTGTGGCCGCGCAACCAGCAGGAAAAAGAACAGGTACATCACAATTTTTTCCTCTTTCGCTATTATATATATCCACCGAGTAGTTGCCACTTCCGCAAGCTTTTCCTTATACTTTCCTCTCTATCGCAGCTTTGCTCTACTGTCGTTTGCCCGACTCTATAAATACCAGATTGATACTGTGGCGTCAGGAAGTGTCGCGCCCGCATCCTTATCTCCAGACACGTAATATCCCGTTCGATAGGTATATCCGCCTACACAGACTTGACCTCCACTGTCCACTAGCACAGGTAAATCCCGCATTTACACCGCTCGTTCGTGTACTATTTATATTCGACGTTTCCTCTTTCTTCCTGCCAACTCTTCTCCCAGGCTAAAAAAATTAATCACAACTCATCATGAGTCGCTGATGATGACACGAAATGATATCGCAAAGTTTCCATTAGTAAATTCATTCATTACTGACGATGGCAGGTCCTGCAGTTTTCCCTCGTTTCTACATACTTGAATACGATGATCATTGTCAAAGTGCCCTATGTCTCGGCTTCGAATTGTTTTTCAATGTGTCAGCCTGCCTCGTGATTGTACAGCAGAGGGGAGCGGCGTGTGTGCTGTAATATCGCGCGTACCAGCTGGTAGTTTGAGTGTGTTGTACATTTGTGTGCTGGCGATAGCGATGAAAACTGCAGTCGTGCCGAGGTGAACTTAATTATTACACGTCTTATTAAATTGAAAAACAATTTGTGTGAGTGTTTTTTTACGAGCAGCCTGCGGCGTAAATGAATATATACGATGTTGATCGGAGAACTGAAATGGATAACGTATACTATTGTGTATACTCTCGGTTTGACGTAAGCGCAGATGCGCTTTGAAGCCAAGTGTGCGTGGAATTGACAGTTAAATCAGCTGGACTTCGACTATTGCATAGAATATTTCGTCTAATCATTTTTTATACTACAATACACACACGTGATGTTGTAAGCGATGTGTAATAGTCGATGACGCATCAGTCAACATGCACAAGCTGGACGAGGAAAATAATAAAACGATTGGCAATGTTGCTGAGGGTAATACTGACACACAGAACGATAAAATTCCAATATTGCAAACTTATTCGGCGACAAATGATTTTAATAGCTCTGTGAAAAATAGTCAAGATGAGTCGAGGCTTGGAAACAACTGTCGCGACGTTGACAACGACGTTGACCTCGATATGATAAAGAAAATACCACTGTTAAAACCGGTAGATCGCTCGCGGCTGTCGCGCTCACGGAACCTCACCTACAGACGTAGTTACATGCGACCATACGAAAAACGCCTGGGCAAAAGTGCTTTCAAAGCTTCGCTTGTTCGCCGAGTTGAGAGTGTAGAGAAAATACTGGAGAATCAGGTGGAAAAAATTCTTGACAGCTCGGCAGAAAAATATCCGTGGCTACAGCCTATTGAATCATGGATTGCTGATCGTTGCAAGGTTAAAAAAAACACCAGACAGTGTAATAGAATTTCTGAGAATGATATTGAAAGCAGTAGTAGTCCACCGGTAGTTATCACGGCAGACACAAAAGTTTTATTCACACCAACTAAAGATGGAAAACAAACGGGTTTAGTGACGACTCTAAAAGATTCTTTAGAATCAACTGACTCTTTGGAACAAAACAAACAAAGTGTTTCAAATTCTGAGGAATCTCCAAAATCTTCTAACAGTCCTATCAAATGTCAACCGTACTTTTTGGATCGATTGCGAAATAAATTCGAGCAAGTTGCAAGGGTATAATTTTTTTTTCTCTGACAGCTAAAAGCTTTTTTTTTTGTCTATAAATGCTTGTGGTGTGAATGATGGGAATGAAAAATGCCTGCTTCTAGTTGCAGAATAGAAAGAAATTATTTATATTATTATCTGCAGTATTTTCAGAAGACCAATCGATTGGCAGATGTCAATCGCCGGCTGAAATCTCAAATATGGAGCTCCGTGGTAACGATCGTGCTGGTGGAGGCGAAGAATCTTTTGCCAATGGATATTGACGGTCTCTCTGATCCATATGTCAAGTTCAGGTACTGAAAATTTGTCTCAATAAAGTTGTTTTGAAGGTTATGGATATGTTTTTGGAATTTTTTTTTGTAGGCTTGGAACGGAAAAATACAAATCGAAGGTTGTAAACAAGACGCTGAATCCTCATTGGCTCGAGCAATTCGATCTGCACCTCTACGAGGACCCATATTTGGGTCAAGAGCTCGAGGTTACTGTGTGGGACCGTGACAAGAGCCACCAGGATGACCTGATGGGTCGTACGACTATTGATTTGGCGGGAATGGAGCGAGAGACGACGCACAGAATTTGGCGAGAGTTGGAAGACGGTGCTGGACAGATTTTTTTACTACTTACTATCAGCGGTACCACAGCGAGTGAGACTATCAGCGACTTGGCGGCTCATGAGGAAACTCCGTTGGAACGCTCGCGAATCATTGCCAAATACTCGCTGAGTAATACGTTGCAGAGACCTCGAGAAGTTGGTCATTTAACTATTAAAGTGAGTTTTACACGCTGGTTGATGTATAACTTGTTTATAATTGACTGATGAGGCACTGATTTTTCACTGTTTGACAGGTTTATCGGGCACAGGGTCTCGCTGCTGCTGACTTGGGTGGTAAAAGTGATCCATTCTGTGTTTTGGAACTAGTCAATTCAAGACTACAGACCCAGACTGAGTACAAGACACTTGCGCCCAACTGGCAGAAGATTTTTACCTTGTAAGTTGGTGAAAATACTCGCGAAACTTTGAATCAGTCGTTTTTGTATATGATTTGATGATGAAGCCTAACAAACCCTACATTGATATCAGTACTTATGATTTTTAGAAAAAAAAAAAATTACTAGAAATAGCCTTTTTTCAAAATTTCAATGCAGAATATTGCTTTAAACACTGCAAATCAGTTGAAAACGACAGATTGGAATTTAGAGAGTAAAAATTATTTTTCAATTTTCAGCAATGTAAAAGATATCAACTCAGTGCTGGAGGTAACTGTCTACGATGAGGATCGTGATCACAAGGTAGAATTTCTTGGAAAAGTTGCGATACCTCTGCTCAATATACGAAATGGTGAAAAACGTTGGTATGCACTGAAAGACAAGAAACTTCGTGGTCGAGCCAAAGGAAATTTTCCGCAGATTCTTCTGGAAATGTCTGTTATCTGGAATGTTTTGCGGGCATGCGTGAGAACAATTAATCCTAAAGAAAAAAAATATATGGAGCCAGAAGTGAAATTTAAGCGACAAGTTTTTCTACGAAATGTTTTGAGGCTCAAAGCTATCATCGTGTATTTTATTGAGCTCGGGAAATACATTCAGTAAGTTTCAGGAGAGTTAAGAAAATTTTTAATTGATTATTATAACAATTTTCGATGTACAGGAGCTGCTGGGAATGGGAGAGTAAAACAAGGAGCATCATGGCGCTTGTCACATTTGTTCTGGGTTGCTACTACTTTGAGCCATTTATGATTCCACTGCTCGCACTCACGATTATGTTTAAATATTGCATAGTCTCCTCTCTGACGAGCTCCTACTCGTATCCGGTTCCCTCGAGCGCATCGGATGCCGATTTTAACTCTGACGACTGTCCTCCAACGCCTGGAGATGACGACGACGATGAAGACGACAAAGACAAGGTCTGCATTGTTTTTAAAGATTTAATGTGTTACTTTTGCCTAAACTCGTCTGCAAGACGTTTGCTCAATGACTAACTATATGAATAACTGTTGGAATATTGAAAAAAAAATTTATAATAATTTTTTTTTGCTATTTTAATAGTTATTCTGCTATTCGAGGCGGAGAAGAAATAGAAAAACGTCACTCGGCAGCCGAAATGGAAGTAGATTTTTTATTTTTTAATAACAATTGAAAAATAATTTTTTTATAAAACGAATACAGTACGAATAAAAATCAAAACTTATTTAACTAGTTTTCGGATGAAGTCAACGAATATTTAATAAATTATTGCGTTCAAAAGTTATCTTCGACAAAATCATGAAAAATTGGATTTTTTTAATTTTTCTAAACTAATTTTTCCCGCGGTGATATCAAAAAATCACTAAAATTTTTGGTTTTTAGGCCTACTTAATCGGTTGTCGAGGCTGTAGACTCTAGTCAGAAAATACCAAAATTTTCCAAAAGTTGCGCGTTGAGGATGGTTATAATAGTTAGATTTCTAAGATATCCAATTAAAAATCATTTTTACGGTATTTTTTTTTTGCAGGAGGAGAAAAAAAGCCTGAAGGAACGTCTACAGGCTATTCAGGAAGTCACTCAAACGGTACAAAATTCAATAGGATACATAGCGAGCTTGTGTGAAAAAGTGAAAAATTTATTCAACTTTACTGTGCCGTATTTGAGCTACTTGGCCATGCTTTTGACGATTCTTGGGATGATTGTTCTCTATATGATACCCGTTCGCTATCTCATTCTTGCCTGGGGAGTTAACAAATTCCTCAGAAAACTTTTAAGACCACATTCAGTACCGAATAATGAAGTACTCGATCTGATTTCTCGAGTACCTGACGATGAGGATCTTCTCAGCTACAGGTTTGTACAAATGTAAAAATAGAAAAACAAACAATATAATGTTAATTTGATTCTTTTTCTAATCAGAGAACTGAAGCCTATGCCAACAGCTGACTGTGAGCGAGGAGGAGCATCCACAAGTTCAAGCGGTACGTCGCGCCGCGAGCAGAGAAAAAAACACAAAGCGGCGTAGCACAATTTCCCGCGGCCGGACGTCGTCGCGGGAACGCGCACGAGCATCCTCAAGACAGTGCTGATGCGGGGCAAGCTTTTGGCCGCCCAGCATCGTCGTAAAGCCTCGATTGACCTGCTCGCAGACGCTAAAGACTGATGGAAAAAAAAGAAAAAAAAAACGAGCGCAAGTGATTGCTTCCGTCTCGAGTTTCTCTCGAAGGATTTCAATTTTTCTAGTCGATATCTAGCCATCCTAACTCAACATTTACTAACTTAGCTGTAAATATATTTTGTTTTTAATAGCCCTCTCTCGTGAAAATCTATCAAACTGCCCCTTTTTAATTTGTCTTCCCTATAAAATATGATATAAAAATTAATTTTTGTCGTTTGATATTCTAATATTTTTATTGCTCAGTGATAATAATATTATGTCATTTTGGGCTATAAAAACAAAAATATTTATTAGTATCTTTAGACCTGGTTAAGTGAAGATTGTAGAGCTAATACAATAGCCTGTGATGGAACAAGACGAGGACTAAATACTAAGAAGTAGTTAGTGGGAATAGTGGGTTAGATAAGCGCTCGAATTGCCATGCAGTCGCCGCAACGTTAGAAGATACAGTCAACAATTGTCATAAAAACGACGTTTTTTTAGAGTACAATACTTTTGGTCGAAAGGCGACTAATTTTTTTGTCAACTAGGTAGTGAATCGGAATAAATCATTATCAGAGCATGATATTATTATACATTGTTGATGGGTATATGAGGTTATAATAATCATATAAAATGACGAGGTGGCTCTCGGTGAAAGAGGCCATGATATTGCGTCCATCAATGTGTCACTAGATTAATATTACGGTTTTTTGGATATAGCAATTGCGTATAGATTAGGGTGACGCAAAAAAAAACTGATTATTACGGTTCCTGTATTAAAAAATGTTTCCAGAGAGCTCTCTGGATCAATCAGCCTAATATAAATATTTTTAAAGGTCGTTCATAAATTAAAAAATTTACAAAAATCCATAAAATGTAAATATAAACAATTTTTTTTTTTGCTTTTTACACTATCTTTCAATTAAAATGTTGCGTTTGTTAATTTTTTTTCATTTTATAATGTATTTTGCGTTACGAAAAAATTAAATTTTAATATTATTGTTAAAAAGTTGATCGAGAATATCAAAATTCACGTTTATATTGCATGTAAAGAAATTTTCGATTGTGAGAAAAAGTGAAAAAAAAATCTTTACACTCATTTTAACTATTTTTTGCAATTTTAAAATTTATTAGGAACTCATAAAAATGATTAAAGGCTATAGTTAAAAAATGATAAACTAAGATTTTTTGATACGAGACTCGAAAAACAAAAAAAAGGTGTTTTTTTTTTTTTGCGCCACCCTACTAATAGGATATTACGTGAATCCGTTGAGACAATTTTAAATTTATAGATTCTATATATGTATATACATGTATATGTATATACGCATATTACTGTGTACAATATACAGCACCAAAAAAAAAGGACTGGCTGAGACGCATCAGTTTAAAATTCTCACGAATGAAAGGGAAAATATTAGAGAGAGGAAAAAAAAAATTTATATGCAATTATCGACGTTTTCCAATACACTTTCTCAAAGAATTTGTTCCATTTACGACTTGTTAGAATTAATTACCGTTTTCATTGGTTGTGTATGTAATGAAAAATGAATTTCGCATTTTGCTTATTCATCGTCGCTTATTTTTGCCAACGACGCGTATGTATAAATTAAGCGCTCTATTTTTAATTCATATGTATAATGTGTTTTTATTCGATATATAGAAAGAAAAGAACGTTGAAACTATAAAACAACACTAACAATCAAATACTAACTCATGTACACGCACACAAAAAAATTATTATGACCTTATTATCGGTTTTTTTCTACAAGGAAGTATTTAAAACAAAACAAAAAGTTGTTCAATACTATTCTGATTTTACGGATATCGACCTATATCTTTTTTCTACTTGTATTTTTCTACTCTTCCAAATGTGTTTGTACCTTACAACGACGAGTCAATATAAGTATTTTAATATATGTAAATTATCAAGTAAAATGTTTGGCCATTGCCAGTAGCATATACCAAAGAAATCTAATTCAGAGCTTAGAACTTTCTGATTTCTTCCTGTCGTATAAAATTTCTAGTTTTTCACCGTAAAACATATTTCTGCACATATTCACACATACACGAAAAATAAATTGAATGCGATAAAAAAAAATTAAAAAAAAACCTAAAAGACGAGAAAACATGGTGGTGAAAGAGAAAGCATTGCATATTATATACATATATATATATATAAATTATATATTTTTTATTGTCAATCTACGAATTTTTCATGCGAATTTTTTTGCGCATACTGTGGGAACATATTAAATATTGAGGGAGAAATTATAGATATAATAATGGCGATCGGTCGGTCTGTTTTTTCTCGCACTATTACGCTTTTATCTCGTTGTTTCTTATCAAAAATACTATATCAATATAGAATCATCGAAATAATTATCATGATCTTTAATCAACTCAACGGTTCGTGTATATAATTAACAAAAAAAAAAAAGTTGTGTGATAAAATTATTATTATTTAATTATAGAAATACTTCCCAAAGATTTTACACTGACACACAAACATCAACACAACACGAAAAAGTTGCTATGAAGAGAAATTTGATTTTTTTTTTTTGTGGTAAAAAACATGATAGGTGACTTTTATGTGTATTTCTTTTTTTTTTTTTTTTGCTTCTGACTTTAAAAGGTTATACGGACGAGCTACGCTTTTTAATCTCGTTAAAGTTTTACGTACTTAAACGACCCTGATGATGAGTCATTGTTATATTTCGTGATAAATAAATAAAGGTTGATTGAAATATATATCTGCAATTAATTTAATTGAATGAATAGTATTTAAAAAAATTTCAAGTGCGATTTAACGAGGAGAGTATATAATGACAAAACGTCAGAGATGGAAATTATAACGGCTAATGGTGAAAGTGAAGAGAGGCATTTAGTGCTTGAGATATAATTGTACCTCCAGGACACGTATAGGTATTCAACAAGTTTTCTTGTCGCATAACAAGTGATTCATGTGGGAACCTCGTATAATTACGCTACTCAGAAAGCAATCAAAAACGGTATTATTTGCGTGATGAAGCATATAAATAAAATATTGACAAACTGCGAGTGAAAACATGATTTGAGCGCGAGCCTCTGTACATGAGAAAAAATTTAGACCAACGTCCTAGACCTTGGTCGAGGGTGAAAGTAAGGTCGTATCAAAGGCGTCTTTCTCCCTGACGTGAGAATTCATCCTTCAGTCACACTAGACAATGGAATAGTTCGATGCTGAAACTAAAGCAAAAAATAAAGTTATTTCATCTAGATATAGACTCTCTTAAATGGAAACATAGTGATATCAACTGTTTTTACGGTTGAAAATGACTGTTTGAATCAGTAACACTGGATTAACCATCAAAACAGCGGAGCTATCACTGCGCGAAACAGTGAAAGATGTGCTACACTGTTTTATCCAGTAAAATTCACTGTTTTAGTCAGCGACATGTAAAATTTTGTCGTTCCAATTCTGCAACTATAGATTCTCTATCAATGCGGTTTAGATTATTGCAAGTGTGATGCAGCATTCATCGGATAACTGACGCGATGACACTAAAAGTATTAGCTTTAGAAAAAAAAGTTTAGAATAAAAAATTTAGGGAATTAAATGTTTTATAAAATTTACAATAACTGATTTTTCATTTAGTCCAACAGTTTTCTATTAGATATAATTTATAATGGCCAGCGATAGATGACTTTTCGACGTTTCAAGCGGTATAAATGAAAAAATATTGATCCTACCAAAAAAAAAAAGGTTTAAATAAAAAAGTTAGGAAATATAGAAAAGGTTTTTTTTTTAAGTTTTTGCCTAATGGTAATAGATTAAGAGATACAAGGCTAAACGCAGCGCTTATATCTTGATCTCAAAGTGTTCAATCAATTGTACGGCATAGGTATTTAGGGTTGTCAGGATAAATTTGACATGCACCGTTTTAAACAGTAAACAGCGCGAATATATAGAACTGAGTAATCAGTGAACTTCTCACTGTTTCGGTTTGAGAGAGCACTGTGAAGCAGAGAATCCTGCTTCTTCATATACTGCTAAAAAATATCAAGGCCACAATCACAAGTATATTTGAAACGAAGCGAAAATTTCTAAACTACCAGTAGTCAAAGCCGGGCGCGGGTGCGTATAAATCTCTTAGAGAATATAACAGCTATAGGTGTGTACAACAAAAGTCGGTCGACCACGATTGGTATGTGGGTCAAGTTTGCTTCGGACATCCTGGCTGTTGTCCCTTTCTCCGGCTTTTGATCGTTGTTAGAGAATTCGTGACGGAAATATGAGGCGTCCGTGACATTGACCGCCCATCGGTTGGTCCAGGATCGCGAGTGAAAGTATATTCCTCCAGGGAATATCTGCTGCTCCATACCTTCCCTGTATCAGCTGTAACTAGCAATTAATACATCGTACCAGCGACTTTCGCGTCGTATACTGTTAAAATTAATTTAATAGCTTTATATTTCTAAAATTTCGATTCGAAGTTATTTTAATATTATTTTCATTTCCTTGGTGTAAAGAAAAACCACAGGGAAAAAAAGCAATTTTGTTGAAATTAGAAAATTTATTTATTAATTTTACGTTAGAATTTGAGCAACGTAAAAAATTACTGCAAAATTTTTATCCATTTAGAAAATTATGTTTGCTAATATTAATACCATTTTTATCATTTCAAAATATATTTGTAAAATTATTAATAATGGAATTTTTTATAAATATAAATTATTGATAATTTTAATAAAATTATTTGGAATTTTTGCAGAAAAATTTTTTTTGTCCATCATTTCGGATTATTCAATTTTTAGAATTTATCCTCTATCAAAATTAAGATGTTTTGAAAATTTAGAATTTGACCCTTTATTTGCAAATTTTGATCATCGCATCAATTTCTAAGTGCAATTTTGTGGAGCTAATCTTAAAAAAAAAAAAAAAAAACATTCGGGAATTTAGAAAAGTAGTTTTGAAAATATCAAGAAATCGTCATTTTGAAATACTTACAAATAATATTTCACAATCTAAAAGGTTTAAATTATTATAAGATACATTTCTAAATATTTCGTCAGTATAATTTTATGATAAATTATTGCTTTCAATTTTTTTTTCTATGAGATCACTGCTTTCCATTTTTAACAGAAAAATTTGAAAACACTTATTTGACGATATAAAACATAGAAAATCATGATTATTTGTCATGGCCAAGTGAGCAGCACGGTGAGTGTCCGGCTGAGCAATTGTCGTGACCCACATCCGGTCAAGTTCAACGCTCATCCAAGTAACGACGATGATACGTGTTTTATGGGACACACAGTGGATAAGAGCTGCCCCGAAGTATTACCTGGAAAATAATTGCTGATTTATGAATAACAGGGTTAAACATCTCGTCAAGTTGATGAAAGCTGTTTTAAAAAGGCTCTCGTGAGCAGAGGAGAGATTCTGCAAGTTGATTGGGGCTGACAGCACGCCGTTTCTAGCAGAAAAGACGCCACAACTGCATCTGGATATAAAAACACGAGTGTATTAGTTGCGGATATAATACTGTGTGCTTATAATAGTGTTACCGTAATTGCATAGTCGTGAGTATATAGAGACAACGATGGTATCTTCACCCGCTCGTTGTGATGTTGGTCGAAGGAATGCATTTTACTTGGCGGGCGGGTCGCTTTCACCGAGTCGCCACACGGCCAAACGAAATATATTATATTACCACGAGTTGTTTGATATATTGCTGTATATACGCCTTATAGGTCAATCGATTTATTTCAGTTCTCTCTCATTCTCACGTCGCAGAATTGCAGACCGTCATATTACAACGATAACCGGAACTGCACGTCTTATGCTTGATTATAATTTATCACATAATTAAATATACCTATTATTATACGAGCTGCGATGTCCCGGCAAACTTCGTACCACTTAAAAATCAATGAATGTCGTGTTACTTTTAACTAAACTTTATTTAGGATTTTAATAACGTAACAAAATAAATATCATATAGATTTATTGAGTTTAGTAGTTTAACACAGTGGGGTGTCTGCAAAACTTTTGCTCAATGACTATAACTATAAATAACTGTTGGAATATCGACAAAAAATTTTATGATAATTTTTTTTTTGCTATTTTAATAGTTATTCTGCTATTCGGGGCGGAGAAGAAATAAAAAAATGCCACTCGGCAGCCGAAATGGAAGTAGATTTTTTATTTTTTTACAAAACGAATGTAATAGAGTAAAATTTTATTGATTAAACGTTTAGATTGTTATTAATTTGAACTAGAAAAATATATAGATATGAAAATCAAAGCTTATTTAACTAGTTTTCGGATAAATTCAACGAATATTTAATAAATTATTGCGTTTTAAAGTTATCTTTGACAAAAGATAATAACATTGATTGTTCAAAAGGACGCCAAGGTGCTGCTGATTTTTTAAAAAGTATTTTTGGGAATTGAAACTAACTCTAGAAAAAATTTCATCACAAAATAAAACATTTAACACGTTATTTCATAATTATTTTCCATAAATTTGAGATTTATGAGGTGGCCGATGGTCTTTAAAGAATGCTAGGGGGTTGTAAATTTTTTGGGGTATTTTTGAGACTCTAAAGTCACTGTAAAAAAAAAATATCGCAGTGCAGAGCATTCAACAATATATTACATAATTATTTCCCATAAACCTGAGGTTTTGGGGGTGTCCATAATGGTTTTCAAAATAACGCCAAGGGGTTGTAAATTTTTTAGAAAGCTCTTTCCACTCTAATGCAGCTATAAAAAAAAATTTATTGCCAAACAAAATATTTAAAACACTATATTTAATAATTATTTTCGATAAAATTTGAGGTTTAAGAGTGTGAAATGGTGTTTAAAACAATACCAGAGGGTTGCTAATTTTTTTTTAGACCTCTTTAGACTCCAATCTAACTATAAAAAATGTTTCATCGCAAAATAATTCATTCAACACTATATTTCATAATTATTCATCATAAATTTGAGGTTTGCAGGTGTGCAATCGGCTTTAAAACGACCCCATGGGGTTGTTAATTTTTTCAGGGGCTCTTCTATAATAAAATCCTAAGAAATCTACTCAAAATTAAAGTTCATTAAAATCGTTATATACCAGTTTCTGACTTATAAGCGATATAACTAACCCGATTTTCTTCAGATATTGCTATCAAATGTTTATTTTCTCATCTTCAATTCACTAGACGTCCACACTGTGCGTTCTAATAATTAAACTAACAACTCTAATTCCTTTCTAAACTGTCCAATTGCTTGGACTCTTGCCCAAGACTTTTATTTCTATACCAACATTCCACAGTACACGTGTTAATTCGTCTTCTCGAGCTTGAAAACTTTTTTTTCTTCGACAGTCATTATATATTACACCGAATTGACATATTTATTAAATCAGCGCCGATAATTTTATTACTCACAGTGGTCTATTGTAGAAACGATTACTCAGCCAATCGATGCGAGCAAGAAATCGTGACACGCTTTTCGAACTTTTCCAACTTGGTCTCTACAGTCTTTTTCTAAACATTGCAGGTCTCCGAGCCATATTCCATTCGAGTACCGAGAGAAAAGTGAACGGCGCGCGGTGGTCGTCGTGATTCGCTACTGGTCACGTAGAATGAATTTCTCACTGTTTGACCTATGACTCACCTTGTGAATATAATGCACCACCGGATCCATTGGGACTTTGCAGACGTGTGTCATGCGCCAACTCCTCAGGATATCCAAAGGAGAATGGAGAACTACATGCTTCCTCTCATCGTCCAACCCGGCGTTTATCCGGCCCGTCGATTGATTACGTAGATGGGAACAATGCTGCCGTGCTGCTGTAAAAATGAAGAAAGCAATGAATGACCGGATACACGGCATTGCGCATCTCTTTCTCATCAGTCAGAATTTGTCCAGTTCACGTGCAAATCTATCCTTAGAAGACTCTTGCATAATACGTCTTATTACGCGGTTATTACTCGGGCATTGGCGAGAGCGAAAGAATTCAAATCCATATCGCTACAACTAATGCGGATTAGACACACGTTCCAAGCTAATGGCTTACGTGTATGTGTTTCTGACAATTTTTCTGCATTGCTTTTGCAGTGAAAGGGAAGTATGAGAGGCAAAAAAGTTCTCCACCTCGCTGCCCAGCCTAGATAGTCAAAGTTGCTGCACTCAATGCGTGATCCTTATAGAGAACAATTTATTTATATTTAACGTATATGTAGATATATTCGAATTGAATTCTTTTATGTTAGAAAATATACGTTTGTAGTTGTAGATTATGATGAATCGATTTAGTAATAATTTGATTTTTGCACTAAGAACCGTTTTTTAATTGTTAAGATTGATTTATCAATTGGTAAAATGGATTTTTGTTGCAGTTTAAGCTATGTATAGGCGTATTATTTTTAAAAAACCTGATTTTAAAAGTTTTTTTTTGAAACCGAGGGTAAAAGGGCCATGCTGATCATTTTTTTTTGACAAAAAAGAGTTGCTTATATTAATATTTCAAATTTTTATTTAAATAATAGGCTAAAATAGCTGTGAATAATTATTTTTGGGTAGTAATTATGGTCGAAATTTATAGGGGATGTCTTCCCGAGTATTTTGGCGTATTATTTGTTTAAAAATGTTAATTAGGCACCGAAGAAATTTAATTTTTTTTAAATTATCTATCCTTTTAATTCTAAAAGGTGTTGTAGGTTTAAAAATGTTTCGAAAAATAAGTAATTTTATAACTAACAATTTAAATGAAAAAAATTTTAATATCGTACTGAGTTTTGGAATTTTTTTGTTGATTTTTCAGCCATATTGTTTGGAGATAATTTTAAAAAGGACCTTTTTCCCAAAGGAGGCGGTAAAAAAATATATACTTAAACCATACTTTTTATACATTAGTTGAATTAGTTGGATACCAAATTTTTTAAACAATTTTATTCAATATTTACTTATTATCTTACATATTTGCAAGCAGAATAGAAAAAAAAATTTAGTCACCCGTTAACTTTAATATAATCCGATAAATCATTGATATAAACTTAATCTTCATATATTGACAAACAGGATGCTGTTTAAAATATATAATCATTTATTTCAACATCGAAATTCAGATTTCTGCAAAAAAAAAAAAAAAATCCTCGTAACCTCAGAAAAATTTTTTACCAGTCGTTAATCGAAATTATAATTTATTTTTCATATATAATCGCTTTAAAAATATAAAAAAGTACAAATTTCATTGTTACAATTATTTATAAAAAATAAATAAACAAAAAAAATTAGTAACAAATTTTTATTTAAATTTTATTTCAATTTTGTATAATGTCTGAAATATTTACATACACTTTTTAAATAAAAATTAACATTGATTAATCCAAAATTTCTAAATAAGCTGATAAAAGTAAATTATTAATTTATTTTTAAACAGCGATTTGTACTTAATACATTTAATTATTAATAAATTCTTTTATCAATGTATTTATTTAACTTTATTTACCAACTATGTAATTCCATTTCGTTTACGATTTTCTCAGTGGCAATTTTATCAATGCAAATCGCTGCTCCAGTTTTTCATCTTTTATTATTGCGTGGAATCGCATTGCTTCGCACAGAACACGTTGAAATATGCCAATTTCCATGATTACGATATGGCAAATGGAGTTTTAATGATTTCTCGATTTTTTACCACTATACACATGACACTATCGGGGATGGCGGAAGCACCCGGAGAAACCGGGTGCCGTGTTTGGAAACGATATATCCAGTGGCCGATGGTATTGTCTGCTTTCTCTTGCTACTCGCGCGTTGTCAGCATCCGCAGTAGACACTTGGGCCCATACACTCGCGGGCCCTGCTGGAGGGGAGCTCTATATAGGCCTTGCCACTCGGTGGAGGTTTCTTTAAACAATCCAACCGACTTTAACAGCGCGCACACACCTTTTCCCTACATGTGCTCTCAGTCATTAAAACATTTCAAAGTTATCCCTTCGTTTCAGCATACACGCGTTGGATATGGTCAGTGCGCGTGGTGTCAAGTGCGAGGGTGAATAAAAAATTACCATTTTGGAAGTGTTTTTATTTTAAATTAACAATATGGTGAGTTTTTTTCGTTTAAAGGTAGAAAAACCGTTTTTTTTTCCTGTTTTTTCTGGACATTAACTATAAAGGCTGTATAAAAAATTGTATAGGACGATTGCGATAAATATAGAGGTCAGTGTGTGAAGAGTATCACTAGCTTCTCAGAATGTGAGGTCGCTCACCTAGATCTCAAACTGGCTGCGCTTACCGGTTCAATTAATCGAATTATTTCCTGTTCTCATTAGCAATTTACATCAATGTGCTCTTCCTTATTGTGTTATGCCTAAAACAAGAGGAAAAATTCATTATTACAATGCGGAAATATCATGTAACACACTACTTATTCTCTTTTTCTCAAGCATGCATGTTAATTATGTCGACTGATGTTATTTTTTTCGATACGTGTCATAAAATCTACAGGCGGAAATGTACCAGGAAAACTTATAATTGTTCCGCGTGACTTATTTCGTGTGAGAGTATTTTTTATTGATATTCTATTGAGTATATATAAAGGGATTATCTTTTAATATTAACAGAGTTAATGTATAGAGGCGCGGTCAATGGCTCGCCCACAAAATTTATATCGACCCGATGGAAAATGGAGCAAGGTAGAGAGTATAACACGGAAGAAAGCAGTGATTGTTTTATATAAAGTGTATGGTATATTATGAGTGAGGGGTTAAAGATACTTTTAAACACACGATCATTGTATCGCCTGTTAATCCAAGTGATTGAGTGCGTGGACAGTATAGCAATTCTATCGCGCGTAGATCTTGTGAAAAGGATGCTGGTAGAAAAAATTTTTACACAGATGGAGAAAGGTATCTACGACCTCATTTTAACGCATGCCACAGCGCCTGAACGTGTTTATAGCAATCGATAATTATATTCACCTGGTGATACAAATAATTGTGTCTATCATACATGATACTCAATGAGGAGAAAGTAATTTCACTGGCGTGATTCAGGGCACACCTTTTCCGCACCTTTTGCCGCGTTAAATTAAGGTTACACTTGTCCTCTCGTCATTCTGTAGAAATAATCGTGTAATAAAAATTTTTTTTTCGTTCCTACACGGGGAATTATAAAAAAAATATGTAAGATTGTTTCTAAATGTATGATTATATATTTATCTATTCTTTATAAACAAAATATAAGGGAATACGAGAGAAAATTGGGTACTTTTAAACTAATAATAGTTTTCTTATAAACGAAAAGTATACAGTAAAAATCTCGCTGAAAAAAAGTAAAATTACAGAAAATACTGTTTCCTATAAAATACTGTTTTACAGATGACAAATTTCAGTAAAAGATCATCAAACAGTACAATTAGATAATAAATAAATTTTGATTACAATTAGAAAAAAAAAAAAAAATTCAATGGGAGTTGACGTAATTAAAGGAAAAAAAAAATTTACTAGTTTTTTTTGGGGGTCGCCCATTTTGATCCACACATTCTCCTACAAAATAAAAATTTTTCATATAAAAATTTTTTATTAAAAAATACAAATACGTTTTTTGTCAGTGAAGATGAAAATTTCTTTTCTAAGAAAATACGGGAATTCCCCTTTCGTAAATTCAAGATAAACATGTGGGTAAAATTGTAATTATGTCAGTAGTACACAGAATTGTGAATTCAAAACGAGTGTGTGTAGATATACTGACTAGATTGGTCGTGGCTATACTCGTCTGTCGTGTGGTTATATTCTTGTCTTTAGAAGCAGGGAATATCGTATTTACAGTATAGAATAATTGATAATAATACTGGTAATTTGTGGCCGAGACCCGTATTTACGTAAATTATTTCGATTAATTTTCTTTTTTAGAAATCCGTAGATTCGAAAGATTTACAGTTCGTTAGCTTGGTCACACTCCAAATCCACTGGTCGGTGTTACGACACGCAACATGATCCGCCTGACGACGACCAAGAAGATATAATGATGATGATAGTCATATAAATGCGTCTACATACGCTATCAGAGAAAATTCACTTTGAAAAAACACATTTCAACAATCTCCTTTTCAACATAATTTCAGTGATATTCTTTATAAATACTTGACAATATCTGCAATTATATAGTTGGATACTTCTTATGATAATGACTAAAATGGCAGCATTTGCACTGGCGGAAATGTGCGTGTAATTTTTTTCAGACACTTAAAACCGAACAACAAGGGAAGGTCAACTACATTCACTAGCCGTTTTAATTTTTAACTCGTAAATGTTAAATAATCCTGTGTATCGCTGTGTACACATTTGTTTCATTTTTTTTTCTCGTCTTCTTTTCTCGCACTTTGCAGCGACTAGTTAGATATCTACAATTTTTTAAATCATGTCCAGTGCAATTTCCAAGAGTCGTCAAACAACTAAAATAATTTAATGCCCCACTGCTCCAAGAGTATAATCAGGATTTTGAATATATCCAACTAATACTCTCTCTTTGGTACACAATCTAAGCAAAACTCCTATACTTTCGTTCCGGCTGTCGGGTTTCTTGCTCGTCATTTCGTCTGTAAGAAAATTATGTCTATGCTATTGCATCAGCCATTGTTTCAGCTCGAAAAATACGAAAGAGAGAAAAAAATAGGCAGTTTACGAATTTTTTTCATACAACTCGTCCTCGTTTTATTGCAGATTCTACGGGACTATTATCTAAGCCTGATACTTCCGATCGGTTTGTTGCTGTTACTCAACGTGGCAGCCAGCGAGAGATGGTCAAGGCAGGTATCCAACAGCGAATGGATCCCTTTGGCCCATCCACGCTCTCAGCAAAGTCCAGCCGTGAGCCAGTTGCCGGCGCTTCCGTCTATTCAGAACCTCAACCTGCCACCTGCCTTGCGACAGGAGTATCAGCAGCAATTGCAGCAGCTTCAGAAGACGCAGGAGAGTATTCAAAAGCTCCTTTTGCTGCAGCAGCAGTTGAGATCACAGCAGCAATTGCTTCAGGTATATCAAAAAAACATCTCTTCATGCAAGCCAACGAGTTCTTAAACCAATTTTCACTGCAGAATCAAGCTTACCTGCCAAATGTCGTTGGTCCGGATGAAGACAAGCAATTCCGGCGGCCATCCGACACCCGAACTTCGCAGGAACTGACGCAGGAGATGCCGCCACCTGAGCTGTCGTCAGAAGTATTGCCTGCAGTCTACACGAGCCAGGAGTTCAAGCAAGAAAATCAACAGGAAGCATCCGGCAACGAGGAAAAGCCCGAGACGAACGAAGAGGTAACACGTTTCATCGACGACACTGTATTGGTATTAAAGAAAGCGGCAAGCTATAACGATGATAATTTCACAGGTACAGGTGGTTTACGTGCCGGCGGAAACGCTTGCGCAACGAGGCCAATCGAAGGAGGAGGTTGAGAGAAACCGCGACCACTTCTCATTCCGGCAGAATCATCAGCGATTCCCGCAGCAGCACGATACCACAAGTGAATTAGGAAACACGAATGAGGATGTGTCCTATGTGTCGGAAGTTGTGGAGTTCCCGCGTGGCCAGGAGGCAACCGATGCCTTTTTCAAGGAGGCACGTCAAAAGGAACTCGACCGGTTGAATGAGGAGCGCGAGGAGATTCAGAAGCAGGCGAAAATCCATGCAGCAGCGAGACATCGCGAGCAGGAACGTGCCCGACAGCGCGAGGCAGAACGGAAGCAAAAGGAGTTGGTGAAGCTGGAGGAGTTGGCGCGACAGAAGGAGCTCGAACGCATTCGCGAAACCCGCGAGCGCCAGCGACTCGATGCCATTAAGCGTGAGCGCGATCGGGCGGCAAAAGTCAAGGAGGAAAAAGCGCGACAGGCGGAGATTGAGCGTCAGAAGAAAGCCGAGATGGAGCGGTCGCAGGCACGACAGCACGAGCTAGAAAAGTATGCTCGCCAGGAGGAGGAAGCACGACTCAAAGAATTAGCGAAAAAAAAAGCCGAGACCGAAGCGGCAACCACAGTGAATTCGCAGCCGGCGGCAGAACATTTGGTGCAGCAGCAGCAGCAGCAGCAGCAGCAGCATCACACAGAAACTGTGAAACACCACAAACGACCGCGTAATAAGCTTCGCCAACGACTTCCTCCACATCATCAGAAGGCACCCAACGCAGAGCATCAGTCCGAGAGAAATCAGGAAGCATCTTTGACCCCAAATCAGCCACCACTGGCAGTTTTTATGGGCTCAGATCTCGACGCGGCCGAGGTGAAGCTCGTAGATGTTTTGCGAGTTCTCAGAAGCGTTAAAACGATTGCTGTATTGGACCAAGTCCTCCCGGACACGCCAAAAGTCTTTGTAGGTCCATCAAACCTCGACGCACCGCAGACTTATGTCAAATTTGAGCTGCCCTACTTGTCATCATTGGATACAAGTCGCGTGGAGCGTCGAGTCGATAAACTTCCATTTTTCGTCGCACCACTGAGCTTTACTCCACCGCCCGGTTATGCCAAAATACCCTTCCCATCGCCCCACATAGGTTCCGTAATAGTAAACACCATTGAAAACACTGTGGGACACCCGGGCGCAAGCGAGGAGTCACGAAAACCCAGCCCCAATCCGTTGATCGAGCCGAATGCCTTCATTGCCTCGAGCGGACAGGGATCTGCCTATCAGGCGACGTATGAGACTCCATCGGGAGCGGCATTCGCCTCTTACCCTCCGGAACACGTCACTCAGCAGTATCAGAGTACAATCTACCCTGACGCGTCCGCGGAACGATTTAAATATCGCCAGCAGCAGTATGAACAGCCCTACCAGGAACAGGTAACGGCACTCCCGCGCCCTCAAGAGAGCTCAGCCTACCAGGAGCAGTCGTATTCCGGTCAATCGACGGCCGATCCCTATCGGAGACCCACTGTTGTGTCGTCTTACAGCTACAATAGCCCAGATCCAGTCTCAACGACGCCAGTTTATCAAGAAAACTACAGCAACACTCGTGTTCAACCGAACAAAAACCAGGAAATCGCCTCGCAGCTGTCGCAAATTAATCAGCATGACTTCTCGCAGCACCGACACGAAAATACATATCAACGACCGAGTTTTCCAGGCAACGAGGCTCCTCTACGTCAGCAGTATCCAACTGTTGCAGGGCCCAATTCGTATGAAGAAACGTCTTATCGTAGTTCTGTTGGTCCCACGCAGTACAGCCTGCCCGCAGAATTGCCGGCTATTCATCCGCAATTGCCCGGTCTGGTAAATGCACTTTTAGACGAGAAAACAACAGAGCAAGGCACTACAACATCTGTGCCAGTAACTACTACGACTACAACTACGACGACCACCAGCACGGAGACTCCAACGACGACTTACAGATCACGGCAGCGGCATAGGCAAGTTTTAACTAGAGTGTATAATTAATTTTAGAGATTTAATCTGACAGGGATTTCTGTTTTATCAGAGGCCGGATCTCTTCGCGTCCTACCACGACCTCCACAAGTTCTCCAACACGCGGCTACTCCGAACGTACCCGTCGCCCGTTCAATCGATCAAGATCCAGGTATAGCACAACGACAACTACTACTGAGGACTACAGAGAGACCTCGTATGATCCGACAAAGGCCAAAGTTCCCGAGGCCACGCCAAAGTATCAGGAACAATTCCGAAGACCCATCACTACGAAGCCAAAGTTCAAGAGTCGCGAGAGGACAACTTACGAGTCGACGGTAAGTAGTTTATATTGAATAGACGCGAATAATGATGTGTGTTTCTTGTAATAGTACTAACAAATCTTAATCTCGCATCTTAGCATGAGCATTAATTGTCCCGTCGATTCGTGCATTATAGACCTTGAATCAAATCCCAAATGTTCAGTCCTCTGAGACACTGTCGGACGAGGGTGTCTCGCCGGAAGACGCCAACTCTCGTCCGTATTCGTCTTTCAACGCGCCAACTGACAGTCCATCATCGTCCTACGCCAATCCAGAGAGCATTGAGAGCCCTTCGAGCAGTTACAGCTCTGAAATAGACTTTTCGAAGGGTCAAAATTATGCTCGCCCACCGGCTGGCCCACTGCGCGCTCCGGCTAATGAGGATCAATATCACGAAAGATTTTCCGCGCCAGCTTCGGCGGCCTACCAACCCAACTTGCAGCGTCAGCCGCCGGTCAATGCTTTTGATTATGACACTGGAAGCTCAACTCTGGCTACTGCATCGCCCACTTCCGGGGATTACCCGTACTATCAGGACAAAACTGAGAGTGTCGAGTCGACTCCAAGCAGCAATGGACAAAGTTCCACTGAGTTTCCCAATTACTCGCAGGTTCTGGAGTACCGGCCGGAGATTGAGCAGGGACAGCTGATTAATAGTCAGGAATTTAACCAGGATGAGAGGAATTCGGGTAGCCTTGAACACCGACAACTGTACAATCAGTACTCTCAAGAGGTTTCTCAGGGTCCTCATCAATCGCAGGCATACGCTGAGCATCAGGTAGACGTAAGTATAGCTTCATCTAAACCCACAACTTTTAATACACACTGTACATGTTTTTCAACCGTGTGAAATGAGCGGACGATTGATGCGATGTGAAGAAATAATTTGTAAATAGCACGTAGCATGACACACGAATTATTAATAATAATAATTTACTGTTATAAAAATTTTTGTTTTCTCACAATTGAATACAGTAATGATTTTTTAATGATTTTTTTATATTAGTTTTTGATATTACAGTTGATGCTAGTTTTATTTATAGGCAGTTTCAACGTCGGTTTAATGAGCTTTAATCAGTCGAGTAGGACACCTATTTTTGTTTTTTTTTTTTTTTTTTCGATATCTCGAATTGGGAGAACTCTTTAACTATTCAACCGATTTATTTTAAAAAATTCAGAGATATACTTCAAATTGTGTTTAAATAGTTTATAAATATTAAAGAAGTTATTAAAGTCTTTAACACAACAAAAATTCACGATAAAAGCATTTTTTTTTTTCAATACCGGAATTTTATCAAAAAAAATGCAATTTTTGAGATTTTCCGAATTTCTTGCTGAAAATTAATATCATTTATTTCAAAGTACATTTAATAAATATAACTCACTAGATAATCCCGCGTGTACTCAAAGAGGTAAAAAAAGTAAGAAGAAAAAAAATTCTATAAAACTTGGATAGTTTTCTTAAAAAAAAAAAAACTCTAAAAAACCTTTTTTTTTACTTTTTAAGAATTCTTTCTTCAGGAAATATATTTTTTTAAATGAAAAGTTGATTGAAATTTGTTTTTAAAGAGAAACACTCAAATGATTGAGTGTTACATTCGATTAAAGTGAGTATATGAGTCCAAACTGACACAGTGTGTACTCGAAAGGTAAAATGCTGGTACACTGTTTTGTGAATTCTGCTAATTACTATTGAAAAAAAAATTTTTATCTCAATGCCATCTGATAGAAGAAAAAGTAATTCTGCTAAAACGTCGATAGCCAAGTTAATGAACGTAATTTTTTAATTTATGTAGCTGACAACAGAATCGTTAACTACCACGACTACCGAGTCACCATCGGTAGTAATACGCCAGCGAGCTCGGCCAGGCCGACCCGGTCGGCCAAGGCCAGAGGCAGTGATTCAGACACAGCCTCGAGGATCTCAGGAAGAGTACGTGCGCTTCAGTGCAGTAAATCAAGCTCCCAGTGGCGCTCGAGGGTCCTCAGCCGCTAATCGCCCAAGAGACTATAGCCGGCCGCGCTCCAAAGCCCGTCCAAATTACCCACAGGCTCAAGTACAGAGCGAAGGCAACGAGTACGTGAGAATTCAGTCGGCTAATAGACCCAACTATCCGAAAACTATCGTCCAAGCGGCGGCGCCGAGTTTAAGAAGCACTAGCACAACAACTGTCGCGCCTCTGACAACCACCGAGGAATCTCAACTGTCGACAGATGACATTGAGTATGGTTTTATTCGGCAGCCAAATTTCAATCAGCCACAGCATCATCTGAGCAGTAAATTCCGAGGCCCGGTACCGCAGGTACATAATTTTTACTATAAAAATAAATAAATTTTACTCTACTTTGTAAATTCGAATCAGTCATTTTCGACTGATTCTCAGTATTTTTCTGCTGATCTAGTCAGCACAAAATAAAATACTGGAGAAATAGCTGATATTAGCTGATAAATCAGCAATATTTTAAATGACTGACTCAATCAACAAGAAAAAACTGCGAAATCAGTTCAAAAAGACTCATTCGAATTTAGAGAATACGCAAAAGTTGATTTTATTCAAAATCATGCGTAAAAACTTTACAAAAAAAAATGAATAAATTTCACACCAATACACAAAAAGTTAACTGTCCAAAAAAAATTATTAAAACAAATTTTATCACTAGAAAATTGAATGTAACAACATTTTATATAAGCGTGTCTAAAGCCGTAGTCTAAAATCGTATGTGTAAAAATTTTTCCGATTTTAAATCGAAATATCTCGAAAACTACTGAATATAGAAATTTTTTTATAGAAACCTTTTTTGTAGAGAATTTTATTCTCTACAAAAAAGATCCTTAACAAAAATTGTCTAACTCATCTCCTTATTTAAGATATTAGCAAGTACAATGTTCCTAATTTTTTGCTGAAACGCTCATATATATTTTAGATTCATCTTCAAGACATTGCACCTACCGACGAGACGGCTGAAGACTCCAGTCCAGCGCTCACGCAAGTGCCGAAGAACCGGCCGAAATACCTCTCGCCAAATCGGCCCCGTACGACGACAAAGTCATCTTACCCAATGACAACGACTCCAAGCAGCTTGGAAACTTTTTCGACAAAACCGCGCGTGCGAACTGACGAGCCGAAAAATAGAATTCGCACAAGAGTTCGAAGACCGGGGAGACGACGAACTACCACTACATCCACCACAACCGAGTACACCCTCGAGGGCAACAATAATTTACCCTTAGATGAAAACTACCCACGTCTGCCGATTAAACCGACAGAAGGCGCTTTGGACCGACAGTCAACTTATGAAACTCGATATGACACTCACTCCCACGGCCCGACAGCTGTTGCCGAGCCCTCACACCATCGCTCCGAGTATTCTGGAGAAAATGTAAGTTCAAATTATTTCCAGTTCAATTTAGGAAAGAGACGATGAATTTTCTTTTCAGTATCCGCAGCAAACAGAGTTTCCTCTGAACTTTGGCGCTGATGCTGCAACGCAAGAGGACGAAAATTCACATTACAAGTATCGCAGCGGGTCGGCAGGCCGTTTGAAGCCTTATCAGAGTCACGCAGTTGGCATGGAACGGGATATTTATGGATCGGAGAGCCAGTGGTCGACAAAACTCACGAAATCGTCGTTCCAGCCGGTGAATCAGCTGGGTCACGATGAGAAAACTACCAGCAGCGAGCAGGGAAATCGCGAGAATAAACAAGATGTGCCAGAAATTATTACTGCTCAACCGGACGATGAGGCTTTCGTTACGGTTCGCGTCTCATCCGAGGACCAATCGATCAATAAGAGTGAAATTGCGGCCATTGAATCTGCAATGGAGGCCATGGACTTTGGGGAAAAAATTTCAACTGCCACAGGAAGCAGCGTGGAAAATAGTGATTCGAACTCTGGGTCGGAAATGCAACATCGACCAAGGGTAAAATAAAAAATATTAATTAAATAAACAGTCAAAAAGTTATTTTATATTATTCCATAGTTTTTATAAGACATTTATCTTGGACTTTTTGTGGTAGATTGGAGGTAGAAGGCGACGAGTGCGTGTTCGCGTACGTCCAGCGCCACGCGATGACTTCGTCACAGCCGAATCGCAGCATTTTAATTCAGCGGTTAATAATCTCGTGCAGGATCACGTGAAAAATGATCATCATTCTGATAGTCAAATGAGAAATTCAGCGGAAATTTACACAACTATTCCAACATTGAAAATTTTCACAAGTGAACAATCAGTTACACCTAATATTGACACAACGACAATTAATTACACAGAAAGTGGCGACGTTACATCAGCAGAAATTACGACTGTACCAACTTTCGACGAAACAACAACGCAAATACCGAATAAAACATCTGACGAGTCAATAACAAGCACTGAAAATCCATCAACAATAACTGACACAACTGTAACTTACGATCAATCGACTTTTTCCTCGTCTGCACCAACGATAAGTCTGTCAACCATGACAGTTCCAAAAAAATCTTGGGACTCGACTAAAGCCTACGCGGATTGGCTTGTCAAAAAGATGGAAAAGCCAATTTTACTTGATACGAAAAAATCCGAGAATTCAACAAGTAAAACTATGATGGCAGTATCTAAATCATCAACGGAGATAACTAATGATGAATCACACCCGAAAAATCATCGTAGCGAGTGGAGTGAAGTGCAATATCCAACGAATCGATTGGTATTTGGTTACGGACGTTCAGAAAAATCTTCTACAACTGCACTCCCAGGATTTGACACAAAATCTCAAGGTGATTCGAGTGTAAATACTTTGTCGGACTATGTGCAAGCAATTTTTGATACAATGAAAAATGCAGATGAGGAAGGAGCAATTATTGACAATGCTCCAAATCTTTGGAGTGATAATGTGAAAACATCAACGGTTAGTCAAGAGTTTTCATCGATCACACCGGTTTCCTCGGCTTTGGCTAAAAGTAAGGTGGAAAGTGTTGAAGAAAGTACGGAAAAGTCGATGGAAACGACGTCAAAAGTGACGGAAACAATGGAAACATCGACGGGAATGTCAAAAAACGATAATACAGAGGTCACAACATTGAAATTCCCCTTGGCAACGTCTGAGACAGCAGTGCCGAGCATTTCAACGACGCAGGAGACATTGACGAGCTTGGAAGCAGCCAAGAATGCTACATCGAAGCTCGGCACTGTGGTGAGAACCTCCACTACCACTAGGGTCTCACACATGACTGAGATTTGCTATCGTGGTCGTTGTGTAATGACCAAACCTAGAAAGGACTTCCACGAGAGATGATATGGAATTTCATTACCCGCTGCTGAGATTAATGACTATCAAATGGCACAAATGCCCATTAATTTTGCACCCCGTGTGTTCTCTCATACCACTATTTATTACGAACAAAATTACGATCCCCCAAAATAATGGATGATGCACGTGAAATGTATAAAACAAACATATGACATAGTTGTTATCGACAAACATTAGATGCATATTCAACTTATATTTTCGTCATTTCTTTTTAACCACTCGAAATTACATTCATTGGACATGACTAATATTTTTTTGTTTTTAATTTATAACAAAATGTGAGATGACCGCGCGAATTGTAGACTTTTATATATGAGATTATTTTGTTATTTTGAAAGAAACGAATGTGAGTATATATTATATTGTTAGTTATTAA
Source organism: Macrocentrus cingulum (assembly GCA_002156465.1). Lineage (NCBI taxonomy): Eukaryota > Metazoa > Arthropoda > Insecta > Hymenoptera > Braconidae > Macrocentrus > Macrocentrus cingulum. The sequence goes on from MVJL01004964.1 coordinate 152,075, forward strand.
TCGTTATAAAATTTAATTTATACTTAAAAAATGAATATATATAAGAAATATTTGAATACGATTATAATGAAATAAAATACGAGTTTAAAAATGAAATTGATCATGAGTATTTAATATAGAAAAAAATGTTTTTATACGTGGATATATATCAAAAGGTAAAACTTTTTCCAATATATTCATACACCTATATATAGAGAATTCATAGAGGACACCCTCAAGGCGCGTATATAGTTGGAAAGTTTATAAATAGAAGCAGAGCTCTGATGTACACATATATTTACAAAAGTTCTGGAAGAGAGCATGATCGACATCAAATGCCCTTTTGGAAGTTCGTAAACGTGATGTATATATAGTAGTCGATTGCGCAAAAAAAACCGACTATTTTCGTAAAAAATAGTTGATCATGTTTTGAGAGTAGTGTAAAAAAAATCAGCCCGGTAGAAGCATTTTTTAGAGGTCACTAGCGAATTTTGAAATTTTAAAAAATAGTCAAAATGAGGTAAAAAAAAAATTTTTTCCCATCTTCGGTATATAAAAAATGTAATATAAATAAGTTCTAGAAAGTATTAATTTAAAATACTAATTTTAGGGGTCACTTATGAATTTTGGAAGTTAATTTTTAACTATCTTAATATTTTGTTGTTTTCAAACGATCTTTTGATGATATAATATAATATTAACAATATTAATTTTTTTGTGGAACAAAATACATCATAAAATAAAAAATGCTACATATTTCAGTGTTTAAAATTACAGAAAAATTTTTTTAGTTTCATATTTTAACAATTTTTGCAAATTTAAAATTTTGTAAATGACCTCTAAAAAATCATGAAGATAAAATATCATAAAACATGATAAACTATTTTTTTTCCAAAACAAAAACCGAAAAATCGACTATTTCCATTTTTTGGATATCATATCAAAAAATAATATTTAATGTTTTAAAAGTCATCTAAAAAAATCATCTCTATAATGGGGTAAATAAGATTAATCAACGAAAATTGCTATCTAGCGAAAAGAGAAAAAAAAAAACTTTTCTACAATCAAATTTTGACCATTTTTCGAAATTAAAAAATTCGTAAGCGATCGTTAAAAATACTTTTATCACGTTTTTCTACACCACCCTTTTAATATATACTTTCGCTTTTTTTCGCGTGTTACGATGAGTGAGTCAATGAACAAAAAAAAAAGCCGGAGGAATTTTAGTGGGAATAGTTTCGATAGGCGAGTAATATAATAATAACTAAAGTAAGCTTCTTGATAGCAAAACGTTGTCGCGGGTAGGGGAGAAAAATACCAAACGCATTCATCGATCCCCAGAGCGCATGCGTACACGAGTGTACCCCCGCAAGATGGCGCCAGAAGTGCCGTGTACTGGAGCAAGCCGAAGGGCTGAAGAGAGGGTGAGAGTATACGATCAGGCGTCGACGCCATGCGGGTGTCAGTGCAAGTGCAAGGGTGCTCGGTGTAAGGACTCAAGTGCAGTCCTGCCCACTCGGGTTTCCCAATTATGCCAGGCGGCGAGGGGTCCAATGCCCCCATCAATTTTGATGACATCCGATTGCCATCGAGTGATCACGAGTGCGCGACGGCCACCGGAGATAACGAGATGACAGTGGACACTGGTGACGGTATCAGACGAAGAAAGGTCATACGTGCCGCTAAAGAGACTCTCGACAAGGGTAAGAATATTTCCGCAGTCACTACAACTTCGTGATAACATTGCGGCCTATCTCGTCACGTGCGCTCACGAGTGTGATGGAGCACTTGTCAAAAGGAAACTCACAGTGATAATTATATAATGTGTTTAGTGATTTGCCAAAACCACTTTTACTCTGTGCTCTGATGGATTTTCTTGATCCTTTGTGAGCGCAGATTCGCCAGGTCGACGTCCAGAAGATCGATCAACAAAAATACACATTCGCGCTTTCGTGACTCGACGCGAAGCATGATTTATACATATGGAAATGATGATAAATCGTTGTAACCAAATTTTTTTCCCCCTCTGTTTCTTGTCTCTTATTTTATCGAGTATTTGACAATTTTGTGGCTGACGAAGATTGCCCCTTCCAACGGCCCGCACTCACAGTGACCGAGTTCGTTCGATAAAGAGAATGAGGGAGGCAGCGAAAAGACACTAAAAGCCTCTCATCAACTCATATCCAACTAACCCTTGTTCATATGAGTATTATTATAGTAAAGCTCGCCTTCAGTGCAATTTTTTTTCTTCGCTGCATATTCAGTTTGTCACTGAAAAAAATACAAATGTCGTAGATATTAAAAGATGTTGATTGATTTTTTCAGCTTCTCGACTCCTGAGACGGAAAATACCATGCACAGGTCATTTGATGACCCCCCGCCGCCTCTGGATTCAGAAGGTTCCAACTCAAGTAAGTTTGATGGAATATGATTGTAGATAAATTTTCAACTGTTTTGAGCATGAAGAAAATTTTTTTTTTTTGCAACAAATGCCTCTAAAAATCGCCTAAAGAGCGTTTTTTTTTTTAACTAGTACGTAAAATGTCTCATTTTTCACGGTTCCTGCGGAATTTTTAGATACTAATTTTAACTGTTAAAAAATTAGGCCACATTTGTTGTCAAAAAATTGGCGCTTTTATGAATTTGCCAGACACGATATACTAGTATAAACAATGAAATTGCCATTTTCAGATGACAAAATCCACTGTTTATATATCTTTTGTATGCTATACACAGCCTATATCGATAAAACATCACGAATTTATGCTTTCATAGAGCTCTTGGCAAGCTCGCGCTGCTTGCAGCGTCAATTACCTAACTTTGCGATAAAGGCCATACTCATTTAGGTTATCTCACTAGTGCAATGTGATGCTGTATATATTATTATATGAATGACTGAATTGCACTCTTCCTTCTAGTTATACACTATAGAGTAGTGCAACTGACTACTTATTTGTTTTTCAAGTCAAAAAATCATAGTTTATCATGTTTTAAGAGGCCCCTTAAAAAATCAGCTCAATTTAAACATTTTTAGAGGCCGCTGATAAATTTTAAAATCTTCAAAAAAAAAAAAAAGATCAAAATCTGATTGTAGAAAAATTTTTTTTCTCCTTTTTTCGCTATAGTAAATTAATTTTGATATTTTCAAATGACATTTGAATAATAATATTAAAAGTTTAATTTTTTTTTGACGCGAAATATCTCACAAAATGAAGAAAATAAATAAAATTCTTTACAATTACATTTCAAGCGTTTTTGCAGATTCGTGAGCAATTTCTAAAAATCCTGATTTTTTTTTTAGAATACTCTCAAAACATAATCAACTTTTTTTTTTATCCGAGACCCAAAAAATCTTATTATACGCCATTTTTCTCGACCGATCAGACCCTTTTGTATTTGATGTACCATCGGTGATTGGCTATCTATAGATTTATCGGTGGTTATTATTGTATATTTGGTGCTTTCACCACTAATACTTATACTGATGACGTTGCTGACCGCCTTTATACCATAAGTCTCACGTTCTCGACGATTATTAATGGTGGCAGTAATGCGGAAATATTGCAAAAGCTACTGAACGGCAATTCCACTTCCTTAAGAGTTTCCAGACCACTTGGTTAGGCCTCGTACACATTGACCCACTGCGAAACCGTTAGCCCTATAGGCTATTGCGGCTTCCATAGGTTTCACTTGGACTACTGCCAAGGTAAACGTAATTCGGGCCAGAACTCGCAGTAGGTGACTTTGTTATTTTGTGTGAAATATCGTCAGCACACAATACTATACTATAGATCTTTAGAAAAATTGTGTTAGATGTATAACAGGTGTATATTCTTTACATAGCGTGTGTGATGTAATGAATTGTTTTATATGTCCTGTCTAGACTCTGCTCCGTGCAGGCATAGACAAGGGTTCATTGACACACACACACGACAATCAGTAATCGATGGGTCGTCACTGAAATCGTCAATGTTGTGCTTCAACTTGTATTTTTCCGAGACGCAAAATTCACCGCGCTGTGTGAAATTTTAAGAATTTTAAATTAATCGCAATAAATTAAATTGATTGGATTGTTATACTTATTTATTAATTCGTGGATAAGTATTTTTTTTGCTTTGTTATTGATAATTTGTTTTGATCGTTTATCGTACGAAATTTATCCTTTCAGTTGCGAGGCTGAAAAACGACGTTTTTTATGAATTTTTTCCTGGATTTTTTATTTTTTAGTAAAACAAATTGATGTTAATAGTGGGAATGTTTAAGTTTATGATTGTAGTGTAATAATTTGTAAAAATATTGAGCTAGTGTGCTCCTGAAGATGATGTTCTGGGCGTACTAAAAAAAAAAAAAACGCGTTTTGCGGTGATTTCGCTAAATTGGTTCATTTAAAATCGAAAAAACAAAAGTTTTTTTTTTTAATAGACTATTGCGGCCTGGGATTAATCGAAGGATTAGTCGAAATATTAATTTTTAACAAAATAGCGGCTTCATAAAAAAGAAATATCCGATTTCTAACGAAAATTTGCCGGTAAAATTGCTAAAAAAATTGAAATAATTACTCAAACTGAAATTCCTTTGATTAATCGCGGGGAAATGTATCTGAGAAGATTGTGTCAAAATTTCAGACCAATCGATCCAGCCGTTTTCGAGATATCGTGATCACCCACTTTGAAAACACCATTTTGAGAAAAACGCTTGAACGTTCCGTATCTTCAAGAATATTTGCTCGATCTATTTGAAATTTTCTATACAATATATTTAAATACATAAAAATTCAGAAAATTCACAGAAGGTGGTGCGAAAAAAGAAAAAAAAATTATTTACAATCACATTTTCATCATTTTTGCAGATTTCAAAATTCTTCAGCAACCTTTAAAAATGCTTGTATTAGGCTGAATTTTTTAAAACATGATAAACTACAATTTTTTGCATACGATATCCAACTGAAAAAACGAAAATTGTCAGTTTTTCGTGTGTCGTATCAAAAAAAAAAAAACATAAACTATATTTTATGATACCCTAATTATATTTATATATTTTCTTACATAAAATAGAATTAAAAAAAAAAAAAAAACATTTTCACCGGCAGGAATGCGACGTTGTGATGATGTTTCCGCCTGGCGCAAACGACGAAACGCTCATGTGGCTGCTCGGAAGACTCCGAGCCGGATCTACCGGCCTGGTTGTTCACGTTCGCCAGCACACTTCATCAGACAGCTACGGATTTTACCTAACCGCGCCTTTTCCCATGTAACGAAAAATCGCCACGTACAATTAACACACTAAATTAAAAACACTGCCAAACTAAAACCCAACTAATCTGTCCTCTCCACTCTAACGCACGCAAGACTGCTGAAGGCAGCTGAAGAGGTTCACCTGCCGAAAGTCCTTCGTCAAGAGTACGGTGGAGGCCTAAAAGAATTCATCGGCTCAGAAATCAGTTGCTTCGATGGCAGCGATGATCCAACTCTATTTTTCACCACGCAAGAGCGACAATCACTCGTGCTCCACCTTCTGCACACTCTTAAAGCCACGCAACAAGATCTCGCAAGTCTTCCAGGTGTAAAACTAGTCGAGGGCCAAGCCGTCATCCCGAAATGCATCACAGCAGGCGTCATTTCTCAGGTAAAATTTCCATGCCCCTGCAATTTAATCCCAAGCAATAAAAATCCAAATGTCAATCAGGTATTTCCCCTTCACGAACTGCCAGCGCTGGAGAAACTGCAAAAGAGTTGGGTGCGAGCTTTTATGAGCCCACAGCCGCTCGATGACATCTGCAAATATTTCGGCGTGAAAATAACCATGTACTTTGCTTGGCTGGGGCACTACACTACCGCTCTCGTCGTTCCTGCTGCAGTGGGTGTCATATATTGGGTAAGACCGCGCAAATATCCGCAAGTAATCCATCGTAAATAAAGATATCGCAAACAGGTCGGCATCATAGGCAGGAACCAGGCGGTGGAGGATGTGGCCTACGTTCTTTTCTCCATATTCAACGTTATTTGGGCAACGGCTTATCTGGAAACGTGGAAACGCAAGGGTGCCGAGCTGGCATACAAGTGGGGCACGCTCGATCAGAGGGATGACTTGCTGGTGGAACCGAGGCCGCTTTTTGTGGTAAATCATTGTTTCTTAGTTATAATAGAGGACGACAGTTAAAAACTGTTGTTTCAGGGGACTCTTCAAGTGTCGCCAGTGACCGGCAAACTCGAGCAGACATACCCCAACTGGGCACGAAATGCCATTCGTTACTGCATCACCGTCCCCGTCATCGCTGTCTCTCTATTCTTTGTGTTTATTGTCATGATTCTGAGTTTTCAGATACAGGTACGTAATTTCCGACTCTCTGTCATCGTGTTCAGATAGTTTGATGAGTGATTATTGGGATTTAGGACTGGTGGGATGCGAAATTGGAGGCTGCTGGCTATGGTTTCTGGCTCAGCTATGTTCCCAAGGTTCTTCTTGCCATTGTCATTGCTCTCATGGACGAGGCTTACTTTAAAATAGCTATTTGGCTGAACGATTTGGGTAAGTAGAGTCGATTGTTACCTAGCAACATCATACATTTGTCTATTCAATAGTCTATTTCATCCTGTATAAAGAGATTGATCATTTTTATTTTTAACAAGACTTCTCTTAGCATTTTTTCTTCATCACATCACTCTATGCCAAGCTTGTTTCTATGGAAAAAAAAAACTTATAAAACAGGACATATTTTATTAATAATAATCCAAATTAAAATTGTTGAATAAAAGATTTTTAGGCATGTAAAAATCTTCTTTCTCGAGGAAAAAACACCTCAGGAGTCGACAAAAAGAAAAAAAAAAACAATTTTCTAGCTAATTTAAAATGAATTTTTATATTTAATTTATATATTTATATAATTTGATATAATAAAAAAAAATAAAAATCATATAAAATAGATAATATTTTTATTTTTTAATTATCTTGTTTTAAATATATCTTGTCTTAAAAGTTTTTTTCCATAAAGTAATGACGCCCTACATTGATTTTTCAAATTTCTGTCTTGTCATTCTATTTTTCTATGCATCATTGAGATCCTGATGTGCATGTCTTGTAATAAATATACTCTAAACATATAGTTCTTTGCCGTAAAATTTGTGTAAATACGTAATTTTGATACATATTTATCAATAAGATATCTAAGTAAAAGTTCTACTGCGTAGTAAAGTGATGACTTTTCTTTTTTTTCATAAATAAGACACAGTTATTGATTTATATTTTTTTTTTATAGACAGGGATATTTAGTTGGTATATGGTAGTATACCTCTGATGTCTTTTTTTTTTGGACGCAGAAAACTATCGTCTTGACACGGAGTACGAGAATCATCTGATCTACAAGGTCGCACTGGTAATAATGAGACTGAAATTATAATTAACACATGAGTGCTTTAGGCTCTTCTGTTGCTTTTGTTTATTTTAATGATAGATTTCACTGGCTTGTACGTATAATTGCTTCTACATACATGGAAAATATATAATTTATGTGAACGCACGCGCAAAATCGTCCAATTCAATGCTAAATTTTTCGCTTTTGCTTGAATATTCAATGAAACTCAAATGTTTACTCAGTGCGTTTGCAATAATTCGATCCTGATTCGCCGAGTCTGGGTCACGGGTGCCTTCCAGTACCAGTTTATCTAAAAAATTAATCAGACGCTGGTTAATTATATAATTTTTTTTTATTGCGATAAAATTATATAAAAATCTACAAAATTTGGAAAAATATTTTTTTCCTACTAAATAGAAGAATTTAGAGTCCGAAAAACACTCAAAAAAATCAATAATCCCCTAGCGCCGTTTTAAACACCATTGCACACCCCCTTAAACCTCAAATTTATGGGAAATAATTATAAAATCTAGTGTTAAATGTTTTGCTTAGCCATGAAATTTTTTTTTATAGTTGCATCAAAGTCTGAAAAACTCTCCAAAAAAAATTTTCGACCGTGTACATACTAGTAATTAATAAATATTAAAGTGGTTATTAAAATCTTTAATACAACAACAACAAAAATTCACGATAAAAGCATTTCTTTTATCAACGAATTTGATCAAAAAAGTTTTTAGATTTTTAACATTTCTTGCTGAAAATTTAGAGTGTTTTTACTTTACGTCCTATAATCGTGGTGATTTCTATACAGCCTTAAAATTCAACTCTGACTCCAATCTCTTGTCAAAATCACCTAATAACTCATCGCGCTGCAACAACTATCGAAATTTACAGTCAATAATTTGAATTCCGCCGGTTAGTCCTACAATTTTTTCAAATGATTGAGTGCTACATTCACTCAAAATCAAATGACACAGTGTTTATTCGAAAGATTAAATACTAATATCAACAATTTCTGAAAAATTCTACAAAATAAAATTTTTTTTCACTATGTCAAATATATTTAAAACACTATTTTTCAAAAAATTTCCAATAGAGACCTCGAAATACCACCGGTTTTGCCCCAAATTTGTTTTGTGCTTTCAATAAATAATGTTTATGCATTGATAGAAAATTGTTTATATACTCTTTCGCTTGTATATCTTGAGTAGCCGTTTGAAAAAACAGTTTTTTCGTATTATTTCTAATAGTTTTGACTTTAGTTTCAGTTTGTCAACTCCTTCTTGTCACTCTTCTACATCGCTTTTTACCTCCAAGATCACGAGAGACTGAAGGAAGTAAGCATAAAACCCTAAATTAGCTGGCAATTAAATTTACATTGAAAATATGATTTCAGCAACTTGCAGCACTGCTAATCGCCCGGCAGGTTATCAGCAACCTGAAAGAGTCCGCCGTCCCATACCTGATTGAACAACTGCGCCTGGCACGTCTGAGTTTCGAGCTTTTCGGGGCTTTGAGTCCAAGCGAAGCGAAAGCACCCCCAGGCGAGGAGCCGCAGAATGAGAAACCGGCTCCGGATGACAACAACTCTCAAGACAAAAATGGCAATGAAGAAAACACGAGCAAGGGGAAACAAACGAGAGCAATCAGCCAAGCGGAATTGGAGAGTTCTCTCTACAGAGTAGGACACTCTGCTAATTCTCTACTTAGTGACGTTGCCTTGAAGGTTTGGTCTAGACCTCTCCGAGACACTTATTTGTCGTTTTTCGCAACTCTTCTTTTCCCTTTGTCTTGTGACTGTTCCATTTGCACGCGACAAATTGCCCTCAACTCTGTCTTCCCACGAAAATCAGTGTAAATTCGCTTGTTTTGCTGATTCTAACCTCCTTCCCGCTCTAATTGTGTCCTTGTTGAGTCGTTTATTATAAGTTGACATTTTATAATCATATTTTTTTCCAATTCTCCAACGGTATCTCCTTCCTTCGCCGCCACGCTCACGCAGATTCAGATAAACAAAAAGGTAAATCGTGGCCCATCGACACTTTTCAATTTTTTATTATTATTACTTGCTGTTAATGCACTTATTTTTTTCATTAATTCACGCGTTAATTGAATCAACGTGGCATTTTTTAGATAAATTTCATAAAAAGTCAGTTAATTTAGACATGGTAACCATTTGAAAATTAAAAAATCGTTAAAAACGCTATTATCATAACTTCTTTTCGGAATATCTTGCGAATGAGAATAGATAGCTTATTTTCGAAAAAAGCATCTTAAAGCTTATGAAATTATCTTTAAAATGACCTACTAAACTTTTATTTTTTTTGCAATTTTTATCGGTTTTAATGTAAATTATAACTATACAATTGAAATCTACCTTCCAGCTCGGGTAAGGCCGAATGGCGGTTTTTTTTTTTTTTGTACAATAAAGAAAAAAAAAAGAATAGAGAAATAAAACGTTCTAGTTTTAGGTAGATTTTAATTGACGTGTAATTTGATACGTGTGATAATTTTTTTAGTATGACGGTGCATTTTCCGAACATCTGGAAATGTTGTCACAATTGGGCTACGTTTGTTTATTCTCGTCGGCCTTTCCCCTGGCCGCGATTGCTGCACTCCTGGGGAACTTGTTGGAACTCCGAGGGGACGCTTTCAAGCTGTGTTTTGTCCTCCAGCGGCCATTTGGTCGTCGAGTCTCGAGCATTGGTACCTGGCAGGTTTGTATTGTTTGTGGATAAGTTTGAGTAATTAATAATAATCGGTATATGGTGAATTTTAGAATGCCATGGAGGCTATGGGGCTCGTTGCCATCCTCGTGAATTGTGCTCTTATCGGTCTCAGCGGACAAGTACAGCGAATGTTCCCTGAGATGTCAGCGACGCAAACTATTCTTCTGATTGTGGCATTGGAGCACATTATGTTGGCTATCCGCTTTGTCATCACATGTGCGATACCAGATTTACCCAATTGGGTGGCCACTGAAATGGCGAAAGTAGAGTTTCTTCGGCGTGAAGCTGTTCGGCGGCTCTCATCAACTCCCTCGCCAGAACAGCAGAGTCAAACTGTAATCGGTAATTGTATATACTTTTTTCAATTTTATCTAACATATGTATAAAAAATCGACTATTTCATTTTTTCCAATAATAATGTTGATGAGTAAAATATGTATAGTAAAGGTGGCGCCAAAAAAAAATCGATTCTCTTTGTTTTTTAGGCCTCGTATCAAAAAAAAAAATCAAAGTTTATCATTGAAATCTAGAAAAATGGTCAAAAAAATTTTTTTTTTTCCTGTCTTTGCTACAACAAATTTTTTTATATATAATATAAATAAGTTCTACAAAGTTTTAGTTAAAAATTTTAATTTTAAGGGTTATCTCTTAATAAAATAAAGATTTTATTTTTTTGTGACGCAAAATACCCCCAAACAAAATGAAAAAAATTAACAAATGCAATTTTTTAATGTTGATATTTATAAAAAGTGGTGTGCAAAAAGAAAAAAAAAAAATTATTTACAATTAAATTTTGACCATTTTTGCAAATTTTAAAATTCGTGAGCGATCCATGATCAACATGATCAACTATAATTTTTTGATATGAGCCCCAAAAAACCAAAATAGTTGATATTTTTAAAATATAAAGCTTATTTACAAAAATTTGTTTCATGTAATATCAATCAAAATTGATTGAAAAAAAATTTTCTCAAGATTTTTACTTCATCAAATTTATCAAAAAAAAAAAATGGAAAAAAATATTTTTTAATATTTATTTTTTTTTTACTTAAAATTGACTTTTTACTGGTAAAAATGAAAGAAAAAATTTTTTTCCTGTGTAATTTAACTAAAATTTATTGCAAACAATTTTTATTCTATCAAATTTATCGAAAAATGGAAAAAAAAAGTACAAAAACCATATCTTAATAAATTTTTTTTTTCTTTAAAATAGTAACAATTGACGTTTTTTTGATAAAAATAAAGAAATACTAATTTTACGTTAGAATTTAAGCAATAAAATTTGCAAATACTACAAAATTTTAGTAAATTTAGCAAATTCTGTCTATTATTAATATTATTTTTATCGTTTCAAAATTTAGAAAGTTAGCAATAGTAGAATTAGCAAATATTTCTTGCTGTTTCGTAAATTACCCAACTATTCTTTTTTTTCATCTCTACTAAAAATGAGCTCCTATCAAAATATATCGCACTGAAAAGTTATTTTTAATATTTTTCATTGCAACTGATAAAATTTCTTCAAACTACTTCTACATCTCCTCTAACTGAAACACGATAAAAACCATTACGTGACGAAAAATTTTGACGTTAGAAAGCAAAAAATACCAAGATCTAGCCTCCGATCTGTTATATATAAATCTGATGAAGGTACTGCTCTAAAAATAAAATTAATTGGACCTCAGGGAGATTTGTGGTGAGTCCAGCAGATGGTGAAGAGGATGACGAGGCAGAAGCATCAATTTTGGAGAAGAAGATGCAGCAATCGAGCAGCAATAGCACGGAAGCTTCAGAAATCGTGGCATCATCGGTAGCCCATACTCCAAGCAGTCCGGCATCGCCGGGTACGATCATTGTGCCAAAAATTGCTGGAACGCCAGTGCCAGATACTCCAGGGAGCGCTGGCAGTACTGGCGAATCCACCAGTCCATTTTTACCAAGTTACACTATAACCAGTGCTCGCGATGCGCACAATTCGCCACGCTGCTCCATTCCCGGTGGAGAAAGAGGTTGGTATGCTGCAAAAATCAATTTGCCCACTCTGGATAGCTTTTTTCTACTTCTGCTCGCTAGAGTCCTCTGTTTCCACAGGCCGGCGCTCCCGAGATTGGCTCACAAGCGAGAAAGATCCATCACCTGGCGATCACTACAGTCATCACCTAACGATCGGTCCTCACGGTGGCATTGACTGGGTCCGAAGATTGGGACTGGAGGGAGCTGGCGGTCGAAAGTCCAGTGATTCGGAGATTGGCGGCAATTCTGGCGGACCAATCGCCGAGGAACTGGCTCTGCATCGCTCAACAGATTGCATTGCCTCCAAGGACCTGGCCTCCTCGTCAGACAGCGATCTTCTCCGGTAATTGCTGGCTCCTAGCAATTATAACTGACGACTACAAAACGTCTCTCTTAAAAAACGCATTCGGAAGGTTCTATCGCAGAATGCGATTTTAAATAGGAAGTAAAATTTTCTTCGGACCAAGAGCAAGACTAGCTAGAAAACTACAACGAAGACTTTCAGAAGGATTTTGATTAGGACATTGAGAAGGACTGCCAAAAAGACTTTTAAAATTCTCTTTGAGGTCCTTCTGAACGTCGTTTCCGTAGTTTTTTAGTCAATTCTTCTCGTGGTCCTCGTTAATGTCCTCATCAATATCTTTCTGGAAGTTCTCCTCAATGTTCTTATCAATATCCTTCTGAAAGTTTTCCTTGTAGTCCTCCGTAGTGTCCTAAAAATTCTTCAGGAGGTCGTTCCTCAAGAGCCTCCTGGGAGTCCTCTTCACAGGCCTCGAGCAAGTCTTGCTCAAAGTTCTTCATATTCTATTTAAAATTGAAAAATTTCAAAATCTACTTGACCCCCCAACTTTCCACTTGAAATCGCGCTCTACACAGGACCATGTATTCCGAATGCCCTTTTTACGAGACACTCTGTACAATAAACCGCTTTAAATTGACAGCTCGGCACCGCCCTGGTCGTTGGCTCATCGCAGCCAAAAATTCCGCTTTTCGCCGGAAAAGGAACGAATGCGTGAGCGTGAAAAACAGCAGCAGCCGCAGCAGACATCTCAGCATCTGACACATCAAACACAGCAGGAGGCTCGTGACCGACGACTGTCAGGACACGAATCAGCCGGCGGTGGCGGCGGCGGTGGTGGTTTGTCAGACTCCAGTCGAACAATCTCCAGTCAGGAGGAAGAAAAGTTGACAGCCAAGGAGGAACGCGAGGCGAAGAAAACTCGAGTTAAGCAGAGCTTGATGAAACGCGCGCGATCTGTCGCGATATTCTCGCTCAAGTTGAAGGAGCGACGTGCCAGAGAGGCTGAGGTCAAAGCCAAAGATGCGGAACGTGAGGCACGATGGCAACATCCTCAATCTTGTGTGGGTGGTGAATTGTCATGTATACCCATTGAACAGCTCATTTCTGTGGATGACATCGCGGCCATGGATCGCAGAAGAATTAATCACTAGTTGCAGCTATAGTCTATATTAAAAACAACCTCTACTCCTACAAAGTACAATTTATTTCTGTCGCTACTTAGAGTTTAATCAGACGAGATAAGTGATAATAAGCAATTAGTTAATTAATATAGAGGCATGAAGGTTAGATGGAAATTTAAAAACGCACAATGAAAGTTAGACATCGAAATTGAATTGTCTTCAATATAAAAAAAAAAAATTCTACAAATATTTCCAGTAAAAAATTTCAATTTTTAATTAATACATCATTTATTATATATCAATTTTTTTCTAATTTTTTATAAAAATTACTAGATGATTTTTATTTATTATTATTATTTGTTTTTTATGCTATATTTTTGATTAAGAAATTTTTTATTAAAATATATTGAAGATGTATTTAAAGGAAGAATAATTTTAGAGGTTGATAAACTGCGGAAAATTTCTTAGTGTATAGAAATTCATCATTCATTTGCAATCATTCACAAGGCACATCGCCTAAAAAAAAAAAAAAGGGTCAATTGAAAAAAATCAACAGCGTCGAATGGAATTTAGAATAGAAAAAAAGCAAATAAATGAAGGTTTTTAGAAATAATATTGCTAGATCGTAGGTAATAAATAACGTCCAAACTTTTTGTAAAGTTAATAGCTTATTACTTGATGATGGCAAAACAGTGAAGAAAAAATGGAATTGCACATTCGATTGTTGTTATTGTTGTTGATGCTGAAGTCTAAGTTGTTAATATGCTGTTATACAAGACAGAAATGAAGAATTTTAGCCTTTAAATAATAAAAAGCACTTATAATATATATTGATTGTTAAACAGAGAGTCAAAAATCCAAAAAATACATGTGAAAAATTTTTTGTTTTTATTCAATTTAGGTGAGCTTTTGTAAATACTTTAGATGTTGTTATTATATATATATATTAATGTGTGTTTAGTATTTGTTTTTTGGTTTGTAAAACAATTGTAAAACCGATTGATCTTTGAAAAATAAGCTTTCTAGTTATTATATATATCAATGATTGATATTTCATGAGAGATTTTGTGTAGTTTATGCTTATATTTAGTTCAATGTAGACGCAATTGTCGATTTTGTTAAATATAAAGATGTTTGATAACGTATAAAAATTAATTTTTAATTTTTTTTTAACATTAATCCATTATTATTATAGTATTGTTATTAGGATGAAGTAAAAAAAAACCGACTATTTTTTTTTCTTTGGGTCTAGTATTGAAAAATCATAGTTTATTATGTTTTAGAAGCCTACCATAAAAATTAACTCAATTCGAATATTTTTAGAGGTCGCGTACAAATTTAGAAATTTTCAAAAATAGTCAAAATGTGATTTAAAAAAATATATACAAAGTTTTAATTTAAAATATACAGAAAACAGAAAAAAAAAAACAAATTTTTTTTAATCACATTTGGACCATTTTTGAAAATTTCAAAATTCCTGCACAACCTCTAAAAATATTCAAATCAAGTTAATTTTTATAGTGAACTTTTAAAACACCATAAACTATGTTTTTTACATACAAAACCCAAAAGAAAAAAAAATAGTCGGTTCCTTGTGCCACACTATTATTTATTTATTAGATTTTTGTATTAAAATTCATCATATAGAAAATATTTTTTTACCAATAACTATCTTAAAAATTATTATGTGTCATTAGCTTATTAATTAATATTTCTTAAAATCCCTCTAAACCCACAAAAATTATACTTCTAGATATTAAAGACGTGAGTGAATTTTTCGAAATGGATATTGATTATAAATAAATGTAGTTATAAAATCCGGAATATCACGTTGAAAAATAAGATCAAAAAACAAATCATTAGCCAAAAAAAGTAATTTTTTTGATATAAAATTAAAATTTTTTTCCAATTCATTTAAAACAAAACCCGTATGTAAAATCACTAATTCTCGTGTAACAAAACTTTCACTGTTCTCCAAGGTTGCACTGTGTCGTAACCACTGCCATATTTGTGAGCGTGAAATTTCTGCTGTAGCCGAATCCTCAACACAGTTACCAAGACAAAAGTGACCTTGGCCATTTAACCAGTGATAAATAAATAAAATTGTAACGCGAATATTCTGCTGCAAACCTAGCAGTGTTACCCCACCACGTGGAAGATCCAACAACTCGTATTCACGAATTTCTCCACTTGGAACAGCGTTAATCTGATTGATCCTCAATCCGCAGCTCTGTGACCAGAGTGAATTCATAGCGGGAACAAGACGAACATCATAAACCATGAATCCATCAATCCCCTGCTGAATTTCCATTTTTTTCGCATGCCAAACACTGCTCAAAACGGCTTTATACTCTGTAGAAGCCGTGTCAACGGGCAAAACAGCTGCTGACATTCCTCCAGTCGCGTGTGCGCCTCTTCTGTGACATGTTTTCACCACTAACTGCATGTATTTCTTTAAAAATGTCTTATTCATATCAATATACTTGTGTCTATCCGGAAGGAGAAATGATTTTTCATGGCCAAACTTGGCAATTATTGAGGCAGCATAGTCCCAAATGCCACAATTCAGTCCCAACGAGTGATTTCTCAGTTCAAACAGTATTTTATCCATTTCAAAACAACACAGAATATTTTCTATCAGTACACACGCCTTGATAGATCCCTCATTGATGTTGAGACGAGATTCTGACCAGGAAAAAATGTCATTCCACAGCCTGGCCTCACGATGATTCTCGAGTTTTGATAAATAAAAGCAAGGTCCACATCCGAGATCGGCTAAAGCTCTTCCATTGTGGTAAATCAACAGAGCAAAATCAAATAAAGGCCCTGGTACTTGCTGTCCATCGATGCTCATATTATTTTCCACCATGTTCCATGCTCGCGGTCGTAGCATGAGCACAGGTATTTCCGAAGGCTCTGGAACATCGTCTAGAAGGTTGTGCACAGCTTTGAAGACGTTGTGAAGTCCTGCTATTTGATTGCTCCATGTTGGACAGTGTCCGTCGTCAAAGTCGACCTGGATTCCCTGGACATTGGCGCGTAAAGCTGCTTTGAAGTGATTTAAGTCACTTGGACTCACGTCACCGAGATCCAAGCGTCGATTTTGCAATCGTTCACTCACGGGGGCAACTTGCCAAGTGCCTGGTGACGTTCTGAATCGCGGAATGCGCGACTGCTTCAACAACTCGGCTTTTCTCTCAAGTCGCTCTGTGTATAAATTATTTATGCCATGGCTGAATTTCTTTACAAGCTCTACGAGAAATTGTACAGCTTCAGGTGTAAGCAATTGATGAAATTCTTGCTCTAAGCCTTTAGGAGGTGAACTTAAGTATACGTAACTATTTTCACTGCTTGGCGAATTTTTGGAGAAGTTTTTTATATGATTTTCCACGTGAAATATCCATGGTAACAAATGCGAATCCATGATGCAGTAGTTGCACTCACGAAATACCAAATTAATCTGTTTTTTATGTCAATCTGGTGATATTTAAGTCTCCTTGGACTTTGATTTTTTCAGTTTTATTTATGTTATGTATTTATAAAACAGCACGGCACTGCGTCACGCAGAATACTTAATTAAATTACAAGACGCGCCAGTATTCACTCAACTGTTTGTCTTTGATAACACCGTTTTTGATAACATAATCATGGAAATTATCGTTATTGACAAAGTATCTGCATCTTGAAAATTATTAGTTGGATTTAAATTTTATACATGTATTTTAAAGTAGTGCATAAAAAAAAAAAAACGATTTTTTTTGTTTTTCTAAGTGTCGTATCGAAAAATATATATATATATTTAGTTTTTCATGTTTTAATAGCTCTCAAAAAAAAAATTCAGGCCGATATAATCAAGCATTTTTAAAGGTCGCTTAAGAATTTTGAAATCTAGAATAATAGTGAAAATAAAATCGTAGAAAAAAATTTTTTTTTTCGGTCTTCACTGTAACAATTTTTCCACATTTAATATATAGTGCTACCAAGTTTTAGTTTAAAATATTAATTTTAGAAATTACCTATGAATTTTAAAAGTTTTTTCAAATTTTAATTTTATGTAATATTACATATTTTATCTAATATAATAATTAATTTGCTTCGTTCAAACAGTTTTTTGACAATTTTAGCTACAGATCAAGAGCTACAGAAAATTTTATAAAACGTTTATTGTAGGAAATTTAGTGCTTAATAATTTATAAAGAATAATATTTTTTAATATCTCGAGTATTTATCGAGTTATCGTGAAAAAATGAAAACTGTTGAAAAAATGGACAGTGATATCCGTAAAACAAAAAAAGTCGGTTTTTTTGAGTCTCTTATCAAAAAAAAACATTGTTCATCATGTTTTATGTTCATAATATTTTTAGAGGGCTTTGAAAATACGTAAGAAACTAAAATATTTTTTTAACGCCACTCGAATTTACATACATCTGTAGAAGCTATAATACCGATTTATTGTCGGAATTACGTAATAAAATTTTTTTCTCCTGCTTGCACTTATTAACTCATTCAATTTTTATCTAATCAATGTCAATAAACTCCCAACTATCACAGCCAAGTTGACGGATCATTGGCATTTTGCCGGCTATTGGCAATCCGCGAGCCAAATTGAAATGCTCGTTTGGGAAAAGCCGAAGTCTCTCTCAAACCCAACTTATACGCGAGCAAGCGAAGCAGCAATTTATCTCCCAATCCTGGAGGCATATTTTCCGTTGGGTAGCAGCGCTCCCAGGGATTGAGATTCTCGACAAAGTTCACGAGATCTTCATCCAGATACGGCAGACGTGATTGCCGTCCGTGGTCGCTCACTGCACGGTCATCCCGACCTAAATTACGCTCGGAAATCCTCGACAACTCAGTATTGAGTTCTTCAGCCAGTGCCATCCATCCGCTACGTCGCAGTGTGTTTCTGTGCCTCGTGTAGCCGCCAAAGAGCTCGTCCGCCCCCATACCGAGAAGCAGCACACGAACCGGCGACACGTACGCTTCATTGATTGATGAAAGAACTCCTGATCCTCGGCTTGAAAACCACACGGCACAACCCAAACTCTCATCCAGGACAGTCCGAAGTGGATAAATTAGATCGGCAATTCGTAAACTGTAATTTTCCAATTCATTTCGACTGACATTTATCTCAACAAAATTCCATATTCTAGTAGGACAGGTTACCTTTAATTCCCGCAATGCTTGACGACCCGTTTGTCGATCAGGAACATCAAAATTGATCGACTTTTCGTTGTTTTTCTTCACGTTTGAATTTTTATTTCCAATTTTCTCGAATGCCACATTCAGCAAGTCTATGCTATCGGTCTCGGGCACAAATTCGTCGGCAATTCTCGCTATTAAAGTTGAATCCAAGCCTCCAGAAAATAATATTCCTAATTTAGAGTGTGAACATTTGACGCTTTCATGGCCTGAATTGATTACTTGTTTTATACAATTTTTACAGTAGTCCGGTTTGCGATTTATACGGATTTTTATGGAGTTTTTCAATAGATTCAACAGTCTTTCCACGCGTTGTTGAATTTTTTCATTGAGAAGGAAAGATTCCATCGTTTTTAAAACAGATTTTTCACGTTGGCAACTCTCAAAGTCACAGAGTTCGTTCGGTTTGCATTGTTGTGACTCTAGTTTACATGTTGAGGGCAGTATTTGAGCTTGATTCAGGCGAATTTCTCTGCCAAAATGGGCTGCTAGCTTGTTAAAACTTGCTTGACGATAATCATCCAGCTTTTGCCATGGATGGCACGTTAAGTTTATCGTGGATTTGTTCAAATCTATGACGAAAATTCCAACTGCTGGCAATTCAACGATTCCATGAGCATTTTTGTTTGCTACAGAAGTAATTGTGACTGACTGGTCTTCGTGATTAATGTTGATTAGAAGACTGTGTCGGCCTATTGAATCTCGGCCAAAATATAGGCAGTTACTGGCTCTATGAAAGTAAACAAGACTAAACGGACCCTTGATTGAACTAATTGTTGCCAAAATATCGTTGGATAAACTCAAATTCTTTGAGAGTATCAAAGTATCAGATTCACCCTCTGGATCAGCCTGAAAAAAATGTTTTTGTAGATTAAAAAGTACAATTTGTTAAATTTTCGATAGTAATAAGTACGAACGAGAGGTCCATCGAATATATCTCCGTTGAAAAGGAGGATATTTTTATTCTCGTCGATGCACGGCTGTTCAACTGGTCTTGATCCCTGCATCCAGAGCACACTTCCAACCATTTCAGCGCGCCATTGATGATTTAATTGATGATTTTGTTTTGCTGAACAATCTGGCCCTCGTCTCCTGATATTTTCTTCAAATAAATGCCACTAAAATTTAAATTTATCATCAGTATAAATAGAAAAACTTAATAAATAAATAAATAAAATTGACTACCTGGGTTTCATTTTCAGTTTTGCTGTTTGAATGACAAATATAACAAAATATGCCACACATAGTGCCGCGTTCTTGATGGCACAGCATAACCTCAAATATACTCCTAGATAATTTCACCAGATATCGTTATCTTACACGACTTTTTCATCATACCACCAAATCGTTATTGTAAATAACATTGAATATCAAAAAATAAAAATCGCAAAATAGTGACAATGCTCACCGTTTTTACGCCCATATAGATGTTCAATTGTTTTTTCTTATATAATAGTAAATTATAAAAAAAATCGCGATAAAGTGGAAACAATTAGTGTTGAATAAAGTACCATAAAGGATACTTTTAATTCCAGTAAACTATTGCTATTGTCTTAGTTAAAAATACAGTAATCTGCGTAAATACAGAAGATAAAATAGAATTCATAATACTCTGAATGTATAACGACACTGTATTTACACTACTTATTTTGTTTTAGTGTGTGTATGCTGAGACGAAGAATTTGAACATCGTGACAGGCCTTAATCCTTAATTAGTCAATAGGCTGACAAAAACCTGCACCGTGCCATTGGCCTTGAGTTTTAAATGAACCGCACACAGCACAAAATGGGTCAATCTATCACAGAAAAAAAAACTTTAATAGAAATTTCATCATGGCCGTCTTGAAGTTATTGTAAAAAACATACTAGCGAGTTATCAGGAGTTTCAACGTGTTGCGGTGCAGGATTCGGTCCATTTATTTTTTGTAGCAACTCTTGATTGTGATTTCTCAGTGTTCTCAATTGATTCGTCAAAATATCTCGTTCCTCTTTGAACTGATTTTTAGCTTTTTGCTCCTCCTCAAAGTCACTTTTCCACAGACTCAGTTGTTGCTGCAGTAATTCGTTCATTGCCGCCTAAAAAGAAAATAGCAATGATATAAACAGTTTGTGATTTTTCGTAAATTTTACAAAATACTTACATCATCTCGAGCAAGTTGAAGTCGTGCTTTAATACCGTCTAATTCGATATCTTTCAGTCGCATTTGCTCCTTGAGTTCAATATATTTCTTTGATTCATCCAAATGTTGCTGCAAATTTTTTATTTGTGATTCATATAGAATACTTTGTGAATTTAATGATGCTCTATGTTCATCTAAATCTATTTTTTCTTGATTTAAAGAAATTTGTTGAGCTCTCAATCGATTTTCCTCCGTTATAAGCCGACTTTTTTCAGCTTCCAGCGACATTTTTTCAGCAAAAATACTCAGTCGCTCATTGTCAAGTGCTTTAGCATTTTCAGCAGTTTTTATAGCTTCCTCACGAATATTCTCCAACTCAATAAGTGCTGAATTGTAGTCAGAAAAAATTTTTTGAAAATGATTGTGCGCTTCAATCAAGTCTTGTGGCTCAGAAGTATTTTGCAATCGCTGCTGTTGCTGCTTCAATTGATTTTCACACTGTTCCAGGGTTTTTTTGTATTGTATCCACATTTCAGCAGGTAAATTTGACGGTTCAAAAGCTTCAAAAACTTCGAGAACGCCAATACAACGTTTTACACATTCTTGAATATTTGCGAGATGAGCCGACTGCTCGGCATAGCATTTTGTGAGCGTACTGAGCTTCTCGTTGTAGTATGTGTAGTTTTTAAAGAATTCTTGACGACCAAGATTATCCGGTTTATTTGCAATACTGTCCAAATTAAAGTCGAGAGAGGGTAATTCACAGTGACGAATTTTCTGCACTTTATCCTCTATTGTTGAAATAATTTGACTGTGGGCGTGCATTAACTGCTCTTTTTCTTGGGACATATTTTGAATTAAAACCTGGCTCAGATCCTCCCTTACATGATTCTTGCTTGGAATCACGCTCTCATCACGGCTTATTGTCATCGAGACAGTTGGTGTACTTGTGTTACTGGACAGTGCAAAACTGTCATTGAGATTCTCAGCAATTACCAAGCTACAATTTGTTATATCTGATAAATAATCATCAGCCATGCGGCTAGATAGTTCTCCAATCTGTAAAATGCATTAATTAATTTTCTGCTCATAGTATTATTAATAAAATCTTATAAACTTACTAATTCTCCGGAAAACTTTGAGTCTGCCATAGATCCTGCGGCGGCCAAACGTGTTTTTAAATCATTATTTTCCTGTTGAAGACTTACTACTAAATTTCGCGTTTCTGCAAATTTCTGCTTGTGATTTCCATGAACTTTCATTAATTCATCCTGCCAGGATATCAGAGTATTAAAATGTTGTTTCATAGCTCGATTATTTCGAGTCAATGTCTCGCGTAATTTTATATTCTCCTGAAGAAGCTCAGCAATTTTTGACTCAATCTCTTCTTGGCTCAGGGTCGATATAATTGAGTTGTAATCCTGTTAAAAAAATAATTGAATGTATTAGCATTTTTTTTATGAAAGAAAAAAAGAAAATTAACTTACAACAGCGACAGATTTTTTTTCTATCTCTTCGTAATCAGCTAGTGATGCCAAACTGATGAAATCCATGGAATTTTTTCCAAGCACGACAAAAGAAGTCTCGTCATCGTCACAGCTCAGACTCTTGAGAGGTACGTTGACAGTTGAAAAAACCGGCTCATTTAGTTTGAATTTAGGCTTGCCATTTTCAAACTGCAAATCCAAAGTTCCAGTTATGGAAATATCCATGGCTGAATCGAGATTTAGATTCATAGAGTGCTGACTTGCACCCGACATTGTTAGGTTATGGCAATTCGTACTTTGTATTGTGTGCACCAACAGGTCAATCAGTGATAGAAGAATTTCACGACGTTTCGATTACCTGCAACCAAGATTTCAACATGTGTGGAAATTCAGATTCATCGATGATATCAACAGTTTTTGCAGAAACCGAGGTATGTACATGTTACCATTCAAAACGTTAACTATGTCGGAGATTTTTTTTTATGTTATATGAACTGCGTTGTATTTTGAGAATAATACCTGTGATATATATGTATGCGCCTATAATTCAATGCTTCACTGCTGTAATTCACCTGTACCACGGTAATTGACGGAGAAAATATAGTGAACAAACAGCCTGTACGTGTGTAGGGTGGGTTTTTTTTATTGGTCCAGAAATTTTCTGAACGGGGGAAGATCAACAACGTTGCGGCGGTGACGACAGTTGATAATACAGAACGGCGGTAATACTGTAACAAAAACAAACAACGGTGAGAGACAAAGGTAATATTATAATTTTGTTGCTCTAACAAATGAACAAAAGTACTATTTTTTACTGTTAAAGCACAGAAAATCAGATGTTTTCAAGTAATAAATATTCCATTAGCCAAAAAAAAAAAATCGAAATTTAAATCACTCGAATATCTTTCTATCTCGAAATTCAATTTAGCGTAAAGTTAAAAAAATGACAATCATGAGACAAACGAATATCAAATTTTGAGGTTATGCGGGTAAATGTCACTTCAAACGTTGAAAAAAAGTGATTTTGCCATTGAAAGAGTTTTGCTTCAATATTTATAGGTGATTTTTCACATAGAATTGAATTCATGTGCAGCAGAAGCTGTAATTTTTGTAAAAATGTCACTTTTAGGTTAATTGAAAGCCAAAAAACTAATATCTCATAAGTTTAACTACATGGAGAATTAAAATTACCTTGCAAATGCTAGTTCATGCCATAAAATCATAGTTTTTCGGCTAACGCAATGTTGCACATTGCTTTACATGTCTATGAACAGCTGACGTTAGAGTCAGCTGTACTTGGAAAAACAACAACCACGTTAAATGTGACGTCACATCGCCTGAAGCGATAGAATTGCCAAGAATTTCCACTAGGCGCGCTAGAATAGACTGCGCGCTGGACTACTGCGCTTTGAGTAGGTGGGGCTAAATGGGCGGGGGCTAACTCGGACTAGAGTAGGGACATGTGCCAGAATTTCTTTCAGTTCATTCTCTCGGGAACTTCCACCGAGAGAACACCTAAGCCGAGTCTAGGGTCCACAAGTAGTACAAGTCAGTGTCAAGTCAAACAAGTAGTACAAGTCAATGTTTGGTCAGCCAAAAATTTTGACATCAGTAGTATAAGTCAATATTTGGTCAGCCATTTTTAGCTAGTAGTTTAAGTCAATGTCGCGTCAGCCCGCGTTTTTTTCTATCTAATAAATTCAGTGAGTAGAGTAGAGTCAGTGCAATGCGGGAGTGAAAAAAAAGCAAAGCATTCGAAAAATAGTGAAGTGAAGTGAAGTGTAAAAAGTGCCCTATTTTGGGGATACCTCAAGACTCAACCAAGTATAGCGGAGAAGAAGATGTGTGCTGACAGTGGACGAGTCTCATGGTGCGTTTGTTTGCTGCCTGCTCCACTGTCCACCGTGGGAATCCAGTGAGTCCTATTTTATTTTTCCTGCAAAAAGAAAAATACTGTCAATAATCATTCAACTAGCCCTAGTAAGTCACAGTTATTATTACGCTCCTGTAATAACCATTGAATACTAGGAATAATGAGTGATTTTTTGGGTATTTCTACTTTTCTGCAGGCCAATATGGTTTTGGCGAACGCTGCACCAATTTCAAGTTTAATTAAGAATTTCTTAAGTAACTTGAAATTGAGCAGTGAGTGGTGTGTGTGAAAAAACTGGTTTTGGGTTGCTTTTTTCTGCGTTTCCGTTAGTTCTAATGATCTAGCTTGATAGGTAGGACGAATCGTGGTCGCGTATATTTAAGTAGAGTCAGTATGAGTGTAACTAATTATTTCTTTTCACCGTTTCCGCTTTTAGGAAATAACCGCGGACGCGTAGATTTAAGTAGAGCCACTGTATAAGTCTGAACTACTAGTGTCGCCAGCCATATTTGTCGTTGTCTTCTTATAATTGTCGCATGTCTAGCTGCATTCGGTCCCGATTTGTTGGGACCGATCAGCGCCCTTAAACACCGCGATTAAATTGGCAGTGATGCGCTTTTTTTGTGAATCCAATCATTATCCCTGTCAGTGTAATGATTGCATGTCACGAAATTGCATCACTGCTCAATTTTCGACTTAAAAAATGAACAAAAAACTGTCCTCTAGCCAATCCCACCCACAAAACTGACTAAATTCTGTAAATTACTGCAGCAAATTCTAATATTACTGCCTGGACACTGTCTTCAATAGTTGCCAAAGGAGCCGGTAGCTTATTTGGAGCGTCCTACGTAGTTATTACTATTTTCTCCAGTGATTTATCCCAACTGCACGCTTATTAATGCATATTGATTTTGTCTATGTGAAGAAAATCGCATACAAAATTGATATATGTTGATTCGAGTGCAGAAAATTAATATGTCTCATCAAATTTCTCATTTCCACTGGAAAATCTTTAGTAAAAGGCGATAAACTTTATGTTTTTGTTGAAGGTGAACAATAAGAAATATTATTAATCATATATTTAATGTATTATTAATAATATTTCTTTAAACATTCAAATTTTTACATCACTGACGAATCATTCTGCTTGTTTTAAGGGAAATGTGCAGTAAAACTTTTGACGACCCAGTCCGAGAAACGCTGAGAGATGAATTTTGTATGTATGATGTTAGAAATTACGTTGAAGTGAGTTTTTTATTATTTACAATATTTATTTACTAATTTTGTTCCACTCGATAAGTCTATACTAATACTGCTTTGCTTTCTGTTTACAGGATTTAATTAATTTGTCTTTTTTTTCTGTTTTCAGGCTCAAAATTTTTATATAAACTACAATATTAGTTCTTTTAAGACTACTAATATTTCTACTTTTTGTTCGCAGGTAACATTTTATGCTATCTCTGAGAAAAACTTTCAGTAAGTATTTATTTCACACTTTGTTTGAAGTAATTCCAGAGTTTCCAATTTTTTTGCGCCTTTAAAATGATCTATTTGTCATCCGAGACTCTGTTTGATGGTTTTCCAGAGGTAAACGCCCTTTAAACTTTGAAAAAAAAAAGTAAATATTTTAAAATTTACTCTGTTTGAAGCAACTCCAGAGTTCAAATTCCAAAAATTCTTTTTTTAATTATTCATTTTTTACAATTTTTTTACTCTGTTTGAAGCTATTCCAGAGCGAAATATTTTTTTAATCATACAAAATATACTATTTCAACTCTAGGCTCTGTTTGAAGTCACTCCAGAGACGGTTAATAAATTTTCTGCTCTGTTTGATGCTTTCCAGAGTTGAAAAATCACTCAAATTTGAAATATTTTCTCGATTTACAATCTTACACTCTGTTTGAAGCTACTCCAGAGTTCAAATCCCAAAAATACTTTTTTAAATTATTCATTTTTACAATTTTTTTACTCTGTTTGAAGCTATTCCAGAGCGAAACATTTTTTTAATTATACAAAATATACTATTTCAACTCTAGGCTCTGTTTGAAGTCACTTCAGAGACGGTTAATAAATTTTTTGCTCTCTTTGATGCTTTCCAGAGTTAAAAAATCAGTTAAATTTAAAATATTTTCGCGATTTACAATCTTACACTCTGTTTGAAGCTACTCCAGAGTTCAAATCCCAAAAATACTTTTTTAAATTATTCATTTTTACAATTTTTTTACTCTGTTTGAAGCTATTCCAGAGCGAAACATTTTTTTAATTATACAAAATATACTATTTCAACTCTAGGCTCTGTTTGAAGTCACTCCAGAGACGGTGAATAAATTTTTTGCTCTGTTTGATGCGTTCCAGAGTTGAAAAATCACTCAAATTTGAAATATTTTCTCGATTTACAATCTTACACTCTGTTTGAAGCCACTCCAGAGTTCAAATCCCAAAAATACTTTTTTAAATTATTCATTTTTACAATTTTTTTACTCTGTTTGAAGCTATTCCAGAGCGAAACATTTTTTTAATTATACAAAATATACTATTTCAACTCTAGGCTCTGTTTGAAGTCACTCCAGAGACGGTTAATAGATTTTTTGCTCTGTTTGATGCTTTCCAGAGTTAAAAAATGACTTAAATCTGAAATATTTTCGCGATTTACCACCCTACACTCTGTTTGAAGCTACTCCAGAGTTCAAATCCCAAAAATTCTTTTGTTAATTATTTATTTTTACAATTTTTTTACTCTGTTTGAAGCTATTCCAGAGCGAAACATTTTTTTAATCATACAAAATATACTATTTCAACTCTAGGCTCTGTTTGAAGTCACTCCAGAGACGGTGAATAAATTTTTTGCTCTGTTTGATGCGTTCCAGAGTTGAAAAATCACTCAAATTTGAAATATTTTCTCGATTTACAATCTTACACTCTGTTTGAAGCCACTCCAGAGTCTAATTCATTTGAATTTACGTAATTCCGTGAGTACAAACTAATTTTTTAATCATTTTCATCATAAATTGACATATGTCCATCATTCCCAACCTGAACCCAATCCTCTGTCCTACCCCACCCCGATGGATGATAGCCTACCACCTTCAAGTGGTGTCCATCGTACGATTGTATAATTACAATTAACAAAGCGTAGGCATCCTTTCGAAAAAATATAATTTTCTCATATCTCTCACACTCAATGCATACAGTTAGAAAAATAGACACCTCTTACAGTGTTGCAGAATAACTTACTAATTTGTTTCAGGATGTCGTAGGAAAGATTCATGGAGGACACTGTGCAATTTCCGGGCCTTATGAATCCCCACACCAGGACACAGCGCCAACGACTCGGGGGTGGCCTTCAACAACTCTGTAATCGTGCCAAAAGTCGTCAGCAGGGTCATGGCATCGGTTTTGTTGATGGACCGGACGGAAGTCAAGGCATTGACCAGCTAGAATTTTACAGGTATTAGTAAGTAAATACTTAAATGCTTAAAAAAACAGAATGAAACTGTACTCTCTGCTGTGGATTGACATCCGCGCGTTCCATAATCATTTCTGGAGGCTTGTGC
The DNA here is from genome assembly GCA_002156465.1 of Macrocentrus cingulum. Classification (NCBI taxonomy): domain Eukaryota; kingdom Metazoa; phylum Arthropoda; class Insecta; order Hymenoptera; family Braconidae; genus Macrocentrus; species Macrocentrus cingulum. The sequence continues at coordinate 179,802 of MVJL01004964.1, forward strand.
TCAAATATTTTGTAGGTTTCAATTATTCTAGCAGCATCCTCGTTGTTCAACGCCAGCATCAGCGTCAGATCCGCAAGAATGCTGATCCTCGTGAGGTGTTTGAGCGAGTGATTGGGCTCAGGGACGTCTACTAGCACCAACAGCACTCGCAATTGATACAGACTGCCCAGCAACTTGAGACGCTCGTGGATATAGTCTGGATTCAGCTGGTGGTATCGCAAGGACAGAAATAAGGCACAAACTCCTGCGCCCATCACGTAGTCGGGAATTATATCCGAAAACTCCCAGGGAACATTTTTCACCAACTTCAACAGCGGATTGCCGCGCTGAAAATATTTTTTATTGTCAGGAAATTTATTTTTTTACTATCATGCTTTTTGTACTTACTTGCTTTGGACTCACGAGCAGTCGGCCTAAAGTTGGTGCTGATTTTGATGCTCCCGCTGGTGGGACGTCGATATTCGGCTTTTTTGCAGGTGGAGGACCAGTTTCGTCTTTATTACTCATTGTTTCAATTTATTTGACAAATGTGGCTTTTAATTTTTAGTCTAGATTCACTTATTTACGAGCCGGGTGTGTCGCAAAACAACACTACGAACATAACCACACTTTTTATTTGGTCATTTGGCGCGCAAACGCCCAACACTTTTTTAAATGGCGCGAAAATTTCAAAACTTCAAGAACAGAAATTTTTTTTCCTAAAACGTAAATCAGTGTTTATGTTTCACAATAATAAGTAGTAGAAATTTAATTTCAAATTTTTTCTAAAAGTTAATTTTTTAAGATGTAGGTCACCCTTCTTTATCAACCCTGGAATTTTTATTATCCTCCCTCTTTTTCTAGTCTCGGCGGCCATGCTGCAATAAATTTACGTCACAGCTGTTCACGACGTTTTGTGGGAACGCAATTTTGTTGCCTCAGTAAAAAAATATATTTTTACAGTGTTTTAGTGAGAGAAAATCGTAAAAATGGATGATGTATCCAAATTGGAGCATCTTTCTCTCGTATCCAAGGTTTGTACAGAGCTGGAAAATCACTTGGGAATAAATGACAAGGATTTGGGTAAGTAAAAAAAAATCTAACCTACAAAACGCATAGAAAACGTTGTTATTTCAATAAAATAAAAAACATCTCTATTTTTATTTGCATTATTCCAGCTGAATTTATAATTCATCTAGCAGAAAAAAATTCTACATTTGATGGTTTCAAAAAGATTTTAATTGAAAATCATGCCGAGTTTTCTGTAAGTACTATTACTCCACTCAATACAAAAAAAAATATTTTTCACCCATAAACAATACTAAATAAATATTACATTTTTAGGATTCCTTTATTTCTAATCTCCTACGAATAATCCAACACATGAAACCAGTTGCAGAGATGAAAAAGTCATTGCCTCCAAACGCCACGAAGCAGGACGAGCTGGCAGTGAGATTTCCAGCCCTGGCACTGCCAAATGAGCGTGTAAAGCCCATTCCGACCGAGAGTGGTGACGAGATAAACGATGCGATGGCACTGTTAGAGTCCTTGGCTCCATCGGCTCAGGAGGAGTCAAAACCTCGGACGAAAACTCAGCATTCCGACGACAAAGACCGCGAGAAACATCGTAAACGCGATTCATCGCGAGAGAGGCACCGATCCCGCAGTCCACGTCGAAGTCGGCGTCACAGATCACGATCACGATCACGACATCGCTCCCGATCACGGTCTCGGGAGCGTGATTCACGGCGTCGGAGGTCACGCAACCGCAAAAGATCGTCGTCAGGCGGTCGTTCACGTCGCCGGGACTCTCGAGAGCGCTCTAAACGCTCTCCCTCGGCCGAGCCAATGGCAATGGACCCAGAAGTCGGTCGAGTCTACAGCGGAAAAGTGGCCAACATCGTGCCATTCGGTTGTTTCGTCCAACTGGAAGGTCTACGGCGTCGCTGGGAGGGTTTGGTTCACATCTCCCAGCTGCGGCGCGAGGGCCGAGTGATAAACGCCAGCGACGTGGTGACACGGGGCCAGAAAGTCTTTATAAAAGTCATAAGCGTAAACGGGCAGAAGGTGTCACTGAACATGAAGGACGTGGACCAGGAAACAGGCCGTGACCTCAATCCAGTGAAGAATTCTCTGCGAAGCGAGGAGGAAGAGCGAAATCTCCGCAATCCCGACCGGCCCACATCGCTCCTCGAGCTGCAGGGCAACGTGGACGAGGACGAGACTTACTCGCGCAAGCGTGTGCAGCGTTTATCATCGCCAGAGCGCTGGGAAATCAAGCAGATGCTCGCAGCCTCGTGTATCGACCGAAGTGAGCTGCCGGAATTCGACACAGAGACTGGAGTCTTGCCGATAGAGGACGACGAGGAGGAAGACGTTGAAATCGAGCTAGTGGAGGAGGAGCCGCCATTTTTGCACGGTCACGGGCGAGCTCTGGGCGACCTGAGTCCCGTGAGAATTGTTAAAAACCCCGACGGCTCTTTGGCGCAAGCTGCGATGATGCAGAACGCGCTGGCGAAGGAGCGACGCGAACAAAAGATGCTTCAGCGCGACCAGGAGATGGATTCCATGCCCACGGGGCCAAATAAAAATTGGCTTGACCCGCTGCCCGACGCCGAGAGCCGGGCCACCTCCTCGGACATGCGGGGAATCGGTCTACAGACTCAGGACCTGCCAGAGTGGAAAAAACACGTGATTGGCGGGAAAAAATCATCATTCGGCAAGAAAACAAACTTAACTCTTCTCGAACAGCGTAAAACCCTGCCGATTTTCAAGCTCAGAGACTCCCTGATTGGCGCCATCACTGACAATCAAATTCTCATCGTGATTGGCGAGACAGGGTCGGGAAAAACGACGCAAATCACGCAGTACCTGGCCGAGGCGGGTTTTACAGCTCGTGGAAAAATTGGATGCACACAGCCGCGTCGAGTTGCCGCAATGTCTGTGGCAAAACGCGTGGCAGAGGAGTTTGGGTGTCGTTTGGGTCAAGAAGTTGGTTATACTATTCGTTTCGAAGACTGTACCGGGCCGGAAACGAGTATAAAATACATGACAGACGGTATGTTGCTGCGGGAGTGTCTTATGGACCTGGATTTGAAGACCTACTCGGTAATAATGCTTGACGAGGCGCACGAGCGCACAATTCACACGGACGTGCTGTTTGGCCTGTTGAAACAAGCGGTTGGAAGACGCCCGGACCTGAAACTCATCGTCACCAGTGCCACACTCGATTCGGAGAAGTTTTCCTCGTATTTCTTCAAAGCTCCAATCTTCAGTATCCCCGGAAGGACCTTTCCCGTCGAGGTGATGTACACAAAAGAGCCAGAAACGGATTATCTGGACGCGGCGCTTATAACTGTCATGCAAATTCACCTGCGAGAGCCACCCGGTGATATTTTGGTATTTTTAACCGGTCAGGAAGAAATTGACACGGCCTGTGAAATCCTCTATGAGCGAATGAAATCCCTGGGCCCAGATGTGCCGGATTTAATTATTTTACCCGTTTATTCGGCACTGCCCTCGGAAATACAAACGAGAATCTTCGAACCTGCACCTCCGGGGTCTCGCAAGGTCGTTATAGCAACAAATATCGCCGAAACGAGCTTGACTATCGACGGAATATTTTATGTCGTTGATCCGGGCTTTGTCAAGCAGAAAGTTTACAATTCCAAGACGGGAATGGACAGTTTGATCGTCACGCCGATCAGTCAGGCGGCTGCACAGCAAAGGGCTGGACGTGCTGGAAGAACTGGGCCCGGAAAATGTTACAGACTGTACACGGAACGAGCTTACCGGGATGAAATGCTTCCGACACCCGTGCCGGAAATTCAGCGCACGAATTTGGCGACAACCGTGCTACAAATGAAGACCATGGGGATTAATGATTTGTTGCACTTTGATTTCATGGACGCACCGCCAGTAGAGTCACTTATTATGGCTCTGGAGGCTCTGCACAGTCTCAGTGCCCTGGATGACGAGGGTTTACTCACGCGATTGGGTCGGAGAATGGCGGAATTTCCCTTGGAACCGAATCTGTCGAAAATGTTGATTATGAGCGTGCATCTGCAGTGCTCGGATGAAATACTGACGATTGTGAGCATGCTGTCGGTGCAGAATGTCTTTTATCGACCGAAAGACAAGCAGGCACTGGCAGATCAGAAGAAAGCCAAGTTTAATCAGGCTGAGGGTGATCATTTGACGTTGCTCGCCGTTTATAACTCTTGGAGGAACAATAAATTCAGTAATGCCTGGTGTTATGAGAATTTTGTACAAATTCGTACGTTAAAACGGGCTCAAGATGTTCGTAAACAATTGCTGGGCATTATGGATCGCCACAAATTGGACGTGATTTCAGCTGGGAAAAATACTGTTCGAGTTCAGAAGGCTGTTTGCTCGGGATTCTTCAGAAATGCCGCGAAAAAAGATCCCCAGGAGGGATATCGAACTCTTGTGGACAGTCAGGTGGTTTATATCCATCCGAGCAGTGCGCTTTTTAATCGACAACCCGAGTGGGTTGTTTATGACCAGTTGGTTCAAACGACCAAGGAATACATGAGAGAAGTTACGACAATTGACCCGAAATGGCTCGTGGAGTTTGCTCCTGCTTTCTTTAAATTCAGTGATCCTACAAAGTTGAGTAAATTCAAGAAAAATCAGCGTTTGGAACCGTTGTATAATAAATATGAGGAGCCAAACGCCTGGCGAATTTCTCGCGTTCGACGCAGACGAAATTAATTTAATTAATTTCATTAAAATATGTATTATAAGTCGATGTATTTAATTTTGTAAATATTCAACAATAATTGATATGTCTAATAGATTTATTTGCATTAGTACATAATCGTTTTTTTTTAATAATCAATTTATAAATCATGGTTTTAAAATTAAAAAAAAAGACGCTGCGGCATTGGGTAAAGCAGATTTCGTTGCAGTTACCGACTGATATTATTTGTTTGTGTGTGATTTTGTCTCGAGTAATGATGGTATTTACATCGAGGCTAGTAGTCCATGTGGAAAAGTTAGTTTTTAAGTGACTCAATCTAGTCTTTGTACTAATTAACAATAAATTCTTATAAACTCTAAGGCATTTAAACTCAGTGTACAAATGTAACAATTGTGTGCTTGTCCTACAAGCTGTAATGTGCAGATCAATCAGTTGTAAAACCTGTTGCACACTATTTATACCGTCTATAGTCAGCCAGGAATTATTTTTGGAGAAATTCATCATCGCCGCGAGTAAGTAAAACAACAATATCATTCACACAAAGCATTGAAAGCCCAAAAAATATGACAGTCTTCATATTGTCGCCATATATTTTACGTTTAAAAGCTTTTATTCATCGTTCGGATTTTATTTTTTCCGTTCATCTCTGCAACTGAAAGCCGTTAAACGTGACAAATCAACGCTGCCGTCATCGAATCTCAAGGTCAGCTTATCGCACTAGCCAACAATTAACCAGAAATTCTTATTGTCTCAGGTGACCATGGACTCAGACCAAATTCAACTGCCATTGAAGTCGTCAAACGGCACTCGTGAAGTTACAGAGCAGATGATAGCACTGGAACAGCAAGACGTGGGAATTTCTGAGATTCACGATGAAAATCCCAAAATTCCGAGTGTGGATTTTGTTTTGGCGTATGTTGAAACGGGGAATTCATGCCATGACCAGAAACGCGAGGAGTTTGAGACCGAATTGAAAGATCAGGGCCTAGAATTGGAATATGAACACAATGGTCACTTGTGTTTCGTTAAAATCCGCGCGCCGCAGGTAAATCAATTAAAAAAAAAATTATACACCTAAATTTACTTGCTCAATTAATTATTATTTCGCATGCGCAGGAGGTTTTGTGCAGATACTGCGAGATTATGAAGATCAAAATGCCCATCAAGGGCCTGACAGACCAAGAATTGAAAGACAGCGAGACAGATATCTTTGATGACGCTCGTTCCTGCTTCATCCGAATCTTCAGTTTTGTCCAGCTGGATCCTGAAAAGTTTCCGAAAAAAGAGCGGAATCTTCTGGCCGAATTTTCCCGCGATAAAGCCTACCTGTGAGTGTATAAATCCCTCGCTTCAGCTCTCCCTTAATTAGTATTTGTTCGTTGAAGGTTTGACATAGAAAATGAGAATTTTTTTCCCATTAATATACGCCTGATGATTGTGGATTTTATTTTGGAACGGCAATCCGTAGGAATCCAACGTCTCCTTGCTGCTGGTGTTTACCAAGCGGCTTATCCACTGCATGATGTTAGTAGTTTTGTTTTTTATTTGATTTCCATTTTTTCTCTCTTATTCTATAATTTTCTACAATACTTATGACAATATTTTTCTAGGGCACATACAAGCAAAAAGGCAGCACCCGAGCTCTTCTGTATCAGGAATGGGGTGCGATGAGTAAAATGCTCAATCTCCAGCCTCTGGACGTGGTAAAAGAATATTTTGGCGTGAGTTATGCAATTTATTTCGCCTGGCTCGGCTACTACACGCACATGCTCATCCCCGCAAGTATTTTTGGCCTCATTTGCTTCTTTTATGGTGAGGAAAAATTGTTAAATTACATTTTTTATCAATTTTATACATGTAAATATTTTTTTTCAGGCCTTATAACCCTTCGGAACAATCAAATAGCCACAGATGTTTGCTCTGACTGGGCCCACGATGTGATAATGTGTCCGCAGTGCGATAAATGTGATTATTGGCGGCTACAGGACGTTTGTAACCACACAAGATTCTCACTGCTCTTTGACAATGAATCCATCGTTATTTTCGCGGTGTTCATGTCCGTTTGGGCGGCGGTTTACCTCGAGCTGTGGCGCCGCAAGTCCGAGGAGTTGATGTACCGCTGGGGAATGGTTGGATGGGATCAAGGAGCCGAGCATCCGCGCCCGCAGTATCTGGCACTCCTCGCCAAGTGGAAAGTCCTCAAGGCCAAGGTGAAAATCAACGCGGTTACCATGAAAAAAGAGTTGTACGTGAGCTACTGGAAGGTTCGCCTACCTGCGACTGTCCTTAGCTTCTCCGTCGTCATTTTTTTCCTGTCTATCGCCATCGCCACGGTTTTCGCCGTTGTATTTTATCGCATGGCTATGATTGGGACGATTCACCTGTTTGGCAAGACTGAGGATGATCCGAGTGAAACGTACGCACTGTCAGCCACGGCTGCGGGCATCAATCTCGTGAGTTTAAGCTGCAAAAAATTTTTTTTTCGTACGTTATTAATTATTTAAACTAATTTTTGTGTGTTTGCAGGTTGGTATTTTACTGCTCAACTATTTTTACGACTGGCTAGCAGCGCATTTAACTGAACTGGAGATGCGTCGCACGCAAACAGAATTCGACAACAGTCTGACATTTAAAATTTACATTTTCCAGTTTGTAAATTACTACGCTTCTATTTTTTATGTCGCATTTCTCAAAGGAAAATGCGTTGGATACCCGCGAAATTATCATCTAATATTTGGCTACAGGTTTGTTAATGATTTTACGGGTGAGGAAAATTTATTTTTCGGCGCAATAACCGTGCGATTTTTGCAGACAAGAGGAATGCGGACCTGGCGGGTGCTTGATGGAGCTGTGCATTCAATTGGCAATTATTATGGTGGGCAAGCAGGCCCTGAGCACTGCCGTGGAGATGGTCCTGCCAGTTTTAATGAAATGGTGGGCCCTCTTTCGCGTACACTGTGGTCTCAAGCAAAGAGACTCGCATGCACCAAGAAATCAGTGGATTCGCGACTTTAAGCTGCTGGATTGGGGTCCGCGCGGGCTCTACGATGAGTATTTGGAGATGGTGATTCAATTCGGTTTTGTCACGCTGTTTGTCGTGGCATTTCCACTTGCGCCGTTCTTTGCACTGCTCAACAACGTCCTGGAGATGCGCCTGGACGCGACGAAATTTCTCCGACACTATCGTAGGCCTGTGCCGCGCCGTGCACGCGATATCGGCGTTTGGAAACAGATTCTGGACGCTCTCGCAAGGATTTCCATCACCACAAATGTGAGTAATGATGTTGAAAATCATTTTCAGCATGGATTTAACACAATGAATTTTTTCAGGCGGTTATTATTGCATTTTCTTCCAATCTTATTCCACGTCTCGTGTACATGGACGTAGTCAGCCCCGACCAGACTGATGTAGGCTTTTTGAATCACAGTCTCGCGTACTCAGATACGATTAATTTTACTGTGCCAAAAGATTCACCATTTAAAAATGTCACGACGTGTCGATACTCGGACTACAGAAATCCACCGGATCACCCAGCACCGTACGACCCGTCGCCGATTTATTGGCGCATTCTGGCGGTTCGACTTGTTTTTATTGTCGTCTTTCAGGCCTTTGTGTCTCTGGTGGCTATGGTGATTCAGTGGTGCATGTCCGGTCTTCCCCGCAGGCTCGGGGAGAGCATTAAACGCGAGGCTTATCAAACTGAGCAAATTATTATTCGACGTGAGGCCGAACGTGCGAGGAAAAAATCACGACTTGCCAGTCGACTTCTCGACACTGCTGTGGATTTGCGCAGGCGCAGGCATTCGCCTGTTGTGATTGTGTGAATTTAATTTGCGTAATTTAATTTATTTGTCTTCCTGATTAGATTTAAGTGTTTTTAAATATCGTCATTTTGGCGCTGAGATTTTTTAACGATTTTTACGCGCAGTTAATAAAATATTTTGCAAAGAAATTAATTTTCTCGCGAAGAAGAAATGAATAATTATGAATTTTTATGATATAATAGCAAATTATGGATAATTTTATTCTCTGACATTTGAATTAGAGCATAAAATGACAGTCGGTGTCACATCTTCTTTTTAATAATTAATTTATCATATTTTCTGCAATATTTTCACGATTAAATTAAATTATATGTGATATCATAGAAAAATTTAAATCTACACGAAATTTGCTTTTTTTTTTCATTAACAATTTATGATGTAAAATTTTATTTTTTATTTTTTTTTTTCGGCTTCATAACAATGTATATAACCGATTTTTTTGCTGATCGATCAGTTACCGATGTAGGAGATGTTGCGCAAACTTTGTGTGTAATTTAAGTGCAAGCATTTATCTTTATGTTGATGAATCTCTGTCACGGAAAAATCCGTTTGTCATTGTTGCGATGTAACGTGTGATGACCGTCGACTCGGTGCGAGTGATTCACTCGATTCTACGCATTGAAGACTGGTCCGTTTTTATTGGCATTGAAGAGCCCGTTAGATATGTACCTTCGAATTTAGATGAACGTCGAGGGCGTTGAGAGGGACTGTACTGAGGTTGATGGGGAAATTATTCTAAACGGCCTATTTCGTGAGCTATATAAAATATCTTGAATAATTTATACTGATGCAATTGACTCATCATTGACCTATATATTTCCCGGAGATAAGAAAAGAGATATATGTATTTTTATAGCTCAATTTTGAAATAATTGAGATTGAAACATATGTACTTCAAAGGCGGTCTAATCTACTTTCCCACCAGGCCGTTCAATTGACGCTTCAAAATGCTCTACATTGACTGTCGTCCATCAGTTTTATCTCATAAAGTCGAGCTTCCGGGCGGTAATTGACCATCGTCATGTGCTTCAAGTTTTTTTTTCTTTATTCAATGCTACACGCGATGTTGCATCGCGCGGAAAATTCACACAATTTGGCCGATTTACTCGGGTAGAAAAAAAAGGGCTGCAATAGGAGAAAGTGTCAAATTCAACAGATCTCAGTCATCTCTCGCGGTAAATGCAAGAAAATCCTCCAGCAAGATCTAGGACAAATCGAGAGCCAGTGACCGCACACGCGCGCGCGACAAACCGACGACGCCATGGAGTCTCGTCGGGTTGCTGAGAGCTGCCCTCTCTCCAGTTCATCCCGGAGAAACATGACACGTGAGAGAGGCGACAAACCTGCTCGGAAGACTTGTGCTTTGAGAAATCTACCCGAGCACACGATTTATTGTCGGGAATATCGGCGTGATTGAGCCTCATATTCCCTCTTGGAAAACACGTTTCTCTGAATTTAATCAAGTAAATGTTGCATTACAGATTGTTAGAAATTAGGTGAAAAGATGCATAATTTAAGGATGTATATAGCCCGTCAATAATTCTTTTTGGTAATTTTTTATAAATTTCGTTCATTAATAGTAATGTTGAATATTTTCATAAATAAAAAGTTTTAGTATGACTATTTCAGCAACCAATCAGAGCCGTTTATTCAAATTTGTTGAAAACGTGGCAATAATGTCTAAAAAAAATGGCGATTTGTTGAAAAGGTTGTGGACCAAAATGAAAAATATTCTAGAAAATTGATTAAAATAGAGTATAGCTATAAATTGTGTACTTAAAATTCATCAAATATTCTAGAAAAAACATACGCTAGCGTATATATAACCTCATCATCATATGCAACGTTGCTACGTCATATCGCGCACAATGGCGGACCTCTCAACTGTCATCTAGATCTCCACGAACACGTCGGTATACAAAAATATTAATTTCACCAGTTTTTTTATGGCAGGGTCATATAATCACGGTATCAAATCATTTGCAATAGTCCAAGGTTTAATGTCTCAGCTTTTCTTTGCAATCCTTTGCCTGCAACATATTTTTTTTTAATGATTTCTAAAAAATTGCGTCTATTTCCGGCAACACGGGATAAATGGGATTTGAAAAATCAAATTTCTTCATTAAAATTACGATAAAATACAGATTTTTTAGACAGATTTTTTTATTTACTTAAAAAAATTTATAATTCTCTCGTGTTTCAGCCAAATACATATACAGATTTGCGTGTGGCAACCAGGCGTATTGCCGGTCTGGTCATAAATGCGAAAGCTCGAGAGTCGATTTAATCACGATGGCGAGTCGTATTCAATCATTTGGCAGTCAACGGGCTTTGAAATACGCGTGTAAACAGCAGTAGTTCACGAAAACACGCATTGAGAATTAGTTTCAGGCCTCAAGGCACAATAGCTGTCAATTTTATACCATTTATTTTTTTACAATGGATTTGAAAAAAAATCGATGTAAGTACGGTTTCAGGCGGCCGCCATCTTGTTTACCCACAGCGCCACTAGTTCGCGCGCGATCCGCGACATGACATGTAATGAGAGTGCGCGACGATGAAAAACACGCGGTATTGGGATACATTTTGATGCGATAAATATTTGCAAAATCCCGTGTGTGGTGTCGGGGAATCAACGAAAGGATTCATTGGGGTCGATGGAGGGAGATCATAAACATGGCGACTGGAAAGTAAATGCCCGCGGTGACTGAGTGACCCACACAGGCAAAGCCCAAGGGGCTCAGGCACATTCGCTCAACACGCCTGGTTGCCGTCACATACCGTTCTCAACGATCGCTATTAAGCAAAGAGTTATACAGTGATTTTTGACCGTGTGTGTTAACATCATAAATAATTGACAATCCTCAACTTATTTTGGACTTGAAGCCAAAAAATTCGTCAGTTGTCATATCAAGTTTAAGTTTTGTGGTTAGAAAGTTTGAGCGAGTGTGCAAAAAACGTGAAAAGGGCCTGGAAAATTACATCCAAGCCTTGAAGACAATAAAAAATTGAAGAAGGTTATAATATTGTGTGCGGTAATCGACAAGATCCTTGAAATCGAAATACACAGAGGGAAATTCCACTGTTTCAGAGCATTTACACTCGTCCTTCGTCATGGACCCTCCCTGAGCGAGAGTAAAATTTTAACCTTGCACCTGGAATCGTCCTCCACAACAGTCGACGAACTTCTGCTGACCTTGGGGGGTCCTTGACAAGCCGGAAAAGTCGCAGATGATCGTGCGCTCCAGGAAATAATTCTGCAAAGGAGGCCCCTCCTCTGTCAACTTGTTGAACGCCGCGACGTATAGTAAACGTCGATTCTCCATCAGACACTTTAGAAAGTGTGAGTGTCGCTGATTAGCACCTGAGGAGCATATCTCAAAGATTATACCGCACAGTTGTTGGACTTTATTGCGGATTTCACTGCTCAGATTTCTCTAGACACGTGCAAACGACCCTCCATGTGGCTGAGGGACAATTTTGGAAATTTTTTCAACGCGCCTCGGACCTCCATCGGACCCGAACAATCGTGGACAATTGGTGCATCCGCGAAAATGGGTTGATAACCTCATACGCATTGCGTGTTTAAACATTTTTTCTCTTTCCACAAGCTGTGATTTTAAAACATGCTCAACTGCACCGACCTCGAGTGCATTCTGCACCACCATCACTACTACGCCCATCAACACCAGCTGCAGCATCCACCATTTGACCACCGTGAGTAGAAATTTTTTCTCTTTTCAATAGCTAGTATATTATGCTTGGGAAAAATTCCTAAAGCTTTATTATATTCACGTCGAATTGACGGCCGTTGGGATGAGCTGACAATCGGATCGGCCATCTGCGCTCAAAAATTATGATCCTCGAGGTCACATGGATTTGCAAGATTAATCACAAATACGTATCATCACTCGATGAATATCTTTTCGAGCGTTTTACAATAGAATATACTATTAGAATCGCAATTTCAATCCCGTTTCTGTCATTTTTTTCTTCAGTCTTTCTATTTTTTTTCCTCATTGATTATTAATGCTGAAGAACCGGGTGGATGACCTGAATTCCTTTGCTACACTTTTCTGCTCGGATTTTCTCTGCTTCAGCAGAAAGAAAAAATTACACACTGCATGCCCATATTTATTGTTGTGTGTTATATTGCAATGGTAAAAAAATGCTGTCGAGTATTTTTTTTTTTTTTTCGTTTAACCCATGTGTGTGATAGTGTTATATTGATGTAACGATTTTATCAGAAGTCTACTGGATTAGTTGAGCGAGCATTACGTCACTTTAAATACCCTTGCAAACTTGTTGCGTTCCAGTTCACGTGGCGTCAACATATTTGAGTTTTTTAAAAAAAATTTATTTACCTGATTCAGGGCTTGAATTTTTCTATTAAATATGATATTTATTTCGATGGTAATAAATTTTTTATGGCTATTTAATCGTTTTTTTGAATGAGTAAAAATTTAATTTTAATTGTTATTGTTGTCTGATGTGCGAAAAATATATTTGAATTGACGTCAATGTTTGAGAAAGCAATGAACGCGTTATTATAAAATTTTGGGCTCACTGTAACGTGACATAAATTAATTTATTGGCGATGGTTGGGTTTTTTTGTGCTTTTAATTCATCGCGATTACTTCACTTTATAGATTGAGATATTTGATAATTTATAGATCAATCGCGAAATATCATCCTGGAAGTGTTTTGCGCACAGTGTAACGAAAGAATTGAAAAAAGGGAGAGAAGCGATCCAATCAACTCCTGTCGCTGCTCGAGGCCGAGAATTTTATTTACAAGGCCAGTGCAAACTGGACATCGATTCGACTTTATGGATATATTCTTTCTCTCTGTCTCTTGCCAACTCACTCTCTTCATATGTCAGAAAACACATGTGCAAGTCAACCAATCCGGTTTTTAATATGGAATACTAATTATTATGCGCGGACTCTTCTTGGTTTTTTTTTATTTAATTTTTGGATACCGTTTGTGTGTTTGGTTTGTGTTCTCCACAATCAGGAATATATCAAATTCTAAAAATGTTTACGAGTTTTAAAATATTCCGCGTTTTTTTTTTTCTTCTCTTTTTTGGTAACGGTAAATTAAGTGTAAATCAGTCACATGCGAGGATAGATAAAAATTTTTCTCATCGTCGTCGCGTTGACAAATTAGTTTTTTAAATTCAACTTTTTATTTATTATTTTTTTTTTATTGAAAAAAGGTTATTCTATTTTATCAGGCCTTCCAGGTGATTATTTAATTTTTCTTGCAAAAAATGCGAAAAATAATTTTTTTGTTAAAAATTGTGAAAAAAATTTTTTTACCAACAGTTTTAAGTGGAAAATTTTTATTTTCTTGGTTGAATTAATGTTTTTTTTTTTTTTTTAATTTCTTATGAAATTTTATGCTCTTGCAAAATTTATTCTTTACGGTGAATTTATAATTTGTTAAAATTTTTACCTGATGACGAAATTACGACAAAGATAAACTCACATTGCATGGGATCAAAAATATATACACTGCAGGAGTGTTATTCTCGCGAGTTAGTAAAAAAAACCTTGGCATAGATATTTCTTACGAATGGGTTTTGGCGATGCGTGAAGAATATTAAAAAAGGTCATATATATGTGGTTTTTTTTTTTGTATTATTATATTTTGAATGCTATTTTTATTGCTCTGCTAAATTTTACACTAAAGTTTTTAAAGGCCTAAGTGTGATATTTATTTTATATATTTCCGGTCCATCGTGCAATTTCATGTGTCAGGGTGAACAAGCCTATAAAATCACCGTATTAAGTACGTGTGATACTAAATAAGATACATATGTCTCTCTCTCTTGCTCGATACTACCCTGACTGCCAACTGGGTTAACGAGTTCCTCGAGAGTTTATCGTTCGAGTCACTTTTTCATCAAATTGACGTATTGCTTATTTTTGCCTATCACTTGCAATTTGTTCACAAGGTAACTTTACGTTATTACATTGCCGCATATTTTTATGTACATGCAAAAAAAATATCCAATCATTATTAAGAAAAAAAATTGTAATCATTGGTTGTAGCTTTTTTAAAATGTTTACTTTTGTATTTTTTTTTTTTTCAATTATTCGATATTTTTCAAGGACATTTAAATTTAAAGGTTTTTGAGTATTTTTTGCATATAAAATAAATTTTAGAATGTTTCGATCTAATCATGAAAAAAAAAAAATGTTTTTTTTGTAAAATTTTCCTAAGGGGAAATTTTGCATTTTTAATCATTTTTTTTGTTTGTTTTTTATTGATAACTCGATAATTAAGCGAGATATCGAGAAATTTTATAAGACCAATATGATTGAGGATCGAATTTTCTACAAAAAATGATGAATACGTTTTTTTTTTTTTATATTTTCCTTAGTTTTCGAGATATTTGAGAAATAAAAATTTCCAAAAATCAGTATTATCTCAAAAGTTAAAAGAGTTACGAAAAAGTTTATTTAACAATTTTTGTAGATAATTGTATTTGCTTTAATTTAGCTTTTATAAAATTTTTTGTTATTTCATTTATTTACCGAGTTATTGCGAAAAAACGAAAAAAAAAAAAAAAAATCACAAAAACAAGATATCCAAGTGTTACTTAAAAATTTGAAGAAAAAAAATTTCATGTCAATGAAACTTTTAATATGTTTGAATTAACAAAAAAAAAATCAAAATTTTAATAAACAAAATGGCGTATATTACAATAAAATTTTTTTTTTTAATTTAAAATTTTTAATTTCTTATCAACTTTACAGTAAAATACATTTTTAATCATGATAAAGCAATAAACTGACTAAAAAAAAAAAATAATTTTCGTTTGAGAGGAGTAGTATAAAATCTAAAAAAAGGCGGCCATATAAATTGAAAATATATATCTATCTGATGACGAATTCATATTCTTCTATGTCATGCTACTTAAATAATACAAGAGTCAAACAATTTAAACTGGATTGACCCTGGGCAAACGGCCCGTTCGACCCTGCTTCGCGGGCGGCTCTGAACCGCGGCGGGGGCGCGAACGCGAAGAGAGAAAATTGTGTGTGCATGTCACGAGTCTCTGTTGACATTGTGAAGTTGATGTTTCCATATCGGCCTATACAGCATCAGCAGCGTGAACGTGAAAATTCCTATATCCAACATAAATGCCCGATTCTGTCGTGAAAAATCACTTCAGCCGCAACCTTGAATTTTTTTATCTCAGTTACTTCCTTGACCACGTGAATCATCCATTATTTTTTTTTTTTTTCATCTCCCGCAGATGAATGAATATTTATGGCGGATATTTATGAAGTTGATCGCTTCGAAATGATACAGACTAATTTTTCTCTCGTGCATGATGTGTGTTACGTGTCGTATATTTAATTCTGCCGGTATAGATGGGCGAGATTATAATGAGGAAGGAAGAGACAAAGAGCAAGAGAGAATGATGTAATTAACTGCCAACACGTCGATGTACTAGTAGTAATGTCACACACAGGAAATATTTCATACTATTTGGCTTGTACCTTTGTATTTCCGCATTTGAAATTGCCGATTGCATATTTTTTAATTTTGTTTTATTACTCTCTCGTCGTATAAGTGGTAAAAAAATTATTATTTCCGCACGACAAGTCTGATTAACCCTTTATTTATGACTGTTAATTGGTAGAAAATTTTTTTTTTTCTTTCTTTATATCGGGATATATTTATTTGCGGTTAATAAAAATGTTTTATCGATTTATAGTCATGCAAAGTACGGATAGGATGTTGAAACACACTTTTTGCGTCCTAAAATTAATTTTTATTCCTTTTTTTTTATGCTAAAAACTATGGTTTATTATTTTATGTTTTTTTTTTTTTTTTATTTTAGTCAGTTTAAATCTTATAAGCGTCATTTTTGACGCTGAGTCAAAATTCGAATGGAAAAAAATTAATTTTTTTGAATATGAAGCTAAATTTTAATAAATAATAGCATTTTTAAGATAAAAAAATTTTTTTTTCTTAAAAAAAAGTCAAAGAAAATTTTACGAACTTGTTTTTTTGATTAAAAAACAGGTGGAAATTATTTTTATTTTAAAGGTGATATTTTTTTTTTCGTTGCTCAACGTACCGAAATTTTAATTATACTGTGATGTAATATGTTTTACAGTTTTTTATAATTTCGGATAATTTGATTTATTTAGCCGATTGCATCGGTGCGCGTTGACTAAAATGTCGAAGGCGTTGGCTCTGAACACGCGAGATTCTCGGAAAGCTCCATAATAAAGAGAAAGTGTCCAAGATTGAATAATCTTGAAGGTTTGGCGTTCAGGTATGTTGGATATTATCAACGTGTCGTCGAACTCGCGTGACTTTTTGTGCAAGAAATCTCTCTTCATCTTTTTTTTTTGCATCGCAAATAGATGAAAAATTAAAAAAAACATTCTTTGCATATAATTTTTTTTATATGCGCATAAAGTGTAATTTTATGCCAACAACTCGTCAAATTTGTCTACGGAATTGTCGACTAGCGGCTGTTGAATGTCATTTATTGCTGATGGTAAATTTTCTCACGTACTAGAGGGCAAGGTCTGGAAAAATCCCGCGATTCAACACGGAAGTCGAATGTGAATTTTTCGTTGAAAAAAAAAAATGAAATTCTCAGGGCAGAATATACATTTTTTTCCTTATTTTAAATACTTGACTTTTAAACTACTTAAAATCTAAAAAAAAAAAAACAAACAAATTCGTCTAGTAAATGAGTGCTATTATTCAATTAGAATTATTGTTTCATGAAAAAAGTAATTTTTTCAATTTTTAAAATTCATTTAACTGGGTAAAAGTATTTTTTTATTCTAAAAATAATGAAATAAAATCGATTTTTTTTACGAGATTTGATGCAAATTTTTTTTTCTGTTTAAGAATCATTTTTATGGTTTTTTTTTGTTTAAGTAACATGCTAGGAATTCTGATTTTTGTTTTTTATCTGACGAAAATCTATAAATTGTATTATGTAAGCGGAAAAAAAAATTTTGTGAATTTTTTTTTTTTTTTTTTTTATATAGTTGGATATATGAATCTTGAGATTCATTGATAAACCAGGGCACAAGTCACCTTCGCCGTACGTATAAGTAGTCTCTGAAACTTACTCTCGTCGAATTTCAATTATTCGAGGATATCTCGGTGAGTTTCCGCCTGACAAATGTGAGCGCACAAGGTTAAGACATCTTTATGTTTATAAAGGATGTAAATTCATCGTTTTTACGCTTGCTGGTTTAAGATTTATTTTGCAGATTTTTTGTAACAATACTTTTACCAAGTATTTTCATCGATTTTCTAACGAGGAGTTTAATTATTGTCACTTAATGATTTTTCGGGCTTTCAAAAAAACCTAAAAAAAAAATCCTGAAATTAATTTTTCTTTCCTGCAATTCGATTAATCTTAAGAATTATTGTTTTTTTCTAATTTTCAAAAATGGGAAAGAGATTTTTTTACGTTTTGAAAAAAAATTTTTTTTTTTTAATTATTAGGCTTGGATATCATTTTGTTAAAAAAATACCACGTTAAAACCTAAAATCCACTTTTTTATCTAATTCACTGAAATTCCATTTACTGTGCTAAGGTCATTGTCCAACAGAATGTCGTCGAAACAGTTAAAAAATAGTTTTAAAAAATCTAAAAATAAAAAACGATTGTTCTTATCAGCACTCAATACTCCAATCGAATTTGATCGTTAGAAAATCAAAAAATCCAAGGTCACTAGTGTAACACAAGTAAAAAAAAAGTTTTTCTCTACAATGTAACTAACGATCACTGGCAGTCTCCTGCGTCAACTCAATGCGGGCAGTAGTGCACATAAAAAAATTTTTTTTCCTTTTAGAAATCTTCAAATATTATTAATCCGAAACTCTTGTGACACAACAAAAATTCGATAAACTCGTCGTTAAAAAACTCTCTTAAAAAAAATCTAATAATGTTTGTGAATCCGTAGGCGAGGTATATTCGCGAGTAATTTAGCATCAGTAGCAAAAAAGAAAGTTTGACGCAACACAGGAGAGGAGTCTGAAGTTATTTTACGTGCAAAGATATCTACACAATGAAACTTTGATAACCTTCACGTGACTGAGCACCATCGTGACGAGCAATTGTGACCTGTAATTCACTTTATAAACGTATGGAGACGGCCATGAATATAACCGGTGAGTCGTCACCCATTTTGCCCAACTAATCAATGTGAGAAATTTCTTCAAATCACCTATAAACTATCCCTAAGTATTTTTTTCCATCAATTGTTTTGAATAATTGATAAAAAAATTTTTTTTCCCTTGGGGGAATTTTTTTTTCACGGCACTTTGACGCATGAAATTTCGACGAGACACCCGTTAGGTCGCCTCACGCTCACTCGAGGCACACCGTGCCTCATTGAGCCCAATCGAGGCAATAATATACATATTTAGCGATGAGAGAGAATGCGCGCTGTCGTTATAATACTCAAAATTGCCAATTAATCACCGGCACATGTGATTTCAATTTGTTGCACGTCCTTGTTGAGCATAACGCCTCACTTATCGATCTATCCAATCTTCCTTATTGTGTAATCGAGGTAAATTACATAAAAAAAAATATAATAAAACAATATGGAAAATTTTTTTATTTCATGCGCAGTTTCTTTCACAGTTTTGTTTTTGCATCGAAAATATTTCATTCATTCAAATTTATTTCGTGAATGAGAATTTTTGCATTTGGTATTTTTAACACGCAGTTTTTTTGGTTTAAGAATAATATACGTGTACAATTTCTTTTTTTTTGTTGTTCAAGTAAGACACGTAGATGTGAATAACCGACCCTGACATGATCGTTGTGCTGTGTGTTGAGACTTTGCTGTGCGTTCGACATAACAAACAATTTTACTCCGTTCTACACACGTCTTTAACTTACCCACGTCAAATAAAAACAATTTACAATGCTTGTTAAGTAAACAAAAAACAAGAAAAACATTTTTTTTTCATTTAATTTGACAATTTTACTTGTGGGACAAAAATTATTTTAGTGGAAAAAAATTTTTTTTCAAGTGGTACCACAAGAAAACGTTTTCTTTTTTTTTTTTTCAAATTATATTTCCAGTTAGTTGTGTCGGTGAAAAAGATTTTTATGCAGTAGTAAGTCAGAAAGTATTTTTTTACCGATCAGAAAATATTTCTTACCGATTGAAAAATTTTTTTATTGACAAAAAAATTTTGTTTGTGATTAAACAAGTTATTTTATTGATAAAAAAAATTGTTTTATCGAGTGAAAAGTATTTTTTACCGACGAGAAAGTGATTTTTTTCCGGTTAAAAAATATTTTTTACCGACTGAAAAACATTTTTATCGACAAAAATCCTTGTTAATTGTTAAATAGGTGATTTTATTGATAAAAAATGGCTTTATCGAATGAAAAGAATTTTTTTATCGACAAAAATGATGTCATTAATGATTCAAAAAGTTGTTTTATCGACAAAAACTAGTTTTATTGACTAAAAAGTCTTTTTTACTGAATAAAAAAATATTTTATCGACTAAAAAATTTTTTACTGATTGAAAAAAAATTCTTTACAAATAAATAAAACAGCTATAGGGTTATTTTATGCCTTCCACGTTATATGAATAAAAAAAAATACAATAGAAAAATTGAATAACTCGTTGTAAAATCATAAAATACGAGACAAGTGTCTTTTAGTTTATTAGGATGCCTGACTTGTAGAATGTTCATATATAATTGCTCTGCACACGGAGTATCGATTACTATATAGTCACCTCTTGGCGATTTATTTCAATTCCTATCTACGCATTACGTGCATACTCTAACGTCGCTATATGCTCTTGTACGTGAGAAAATAATAATTTCAATTGAAAAATATTATTTATTCACGGAATTGTCTCCGAACTCGTATATATATCTGCATTTCCCCGCGGCAATCCTCTATACTCATATTTTGTGACGTATATGTCACCTGTCTGTTTATCGGTAGAACTGATATAATATAATTCTATACTTGACTATTTGTCCTTGCGCGGTTCGTGCGTTCACTCGTCTCGTCTCCGTGTTCCCCACTACCATCGTCAACTCCTCTGTTTACATATATCTATAAGCTCCCGTTCTCTTCAGAATATTATCTCGCAATAGCAATGAAAAAAAAATTATTATTTATAAAAAAAAAAAAATTATTTGCCAAAAATGTCAGTTTTTTAAAATTCAATTTTAAAATTTGTTTTTACCATTTTTTTTTTTTTTTACATTAATAATACTTAAAAAAATGTATAGACAATTTTTTGTGATTTTATAGTTATACTGGGGAAAAAATTCAGATTTTTTTTTTTTCGCGGGAGAGAATAATTTATAATATTGCACTGGAGAATTGCGACGAAGCGCACAACTATTGTGAGTCAAGGTAAAGGCCATATATATATTTATCGCGATATGTATAACGAAAAAATTGCGTGAATTACGAACGGTAATTTTTTTTCTTTCTTGTGCTTGAAAGAAAAAAAAAAGATAGCGGTTAGACGGGAATAATTGTTTAGATTGAATTAATTTCGTTGGATATGTGCAGATGACACGCCTCTATCTGAGGGTGTGTCTGATGCCGTATATGTTTGCAAGTGTCGTAATAATAATTTTCATGCGATTTTATGCGCATTTTAAAGTTGATTGAGCCCTGACTCAAGGCCTTGATAATCTTCTGATATACATGCACGGTTTTTCCGATCTTTGTGTCGTATATATACCCGGGAAAATGCTATAACCGTTAATTTATTCAAAATCGTACGAGAGATAATTAAAATTGTTGTTCCAGGATGTTTTTGGATATTTTCTATGCTTGACAATTTTTTTTTTTTACGATTTTTTGCATGCATGATAAAAATGTTTTTTTGGAGTTTTTTACCCGATTTTTCAACACTTTTGTTGATAAAATAATTTTTTGTTGAGATTAATCAAATATCACCTTGATGTACAGTGGTAAAACATAAAAAAAATTTTTTTTGTTGAAAATAGCGTTTATAAAGTTTATTGATAGATTAATTTTGAATTAACCTCGATTTTTGATTGAAAAAAATAATTTTTTTTTTTTTTTTATTAGTTGGATATCTGTTATGTACTTATAAAAATATTTTGATGTTTGTTGGATTTTTTAAAACAAGTTTTTTTATGATTTTTAATACTTCTGTCGATAGAAAATTTTTTTATTGGGATAAGTTAGATATTACCTTAATGAGGGGTGATATATTATTTTTTTTTTAATTTTTTTTTTTGTTGAAAAGAGCGTTTATAAAGTGTATTGATAGATTATTGTTTTAAATTAACCTCAAATTTTGATTAGAAAAAAAATGGATTTTTTTTTGTGATTAGTTTATCACGAGGTTGATGTGTTTTTATAAAGTTGAAATAACGTTTTTATCGTAATTCTTTGAAAAAAAAAATGAAATAATGTCTGGCAGAAGGTTAATGTTTATTTTAGAAACGATAATAATTTAGTTTGACGTTGGAAAATATATTAGACAGACCCTGAAATAAAACTTAGCACCGTTTAACGTAAATTTTCTGCATCAGAAAATATTTAATCGACTGTTAGAGCGTGTATTAAAATTATACCTTGACACTTTTGTATTATCGAGCAATTTTTAGCTCTGTTTGATGATTTTTTTTTTACTTGTTAATTTTCCGTGTTTTTGTGTTGGTCAGCAGAATGGGCATTTTTTTTTGAGTATTAGAATGATGAGTTGAGCATATAGGTAAAAAAATTTTTTTCGACATTTAAATTTAACGATCAATCAATCTCTGAGATCATCCCTTGTTATTTTGATAGCTTTTTGATGATGCTGTATTTTTCGAGAGTTGAAAAAAACAACATTCCATCAAATCAACTCACTTGATAATTAGATTCTCACTATTTTTCGTTATTATCGTGGTTATTCAGTGTGTGTGACCTTCTTGTAACTCGTGATTCTTTTTTTTATTGGCGTCAATAAAGCGTGCAATGCCTTATTGCCTGTCCTCGAGGAGTCTGAGTGTCTGAACGATGAAAAACGTCATTAATATGTACACCTCTAACATCTGAAGATATACTTTTTTCTCATATGAAAACAAATTTTTTTTATTCGAATGTTTGTGTGCGATGGAAAATTTGGATTTTTTTTCTCACAATGTTATTTCAATTCTTAATCCTTAATTAATTTTTAAAATCAGAATTTCAATAATTGTGTTTATTAATTTTAACTGATATAATTTTTTTTTTGGTCGTAAAAATTTTTTTTAATCTACTGAAATTAAGTAGAATGAATATCTCTTCAGCTTGATCAAAATTTTTTTTTTCTATTTGAAGAATTCAATTATATGATTTAATATTATTGAAACAAAAAGAAAAAAATACAGTCGGTTTTTTTTTCATTGTTAAAAAAAATATCAACTGAAATTTATTAAAAAAAAAAAAAAAAACAATTTTTTAGGGCATAATTTTTTTTTAATCGTGAAAATACAATTTGAATTTTTAAATTGTTAAAAAAAATCTCAATCTCAAAATCGCATTTTTTTGCAGTCCAAAAAAAATCATCCCTCTAATAAGTTTCATATTCACCCCCTAAATAGTCAAATATCACAATTTTTCAATTTTTCAGCTCTAAATTTGTTTCCCTGATCGTTATTTTTTGCAATCCAAGAATAAATCATCTCTCAAAAATAATTCTTCAATATACCCCCTCCACCACTTTCCTTCTAAAAAACCAAATCTCAAAAAATCAGTGATTTTTCAATTTTTTAGCGAAAAAATTTTCAACCCTGACAATAGAATCAATTTCTTGCTGCAGTCTCAAAAAAAAAAAAAAATTCATCCCTCAAATGAATTTTAAATTAACCCCTCAACTCAAAAAATCAAATATAAAAAAACTAATTTTTTAGAATAAAAAAAAATAAATTATATAAAAATAATGATAAAATTCATTTCAATAAAAAAATATTTTTTGATAAAAAAATTTATCAAATAAAAATCATATAATAAAAACCACTTAAAGCACTTGATTATAGATACGATTTTTTTATATCACTGTCAAATATCCATTAGAAATTATAATTATACACATTAATAAATTTTTAATATTCTCATTTCGACCGCGGGGGTTGCAGAGCAGTCGCGTGTCCGCATATTGTCATCAGCGACGCACCCATTTATCGACACACAACCCTTACATCTACCCGACAATAATATCACTGCGAAGGGCAAGGGTCATATACGTCCTGACCTTTTAAACCGAAGAAAAAGGCTATAGGATCTGCTCTGGAAATTCCTAAACAGAAATATTTTTCCCCCGCCATAGCGCAAGCGCCCCACTCGCTGCACCTGTCATTGTCGGGGTCCCGACAGACGCGCGAGCTTCGCCCGCGTGCGTCCACCATACCTGTCGCCTCGGTCTGCCCTGACGAACGTGTAGGCTTCCGCGGCTCTCGCGCAGGTCTATATAACATCCTCGCACTCTAGTGTGTCTCGATCATCCGCGAATGTCGCGGAGTAAACAAATTTGTAAACCGCCACGTGTTTTATCCACGCCGCAATTTTTTTAATAACCTTGTGACACCAAGTGAAAAAAATACCTACATCGTTTTAATCTGCTGCTCGATTTAATAAGTCTCTATACCCTGCAAATAATCCTGCACAATGCCAACTGTTTACTTGCCCCACTACCCGGCAATCCGCGACTATAAAACAAATGAGCAGGTCTCTGTCACGATAGGCAACGATAGACCACTAGTAGTGTGCATGTCGAAAATTATGTACGTTATAAGATCTGCCGTATTTTCTGAATATCTGCTTTTTATTATTCACAATTAACAAAAGTTTAAAAAAAATTGTGCAAAGTGAAAAATTGTTTTTTTCTTCTTCCTTGTGTTAATTGTTTTTCATGATGATAAACGTGGATATAAGTTAGTTTTTTTTTTTACTGGGTGAACGCGTTTATACCATGGATGTTTTTGTTGTAAATTCTGCAACAGCCAGAATGGCCGGTTCTGAGGACGAGTACAAAATCGAGAGCCCTGGTAAGCCCTTCCAATTAGCATTTTTCTTAGTTTTTTTCGTTGTTTGAGGGAGAAAAATGACGTTAGGGAGAGAGTATGAAATTTTTTTTTTGCTTCAGCAACATCGTACGATTGTTGCTGTACTCGGTTAATAGTTTGGCTTCTAAAACCACCAATTGACGAGCCGCAAGCCAAGCGATCAGCAAATTATAGGTCTGATGAGAGACCATCACGTGCATTCCACGAAAATCAGTTCAAAAACCTCGGGTCTAAGGTTTAGAATATTTTTCAGTTTCATTTTGATGCACATTTAGTTCACTTGTTCTTATCAATTCTTCAACGATTGCCAGAGAGATCATAAAAATACAAAAAAACAAAAAAAATTGTCATTAAAAGTTATTTTAGTGGTTTTATCTTATCGACGATAATTTTAGAGGTTGTCCTTGTGATTATTTTCTTTTTTTGTCAAATTAAGAATTTTTTTTCTGCTGTTTTTCATTTAGATATTTTGTGATATGTCGGTTTTAAATGATGAATTTCAAGTTGGTTTATGTTTTATAAAATTTTACAATGATTTAAAAATAGATAAGTTAGTTGAAATTTATGATAAAGTCATTTATGTCAATGAAAATTAAGTTTATGTACAGAAATAATTGGTTTTTATCAGTTTGTACATGTTTGTAATTTACTTTATCGTGTTTAATGCGCGCCAATACCCTTGCGCTTATATATAAGGTGAAATTTACGATATTGTGTCTCAGACTATGTATAATATACTTGATCTTCTTCATTGTCACACGTGAGTTCTAGGCTTTTATTATCATAGTTATAACGTTATCTAGTGGGAGAAAAAAAATTCGAGCGGAATTGAGCGCAACAATTTTTTTATCTAATAAAAAAATCGTGTACGGAAAAATGAATTATCGAAATTTTTTAATAGTTTGCGTCAGGATTTTATTTTTTGTTTTTTTTTTGGTAAAGACAAATAGTTTATTGATTATTTAACGTGTTCTTGGAATAATGTAAATGAATTAGGTAGTTGGTATTATTTGTTCATGTTAAAATTGGTAAAGTGCGCCCTCAAGCGACGCAGAGATGATATTGAGTCAACGCCACGAGAGAGTTCGCGAAACTTGCTTCCTGTTAAAAATGTTTACAATTTTTTTTTTTTCCCTCGCGGTTTATGAGGCTTCAAGAGGTTTAAGAACAGATTTTGATGTCTGTGAAAAGGATCGTTAAAAGATTTTTTTTTTTTTTTTCCTTTTGTTTCATCTGTTGTTGTTTTTTTTTTATTGTTGGTATTTTTACGGATTTGTAAAACATAATCTTGGTGAAATATCAATTGTTACAATTATCAGTTATGCTTATCTCAGACGACAATATTATTATTCCTCAATATTATCACATATCACGAATAATCCTTTATATTCAAGATTTTAATCTAATTCATTTTTTTTTGTTTTTTTATAACGAAAAAAAATTTTTTTTAATTATAAGAAAAACCTTTTTTTGTTCAACAATCTTTTACAATTCGGTTTTTTTTTAATGAAAAAATAAAAAATAATTTTTTTTTCCATGATAAAAATTGTTTTGTTTAAATTTTTTTATGAAACAAATTTTCTGATTAATAAAAAATATTTTTGATACACTAATTTAGGTTAAAATTTATTTTTTATCATCTTTTTTTTTACGAGAAATAATTTTTCTTTGGATGAAAAAAAAAAAAAAAATTTGTTTTATTGGATAAAAAAATTTTTTATTATTGAAAATAAGTCAATTATCGTCGGTACACTGCATTCAAGACATTTTAACATGTGTAAATTTCAAGTTCAAGGTCGTTATGCTTCACGATGCGTTGGTAGAATTCTCACAGTTATGTACTTCCGTATGTTGGCGCGTAGTTTACACTATAAACTGGCCTATAACGACAAAATTATCGTTTATAAAATTGCTTGGGACATTTGTAACACTAAAAAATACATGTATGGTTATACCCATTAGCGTGGTATGTGTATACGTAATAATTCTCAAAGTGATAAGAGCGAGGCAATGTCTGAAAAAATATTATAAACAATACAAAATGACGAATATATTGTGTGTTTAATAATTTTTGTTGGTTAAAAAGAAAAACATTATGGTCGTAAAATGAATTGACAGGATTTATATTTACGAGATGATTAAGAAAGATTGATTTATATGTCTCTAAATGCAATTGGAAGCAAATAAAACAGGTTGTCGAGTTAATATCATCACTTGGTTCATGTTTTTTCTGATAATTTTAATCAAAAACGTTTACTTATCATTCTACAGTGCTTTCTGAGATGGACATAATTCTTTTTTTTCCTCATAAAACCACCTACGTTTGCTAATTTACACTGTACTATACATCAAATCGATTTTTTCCACTATCTGAATGATGATAAACTGGCTGGATCGTAAACCATCCGTATAAGCATGCAATCATTTGATAATTACCTATGACTAGACATGCAACTGCTTGTGTCTAGCTGTGGAAATAAAATTTTTTTCTATCTAGAATTATATATTTTACTATTTTTCTTTTATTTTATAAAATCGAAAAAAATTAGTTTTCATCCTCTTATCGATGTAGTTTCCGAAGATTTATGTCTCAAACTGCAACTAATTTTTTTTTGGTCTCAATTGATAACTAGAAATTGATGGAAAAATTTTTTTTAACCGTAATATATTCGTCTTTCTTGATATTCTAGTTTGTTTTCGATTTTTTTAAGTCAGAATCGGGTTGAAATTAGTTTTGACGAATTTAGATTTTAATTTATAATAAAAATAAAAATATGGAAATTCATTAAAAAAAATTTTTTCAACTGTTAAATGTTGATATTTGGATTTTTTATTGGTTTTTATTAGTTTGAATACGCTTAAAAATAGTTTTTAAGCATATTTAGGTCTAGAATTATCGATTTTTTAGTTTTTATGGTTCAAAATTGGAATAATTTTTAGATTTTATTATTACAGTAAATTTTACAATGTCTCTCAAAAGTCTGCATGGAAAAAAAAAAATTTTTTTTTTAATTCTCAAATGATGAAAAATCATAGAAAAAAAATTTTTTTTTTCACCTACTTATTTTCGAATCTAGATTTTCAGGCTTTTATTCATTAGTCAGTTGAAAAAAAATTTTTTTTTTTTCAAGGATCGAGTGTTGATATTTTTCAATGTTCTGATTTATTTATCGTTTTATTGTGTGTTTAATTGGGTTTAATTTTTTAGTGTTATTGTATTAATAGGTTGTGTCTTCTTTTCTTGTTTTAAAATTTTTTAATGGCACATTTACATTGATTTATCGCTATTTTCCGTATTTATGGTTATAATTATGACATAATAAGCTTTCAAAAAAAAATATAGCATCTGCAGGAATGGTTTACAATGTGTCAAGTATGTAAATGTATTGTTTCAAGTTGGAAAATCATCCTGACAGTCTCATGAATATTATGATATAACGTTTAACCAATGCAATTACCCAACTAATTCGAATTTTCTTTTAACTTTTTTTAGTGTTACTTTGGGCGTAAAACAATGAAATGATTTGACTTCATTTTATCAGTTATAATTGCACTACTCCAGCTCTGTTGAAGCATCAGGAACTCGGCAATTTTCATAAAACACCGGAAACGACAGATCCTTATATTCTCTGGCTTATTTTCCAGCAACAATTGAGATTTTAAAAGATATATTGAAATACTTCCGTATAGGTATTGCTGATAGAAAAGTTTAAAGATGCTAATTTTTTTATGGGAAAAATTCTATTGAATCTCCGGTCTGACAGGTTTAATCGTTATTTCCGAACAATTCTCGCTAAACTAATCGATTTTTCAAAAAAATCATAAGAACCTTTTTTATAGATAATTAACAATAAAACAACTTTTATTTAAAACTTTTTTTTCTCAAAATAATATTTTTCACGAAAAATTGAAAAAACACATTTTTTTTTCCTCTGTTTTTCATGTTGCTAGAGAGATTTTTAACATTTTAACAGTTGATAAAAAATATTTAAGGGTTGTTTTTGAGTGATTAGTTTGGTTGAAAATTTTTTAAGAAGTTTAATGAGAAATTACCGAACAATTTTGTCAAATTTTTCGATGTATAAACGTTTTTTTATGACGCGTTCAAGTTTGAAAGTTTGTCAGGTGTTTTTTTTTTTTTTTAGTGAAACTGTCCGAAAAATCGTTGTTACTATTTGCAAACGAGTATTTCATAATGTTAGCAAGCCTTTTACGTAATAAGAAGAATGCTGCATCCAGGTGGCAGTGCAGAGGAAGTTGAAGAACGAGGTATCGAGGCCGAATCCATCTTGAGCGTGATCTCGATTTCGTCCACGATCGTTTCCAACAATCTCCCATGGGTGTCCATCCCATAGCATTCTCCGGGACAGTCGCAGGACTGGAAACAGGTTCTTTACCCATGAATGGGGACGCATCAGCAGCCACTCGCTCTTCTAAACCAGACACAGTATAGATAAAACACAAAACTGAAGAACATTTTGTGTCGTACGATCTCATAATCGAACCGGCTTTCATCCCCTGTCAATTGGGCATAATGATCGCGTTTTTCGAATCTTTTTCTTCTTTTACGGACATCTGATGATGGCGGTTATGCATCGATTTATCAATGATTTTTCATGCCTGCGTGATAGGTCGATGCGTGCTGCAGGCGATTAATGAAAATTATACCTGAATTGACACATATTTTATGTGGAAATATGTATATTCTTTCAATTGGCTTGGGAATTATTTATGATTTATAATACGTCTTTTTATCGCGGGTAAACAGTGAAAATTTTTCATTCAGAGAAGCTTTATTATATACAGGTGTTTAACGAAGCATTGAGTAATAGATACACACATGCTTTATAAAATCATTTTTTTTAAATGATTTATTTAATCAATGAAACCGGTTTTAGAGGATAATTTCGAATTTTTATTAGTATAGCTAAAAAAAAGTGAGAAAAAAAAGAGTTTGGATTTTTTTTATATTTTTATTTTCTGCAATTTTCAATTTTTCAAATGAAGATATCTATTTGAAAAATTTAATTAAATGTTAAGATTGAAAAATAGACCAAAATAAACATTTTTTGAGCATGACTATTAGGGTAAATGTACCAGGAAATTTGGTGGAAAATAATTGGTATTTAAATAATTTTTCGTGTTTAAGCTTCAATGAGTGTATAATTATATCATTTGAACGTAATATTTTCGATTTATAATTTTTTTTAACAATTAAAATATAGCAATAACATAAAAATTTATAGAAATGTTGCGTAAGTAAAAAACACCAGTTAATGATCGGTCATCACGAATTAATGACCAGCCCTGTTCCAGTTAATGACCGATCAATAAATATTGTTAATAAACTGTGCGAAGAAATAAGTTTTAAGTTTTTAGGTATTGAAATTATTTAAGCTAATCGATAATTAACGTAAAAAGTCACTTTATAGGAATAATATAGAGTGAATTTTGTTTGTTTTGACTCAATGATAAACGAGTGTTTGAGATTAGGTGAACTTGAGCCCGTCATCAACTGGTGAAACGCCGTTTGTAATGCACATGTTCCAGTTAATCACCGATTTCGGCTAGTACACGTACTTAATAATTAATTTCCGATTCCTACAACTATCCACTTGTCTGAACAATGATACACGCGTCATTCGCACAAAATTTGCAATCAATTAGTATTTTTTTTTATCATCTAAAAGAGCTGTATTTTTTTTATTTTGTTAATTTAAGCGCCAGTGATCATTAATTGGTACCTGGTCAGAAACTGGTATAATTACCTTATCTAATAAATATTAAAACTTGAATTTTTCATCATAAAAAAATTTTAATCCATGAAAAAAAAATTTTTAATCAAATTTTTTAGCGTTTAAATTCATTATTTTTTAACTGATTTATATTTCAAAAGTTTTCAGTAAAATTAAAATATAGAGTTTTTTTTTTTAATGGAATTTTTTAAAAAATTTTAATTTTAATTTTTGTGGTTAAAATACGTTGAATTAAAAAAATGAATATTATTTTCCAGTCTTTTGTGATCAGAAGATAATCCAACTAAAATTGTGAAAAAAAAAAAAAATTTTATCTATACCCTATTGAATTTACAGTTCGAATTTTTTAGGGGAAAAAAAAAAAACGAAATATAAATGAGAAATATTATATAAAATATTCATGAAAAAAATATTGAGATATTTTTGAATTGTTAAATTAATTTTTTTTTCAAGAAGATTAAATATAAGATTTTGTTTTTTTATTCTTGAATAATAATTCTCAAAGTATCATGACAAAAATTTACGAGGGAATAATTCAATTATTAGCCACATTGTGTATTGAACAAAAACACGGAAGATAAATTGAGAGAATATACGCGCGCGGGTATTCACAAATAAATTAGTGACGCACTTTGAGCATACACGTGACTTGATGACTTCTCAGTATTTTTCTTGTTTGTCATATATAAATGACGATCCACAGAGGTGTTAAAAAATTGGGTTTTACGTCATATAGGTGTATAAAAAACCATTTAACTATAGCCTTTATATTTACTACAAGAATTAAATCAATTATTTAAACAACTTGACAAACGCTTTGCAGTAATATCAAACGAAATTATTGTTACGTGGAAGTGATTCAAAAATAAATCATCGTTAGTTATCTAAATATAAACCCGAAATCTATTTAAAAAAAAAAAAAATGAGAGACACACGATAAAAAATTAATTCAGAGTACAAATTATAAAAAAAAAAAAAAAAATTCTTCTCTTTTATTACGTGATATATGAACTTGTTAAACAAGTTTACAAATTTAATTAAATATATAATCTCATTAAGTGCCATTGGAAACATTGAATTATTTGTTTCAACTAATTTACATGAATATCACAAATCTTTTAACCTTTTACAGTTTCTTCTTCTTATTATGTCGTCATAATTCCATAATCAACCTTATTTTTCAACTGGTAGAAAATCAAGTCACGTGTCTGACTCACTTTCACTCACAACTTTGAATATAACTGGCCACGTGTATATGCGTGGACTCATTGCCACAATAACGCACAAAGCGATATCGAAATGAGTAATAATCATTGAGTATTCTTTGTTTAATATCTTGATTCATATTTTTTTTCATCTGTTATTATATATACTCAATGCGGAAACTTTTCTCAAAGTTCCCCGAGATGATTAAGTATATACGCATACAACGAGGAATTATCGCATTCTATTCAGATGTTTATATTCTGTCTACGTGGCTCAATACTTCCTATTTTATTTAAAGCTCTCTTTCATATATAGGCTTTCTTTTACGCAACTTTATAGTCATTTAATACTTTCTCGCATTGTTATTGTTGTTATTGATAGGAATTCCATCCGATTTTGTTTTGAAAAATTTTTTTTCTTCTATTTTTTCTTGGGTAATTGAATTTTCCGCTTGATAAAAATTTAATAATTCATCAAAATTTAAAAAAAAAATGGTTTTTCTGTTTGAATTAAATTTTTTTTGAGTAATTTTTTCGGTATAACTGAATTTTCTTACTTGAAAAAAAATTTATCAGATTTTTTTATTACTTTTTATGTTTGTTGAATTATTGGAATCACAATTTGCAAAAATAATTTTTTTATTTTAAAAAATGGATTTTTGGAATTTTTTGTCTGAAAAAAAAAAAAAAAATTTTTTTTTCTGTATTGAATAATTCGTCTTAATAATTTTTTTATTGTTTTTTCATTATAGCCAGATAGCTTATCATATATTTGACTATATAACTTTGGGTTATCAGAGCTGTTGAACAGACAAGTATATTTCCGCTTGTTAAATTTTTTTTTTTTGCGATTATTTTTAAATTTTTATTATTCTTATTTTTGGGACTATTTTTTAATAAGAAAGTTTTTTTTTTCTATAAATGTAAATATTTCTATATATCGTGTTTTGTGGATGACCTCTGTGAGTCGACAAATGATAAACTTCGATGTGTAATTATTATTTTTTTTTTTTTGTGAAATATTTATTTTACCGATAAGATACTCTGCAGAAATGCGTCGTTAATTGCCCCCTGCAGAGTCGATAACACTGCGACAATAAATTCATGTAAATTCGTTGAGAAAAAAATTTTTTTTCATCATAAAATTTTTTTATTTGAGTATTTTTTTGGGCGGGAAAAATTAAATATATTGTATATAGTAAAATTATTAAGAGAGTTAATGAGTTTTTTCTTGTTTTACTTGAAAGATTTATGCGATAAAACAGCAAATCTTATTGACGCGATTGTCATAAGTGGTCTGACATTATCGCTGTTGTTGGGTGTGAATAAACAGGTTCATTTTTTCCCTTATTTCCGGCATGATACTTACATTAAAAAGAAGAAGAAAAAAACCAAATATTTTTCTGTCGATTTAAAAGATTGATTGACATATTTTTCTTTAATGAAATTCTTATTTTTTCATTTGCACAAAATTTGTTGATTTAATAAGAAAAAAGTGTCTTAGTTTTTGTTGTTATAAAATTGGCACAATTATTGTTAGTAATGATTTTATAAAAATAGCCAATTTTTGCATAACACTTTGAAACGTTATGTAGCATCAAGTGAAAAACTAAATCTGTAGATAAGGAAGTGTTAGAGCCAAGGAATTTCAAACTATTCAATTGAGATTACAATATTTTTTCTTTTTTTCTTCAATAGATTGCTAGGAAATCCTTGCACTGGCCTTGCCAGAGGCTCTGTCACTATATTCAGTTTACCGCGAGATGTCTGCACAATCATTTTATATATTTTCCGGCGAAAATACACGAGAAATCTGGCTGCATGCCAATATAAGTGTCTAGAAATCTTGTGTTCAAGTTCGTGACCTCTATGATGATGATGATGATGATGGTCGCATCTAGATTTTGTTTTTGTTTTATTTTATGTCACGCGGGTTATTTGTCGGAAATTTCCGCTTGGTTTTATTATTGTCAATCAAAAGAGGAAAAGAAAAACAGGCTATTAGTTTGCGTTAATTATTTGCCTCTCTGATATCATACAGGGGCACAACGATGAGTGTTTACTCATAAATCATACCTCGGATTTGACCTTACCTCGGCTATATTAACGTCATTATGTGAAATCAAGCCGTATCATGATCTACAGATCACATATATGTTGAAATAATTAATTACGCTTCACAAAATCCCTGTAATAAAAAAATATTAACACAATGCGGTATTATAAAATTTTTTAAAAAATTTAAAAGATATTAAGAATATGTTATTTTTAATAATTTTAAAGATTTAAAAGTTCCCAGTAGAAAAATTATGAAATTTTTTTTTTTTTTTTTTGAAATTTTTGCATTAAAAAAATTTATTGTTCTTTAAAAAAAAAAATTGTTTCTCACGATTTTGGAAAATTAACTAACAAATTAAAAATTTTGATTTTTTTTTTTGAAAAATTAAAATAACAAAAAAAGAGTTTGAAATCTATAAAATACAAATATTTGTGATAATTTTAAGGAATAAGTTAAAAGTAAAAAAAAAGTGAAAAAATTCGAAAAAATTTCATTTTTTGATTATTTTTTTTTTTTACAAATTTTTGCATTAAACAAATGTAATTATCACTAAAATTACAAATCAAAATTTAAACGTGACTTTCCTATATAGTGTTTCTCATAAAAATTTCGATTTAAAAAAAAAAAAAATTTTTTTCGTGATTTTGGAAAATTAAGTAAAATAGATAATACACTGAAAATTGTTATTTTTTTTTATACTTGATTAATTTTCTACTATAATTCATGACAAAATGGGAAAAAAATTTTTTTTTCGTTATTCAATTTTTTAAAAGTTGCAGTAAAAAATATTGATAATTGTAAAATATGATAAAAATCTCGTTTTTTTTTTTTGCGGAAGACAAAAAATTAAAATATATTAAAAGATAATTTTTTTTAGAAATATAGAATAATAATTGGTCACCTTATCTGCAACAAAGTATCAGTTTTATGCTCCACGTGGATAGCAATCGCCCTCGTGCTACTTAGCACTGGTCTTTTTGCTCAGGTGAAACACAGAGAGTAAAATAATTAGTACTTTAAATGCAAGATAATTCTGACCTTCTACACATGCTATGCCAACTGCAATCAAATACCTCCAGAAAATCTCTGACCTCAGTAGATGATCGACTATTAGTCTCTCTGACTCAAACAGCAAACTCTCTATCAACGAACACACGTGCCATCATCACTTAATACTATCTATATCTCTTTCGCATTCCTTCATTTTCTAAACAACAATGTGTATACTTGATTACTAAAGCCACAAGTCTGATAAGACACTACGATAACCCTTATTGAAAAACAAGATGCACCCGAGGACATAACCGACACAATAGTTCGTTGAAACGAGAAAAATCCATCTTAAGATTGATAATTCCACCCGGTTTCCAAGCCATAAAAGCCACATATACCTGGCCACATCGTCTTTTTATTTCCCGACCTCTGAGGCTCTACATAAAGAACGAAAAAAAAAAAAACACTTTTCGGCTTTGCCTTTCCCACGATGCCCTTTTCTAACAATGACATGCAGGATCTTCAAATATCAAACATAGAGATAGAAATTAAAATTTTCTATCTGAAAAAAAAACTGAATCTTGATGAATCATCCATCTTCTGAAAGAAATTTAGAAATTTTCGTCATAAAAAATATCTTATATGTACATGAAATGAAAGCGTAGGTTTAGGTCATGTCAGTTCACTTGGACCTTAATAATCTGAGAGAGGAGCAAGCAGTAGAGCGTGTGGGCGAATCTACTGCTCAGTAACTCTTCAAGTGTCAATATGAAGTGTTATAACGATGTTTGATCGTCAGATTCCCTTGCAGGACCTGAAAAACCAATCAAACCCAGTGTTTCTATCGAATTCGTTATGAGAAATTAATTTTTTTTTCGGTTGATTCATCGATAAAATCATCAAATCCAGATGAGACCGAAAATAGGTAAGATACGAAGTGACTTTTCATTTTTACTTATCAAAATCTGGTCAAGTCTGTTTGAATCCATCGAAATGTCGATGAACTTGTTAAAAAATTTTTCCATTTCATAAGTCTGTTAGCTTCGTATACCCACATGGTAGTGGATTGAGAGGCCTCTGTGGAAATCCCTCCATTCGTTCACATATCTCTTATCAGACGTGTTAACGGGGCAATCGTTAGGTCTGCGCCAGTGATCTGAATGAGCTCAAGCTCGATCGACTGCTGCGGTCTTGGTTAGAGCGTGTTGTTCGTTTCGAATAAAACGAAAAAAGCACATGGACTTCCCAAATTGAGTGGTATTAAAGTTGAAGAGTCCAACGATGAAATCGCTCCAATCATGTTGTTCAATCATCAAGTGATTTTGTGATCTTCCGAAGGATATCGCGTTCTCCTTTAGTTGAATATCTAATCTGTTATCCTCCATGATCACAATCTTCAACATATAATGCCGCAATTTTTTTCTGTAGACTGTACAATTTTGTTTTTCGACGTTTGAATATATTTAATAAACTGTTGTTCAACGTTTTTCGCGATTTTTCGTGATGATTTTAATACTCATCACACGTTTTGAGGAAGTTGAAAAGTGAAAAGTACCTTGTGGAGCGTTTTTTTAGTGAGTGCACGCTTCTGTCAATAAGTGGAAAAGTCAATAATTTTACTGGGAAATTGCAGTTTTTTGTTGTTTGTTTATTTGTTTTGTGTCAAATGACGGATAATAAGTGCCTTGGAGCCGTTCAGGTTCTTCTTCAAGTGCGATTCTTCACTTTTGACTTTGACAACGAGAGGTGAACGCTTTAAAAAGTGTGGAAATATTGTTATCTATTTGTTTTGCAACTGTTAAAGCCTTCTATTGGACTAATCTGCTATGCTAAAGACGCAGAATCATGTTAATGCTGATGGTATGTTTTGTTTGTTATGAGATCTCATTCATTCAAGCTGATTATCCCACATTTTATCGGGGTTGCGTTTTTTTTTGCTTAACGAAAGGTGTTTTATTATGTATATAGATATGTTGTTGCAGTTTGTAAGTATAGTTGTTGAGATGTGACATATCGTGTTATCGGTTATTGAACAAGTACAAAAAAATCATTGTGAAGCATAGTTAGGTTTTACGTTTTGCCTTATCGCTCTTATTCTTGATTAAATTCTGACGATAATGAATCTTTGACAGTTGGCCCATATTTATGTACGAATATTAATTATTATGTCTTAAAATTACTATTTTTTCAAACGTTTAAATCACGTAAAGACATTTTTTATTTACAATTTTGTCTTTTTTAAAAAAAAAAATAAATAAATTTAAAATTCGTTCTGAATGAAGAAAAGTATTTTCAGACTAAAAAAACATTTATTTTATTGAATAATAATTGAATTTATAACAATATTTTGATATAAAAAATGTTTTTTTATCAATTTATTGACTTGAAATATTTTTTTTTAGAGGTCAGTTATGATGATATAATATTGCGATAACGTTTATACATAAATTAATTTAAGGAAGAAATTATTTTTTTTTAAGAATTTTGCGTTAGACATTTTTTTCAATGGACGATTATCGTGAGATTAATTACCGGGGTTAATTTAAAAAAAGGGTAATTATGACATAATTAGATTTATATATAAAAGTATCAGAAAAATCTCATGATTTTAGCTCAAGTGTAACGGGCCACCGTTCACATATTTCCACGTCTTACATACATGAGGTGCATGTACTCGTATGATGACTTCAATGTGCGTTGTTATAGTCCTTGAACTAAATACTTGGGGCGAGATTAATTTTTTATTACAA
This sequence comes from Macrocentrus cingulum, assembly GCA_002156465.1. Classification (NCBI taxonomy): domain Eukaryota; kingdom Metazoa; phylum Arthropoda; class Insecta; order Hymenoptera; family Braconidae; genus Macrocentrus; species Macrocentrus cingulum. Next base: position 217,145 of record MVJL01004964.1, read on the forward strand.
TATATTTGCAAAATCATCTTTATCATAAATTTTACGTCTTGGAAAAATTATTCTTTTGTATTCAATACAATATTACTTAATGCGCGCCAAAAATTTCTATATTTAAAAAAACAAAAAAAAAACGTCTGACTATTATTCACAACTTCATTAGCATATCTCTTAATCAGCCTTTTCAAGAATTTGTTTCGAGTGATACGTGTATACATATCTAACTTGGAAATCTCACGACGCAAAAATTAATAACACAAAATATTATTGACAGTTGACAGTTAACATGAAAAAAGTTGTGCGCAATAAACGTTAAAATATTTTCTTTAAATAATATTAATTTTTTTACAATGTTTAAAAAGGAAATATATAGAACGTACTCTATGATGTAGATTTGCATTTTTTCGATTATCACTATCTTATCACTAAAAACATGACGTCAACAAGCGGTAATTGCTAAACATCGCAGTGTATTTAATGTAATTTTATTCTAAAAACCGGTTATTACAATTTTCCATTACTTTTTGAAGGTAAAAAAAATTAAAACAATTTTTTTTCATCTGTTTAATATCAGAAATATATTGTTTTTGACATTTTTCAGTGTTTACAAATTATTTACACAATTAATTTGACAGAAATTTGATAAAATAAATATTATAAGTTTATAAATTCTTATATCGTTAAATGTAAAAACAGGTTGAGCGAGTAAAAGTCATCTTTGTACTCAAGTTCCACCTCCTACTCTTGACTTAATTACCATCGAGAGTGCTAGCTGTTGATGTTTGTTTCAGTGAGAATGTCTGCAAGTGATTAAATACAAAAATTAATTGACACTTATTGCATTAACAAATTTTCCATCGATTAAAAAAAAATTTTTTTCCCCATTAAAAAGTTAAAATTTATCCTTAAAAATATTTTTAATGTCTATAAATCAGGTGGAAATAATTAAAAAAAAAATTTTTTCTATTTCAGGACTCTCGACTTCCGGCGAAATTGTGCCGGAAGGGACTGCATCACACGAAAATGAAACCGGTAAGTTTTTTTTTCACACCTCACGTGCATTTTATCCTTGTAAAATCGGCGCAGATTGCGGGGAAAAAGTTTCTCCAAGCGCTGATTACCACTCGAGCGAGGCGCAGAGTTCCAGCACTGCCCACCAGGCGTCACTACCGATCAAACTGCCTCAGAACACCCATTGATATTACCGATATACCCTCAAATCGACGCTCAGCACAATTGTATCGATTAATTTTCGCGCTGAGCTCTGCATTACCGACGCGAGGTAAATTCTGCAGCCGATATTTCGATACCGATCGCGATTTTCTGCACTATCGACTACCGGTTTTATCCAATCGATCGCTATTGGCAAGAACGATTTCTCGAAAATTAAATTTTTTTTTTGAATAATTATCGAATTTTTCGATAAAATCGGTTGAGAAAATTTTTTTTGTGATAAATTTACGCTGAAAATTATTTTCACGCTTGAATTAACAATAACAATTGTCGTGGGTTCAAGTTTTTAACCCTTTCTTGGGCACAATTAACATGAATTTAGTCGAGTTGCCAGCTGCTTCCTGTTGAAATAATTTTATTCTTGATGAAATTGAGTCTGGACTGTATCCTTTTATCATTTTCAATTATAAAAAATTTTTTTTAATCACATTATATGACTATTTATAGAGAAATGTATTTTTTTTTATGGTTGATAAAATTGAAATTTTCTTTTGAATATTTAAAAAAATTAAAAAAATCTGTGTAAATGTCGTGACGTTCAACTTCATACACACACTTAATAACTATGTACATGCTTTCTCACATTAGACTTTTGTTCGTGACTCACTCGCGAGCAATTAGAAACACTTTAGCAAAATGAGTTCTTGGTATTGGAGCGTGAAAGTCACCTCGAACCAATTTTATAAACACTTTTTAACATTTTTGTTTGATGCTCTTTGCGTTTTGATGCTGTGTGGATAATTAAATTCAACTGATTGCTGAAAAATATTTTCTTTTCATATGTAGAGATGAAAAGGTGATGGTTGTCGTCGAGCCAAATAATATGTATTTCATTCTACGAAATTGCTCGTTCAACTTATGTTGCTTCAGTTGTGTAAAACAGCTTGAAACAACCATAACGGTTGGCCTCGGAGCTGCCTAGCAACAAGTTGACCGGCCTGGGCAACGTCCTCTCTCAAAAAACAGCCAATACCTGGGCTTATGTTGCCTTATTCTCAATCTCGGTATATATCTTTGGACCCAGAGTGTATTATATTCAAGTTCTTATGATATGTAGAGCCCAGTAAAAATACGCAGCATCTTCACTTTCCCTTTGTTCTAAATCCTTTCAATTTTCTGCATCACCATCAATCCCCGACAATAACAACACACTTTCCAAACTGAAAATATGCTTTAGGTTATCTTTTAACTGATCGAGGGTGGTGAAAGTCATGTTTCAGGGTTTTAAAATTTTTTTAACGTTCAAAATTAGTTGGAAAATTTTTTTTTTACTGTTTTAAACGTATTTAAACATGATTTTTCGGCAATAAACAGTGTTTTAAACACTCTGGCTGGTTGGGAAAAAAGGGTTTAAAATTTTTTTATCCACAGAATCAATGGGGAAAAATTTTTTTTTGTAGTTTTAATCAAATTTAAAATTATGTTTTGATTGGAAAATAGTGTTGTAAATATTCTAATTGGTCGAAATGAAGGATTTTACAATTTTTTTTAGGCTACAAATTTACTGGAAAACTTTTTTCGCGTTGTTTTCTCGCGTTGAAAAATAGAGTTGTAGGCATTAGCTAGTTGAAATTTGGGTTTTAAAAATTTTTTAAACTTGAAAAATCACTGGGAAAAATTTTTTTTTGTAGATTCGAATGAATTAAAAATTTTTTTTTCGTCGGAAAAGAGTGTTATAGACACTCGAGTTGATTGGGCTGTGAGGGGAACTTTCCGATTCTTGCACAACAATCAGTGAAATTATTGTTTTGCCCGAGCGATTCGCGGTTTTCCGTTGTTAGATGACAAAACAACGTGCGATGGCGTAACGCCAATTGTTCGAAACACTTAACCACAATTGAATTTTAATTCCAAGCATCTTTAATTAATATCCTAAATATAATTAAATATAAAAAAAAAATTTATTTAACTGATATTTTTAAGGTTTAAGTGATTTAACTACTAAAAATTGACTAAAGTTGATGAAAACAACAAAATAATGCTTTTTTGTCAGCGCCAAAAATATATTCCGTGCGTGGGGAAATGTTTTGACGTCCATCCAAAAATATGATGACGTCGAAAAAACACTCGTTGGCATCATGAGCTTTCTTCGTCCTCTTAAAATCGCGTGATTGTATGGACCCAGGAGTGTATTCCAATCATGCCCTCACAGTGACATCACTTTATTGAGCGCTATTGAGGAAGAATGACGGTCAAGGAAAGACCCTGGTGGATGGAAATACCGAATGAAAAGCGTATTTACAGTATACGAACCTTTTTGCGACTCAAGTTCAATGCCAAATCGTCTCACGTGATGTGTAACCTTCGTGAGCCAGCTGAAATCCCGCGAAATCGTGAAAAATTCATTCATCGCGTGCATCCAGGAGTTTTTTACTCGACATATACAAGTCGATATTTAAATTTTTACGTTGTATTTTTTTTTGTTGGTTGATAGGTGTTTCAGGGAGTGATTCATGATGTTTTGACAGGCAATAGAAACAAATACCTGGAGTGATGACGTGTTCAGGAACTTTGTCGAACGAGTTATCATGAGTGAAGCCACATAAGTGGACAATTGACTCTAGTAAATCAGGTCAAATTAGCTTTTATGTATGCACATTCAATGAATGCGCAATTTTTACGGTCAATGCGTGTATACTAATTGTCGCATGGTATAAGAAAGTTTATATATTTTTTTTTGTTGTCTTGCTATCTTGGTTTCATTTTTAAATGTTTGTACTCAATTGGCCAATATTATTGCTTTATTGCGAGAAAGTAAAATATTGAAATATTTACATCCAGTGCACTATGTTTCTCGATATGTGACCATCGTGACGCATTAACTGATATACCGCGATATTCTTGATACATTGTCTATTTATCAACTTGAACTTCTTTGAAAGTCCTACGATATTATCAATAAATCTTCGTCACTGTATTTCTATTTTTTTTTTTTTTTCTTTCAACTGATCGATTTATTGATTTTTTTTAGCAGAAAATCAATTTTTGTGGTAAATATTATTTATAATTTAGAAAAAAAATGTGTAAAATAATTTTAAAAAATACAAAATTATTGTAAAATTGTTAAAAAATTATTTTCAATCAATGAAAATTGAATATTGATAAAAATTTTGATTTTTTTGAATTCTAAAAAAAAATTTGTTCTTTAGTAAAACAATTTTTAAAAATCTAAAATCGATTAAAATTATTGAAAAATTATTTCTAATTAAAAATTGAATATCAATGAAAATTTAGATATTTTTAAGACTTAAAAAAAAAAATTAATAATATCAATGAAATCAACAAAAAAAAATCTAAAACTAATTTATGATTATTAAAAAAATTATTTCCGCTTAAAAAAATCGAATATTCATCATTTTCATATTTTTTAAACAAACTAAAAAAAAAGTCTCTAATTTTTGTAAAATTAACAAAAAATTATTTCCAATTAAAAATCTAATATTAAAGACTTTAATAATTTTTTTTTTTTTTTTTCAATTAAAATAATGTCTTAAAAATGTTTTATTCCATTCAAGGTAATTTTAAATTAAAATATCGTTTAAAATGGAAAAAAAAAACTAATGTTAAAAAAATATTTCTGACTTGATAAAAAATTGTTATTTAATAAATAAACTGCGGAAAAACTGTAGAAGAAATTTTTTTTTTTTTTTTAATTGGAATTTTATAAAAACACGTTGTAAACAAGATTTTTCCGTTTCATTTTTTCATAAATGGCATTTAAAAACAACAATAATATAGATTGACGTAAGAGAAAATACGTTTTTATATTATAGTTCAAAACAATTAATTTGACATAATTAAATATTGAAATTCCGCATGTCCCGTGCATTCGTAAAAATACCTTGACGTTTGAAGTTTTATGCAAGATAAATGGCTATGCATTGCCACAGCGGCCTTAAAATATTTGTCTGAAGGTTTCTTTTAACATATATATACCCACATATAGCGCAGTAAATTTAATTGAGACCCGCGTCCAGTGAAGTCACTGTCAAACTTGCGCAATTCAACTCTGATGTGAATGAAATCATCGTACAAGCGGATCCAGTCAGTATGTGGCACGATATGAAGTTGTTTCTTGTCAGAGATAACTCGAGGTCATCATATAGACAGCTTACATGCATTTTGCAAACGGAAAACCACATGTGGGGGTCGTGTCATCTTATCAACCGGGAAAAACCGGTAAAAATCTTATTTTTCATCACGAAAACATGAATTAAAAATTTTTTTTACCATCAATATCTACATAGAATCATTAAAAAATAAATAAAAAATATTAAAACGATAAAAAACAAGTCAGATAATAATCTTATCGTGTACTTTTGTTCATCTATGTACGATAGAGTTATTGCCGAAATTCCTAAAGCAACTCTCAATGACGTCAATGGCTTTATCAGGTATCTGATAAAGTCCTCGAATAAATAATCTGATTGGTTGGCCTCATGGTAATTATAAATATCCAAGTGTAAAGCCAGAAATAATAATAGTGTGTCGGTGAGTTTGAAAGTCTGGCATTACCACTCGATTTTTCGTTCCTCGCACGTCGCCACCATCTGCATTGGGCCAAGTCAAACCGATACACAAATATAACTCAATTCAGGCCACACTCGAAAATAGTCTGCACATGTCTAATGTTGATTTCATTAAAACTGTTTATTCATTTTCAATATTTTTATTACTTTTTTTCACGTGATTACAGAATTACTGGGCAATTTCTTGAAATAGATTTTAATATAGCAATAGATTACAGAGCTTACTAAGTTGGTAAATACATAATATATTACAATCGATATTGTATCCAACTCCCTTGAACTTGTGCTGCAATATTATATTTGATGCTATCTTAACTGCGACATCAAATGAAGGTTTTATACAAATTTATCTCTAACTAAATAATATCAGTCGATTAACATTATATAGAGTAATTAGAGATAGTGATAATAAAAGTATTAGATTTCATATTTAAATAAATAAAAAATTATTACAGTGTTAAATTTTAAGTCTATGAACAAATGAAAAATTTTTTTCATCAATATTTTGAGATAATTAATTAAATATATCGAGTAACTAATCATAAAAGGTCGTAAATAGTCGTTTAATTAATAATAACGGAGTATTAAGATGTTTCGTGGAGATTAAAATACAAAAATTTTTTTGGGGAAATTTTTCAATCGTACTCCTCTTGGAAATCTCGTAGTTTTCGCGTTTTTTTTTTTTTTTTTAAGTTTTTTTCTGATATCTCGGTAACTATGCGAATTAATGAAAAATATTAAGAGAACTAAATGATTTATCATTAAATTTACTATAAAAAATGTTAAATACATTTTTTTTTATTTTTTGTAGTTTTTGAGATATTACGATTTTTAAAAATTTTTTTATTTTTCAAAATATCTCAAAAATAAGTTAAAATATTAAAAAAATTTATTCTTTATTTTTTGTAGAAAATAAAATTTTCAATCATTTTATACTTATAATATTTTTCGTTATTTCGCCTAGTTATCGAGTTATCAGTAAAAAACCACTAAAAATGCGAATTTTTCAAGAGGTATTGGAAAAAAAATTTTTTACAAAATGTCTTGTTTAAATAAATTCCATTTAAAAATATAAAAAAATATATATCATTTGTCTAATCTAACAGTTTTTAGCAACGCGATATATAAAAAAAATTTTTTCATCACCAATTCATCTGACATTAATCCCTTATTTTTTTTTAATTTTCAGATTCGTTGCAATCGTTGTCACATCTCGGTGAGTTTGTATATAACAAGCATCACTATTGCATGCATCTGACGAAAAAAAAAAAAAAAAAAACACGATGACGAACGATTTCAAAAAAAAAAAAAAAAAAAAAACAAGGAAACAATATAACTCCTAGCATTATTATTGGCATTGACGAATGTGTTGTATGGCGCGTTTTCAAGCGATAACCCACAATCAAGTCCGAATTTTTAATTGGCCTGTGACCGATAAAAATCAATGTGTGTTATTAGACGCAACAGCGTGGGTTGCAATAGTTGGGCGAATTATTGCATCAAGTTAGCAACGCGCGCGCAGTCCAATATAGACCAAGTGAGGCAACGAATATAATAACACTGGACAAGGCCAAGGGGGTAAGAGGGGATCTCTCTCGGTGATAAATGATCCTGCAAATTCATATATGTGACCTCGACGTCAATATCTCTTTTACCCTGACATAACGATACATTTTATACTGATTTTTATTCATCGCACATCAATATCGAACCATCATCATAAATTACAATTCAGGATATTTCAACTGCCCCTTTTCAATTTTCATTTATAATTTTAATTAAATATATCCTTGTCACACATTTCAACTAGTGAAACTAATTGCCAGAGTAAAACGTCGATTTGAGGGCTCTAATAATAGACTAAGGTGTGTTGTCCTCGTATAGCTAGAAACGATGTTATCGTGAAACACGTACTGGAGGGTCACTATTTTTGGTTTTTCGACTTGAATCTGATAAATAACATGGCAATTAATGAAATTAAATATTAACATTGATTAAAATTAGATTCTTTCATAAAAATTAAACGAATTCGGTTTTAGTCTTGTGACCTTTCGAGTGCGCATAAATTCAGCCAAAAATGCACAACAAAGAAACACTCTTTGTTGCATTGTGTTGAAGAAAATGATTTTATTTGTTCTCTCAAGTATTTCTAAACCAGGAAACACGTTTCTATATCCCCCTCATGGACAAAGACGTTGCAAGTTGACGTTTTTCAACTCATGTGTGTGTATAGGTGACCTCTTGATTTACTCATATGACGATTATATATCTTCATCCCGGTTTCCAAGTAAAAAAATCTAGAATAATCAAGAATCCACCAAGTTCTTCAGTTACATGAGGAGGCGCATGTGTCACACGAAAAATGCTTCGTCGTTTATTATATGACGTGGCAACGTGTCATTTGTACGTTTCTCAGTAATTAGTATGTGTTATACTTCAACTAACTTATCCTTGTCATTTATCATCACGTGGATTGAATTGTCGGACGTTGAAAAAAAAAATTTTTTTTCAATATTAAAAACAATTTTTAACGTTTTAAAAAAATTTCTAACTGTTGTAGCGTCATCGGGTATGACGTCACGGCTGTGATGATGTCAAAGTTATCGGATATTTTATGCTCTAGATAACTGACTGAACGTCAATCAACTGAAGAAAATCACGACATTGATTTTTATAGATCTACGTTGTATCTTCAAGGTGACCAGACTCGATAAAAAAAGAAATTTCATTTTATTTTTTTTTTTTCGTGATGAATTTATTTTTTACACGATTGTTTACAATTGTTTGGGATTTCCTTGTATTATTATAACTATGCAGAATGACGTTGCACTGATTTTCAATGATATTTCGATGCTGTTATGTCATAATAAGCGTATATATTCGTGTTTATATGATTGAAAATAGTTGAAACATCTTGATAAAAAATTAATGAGGTGATTTAAAATTTTTTAGAAATTAAGAACAATTATAAAACTGTCAAATTCGATGATATAACGTGAGATTTAGTGATTAAATTGAGGTTACAAGTGGAATTAGGTTGGAAATTGGGGTTAAAATTTGATCTGATGAATTATTATCACGTGACTCGGTTGATAAGAGTCATGTAAATGAATGGCGCGAGACAATTGAGTATCTTTACGAGAAAAAATTGGGATTTTCGAATGTTTTAATTTGAAATATCTCTGTAAATAATTTTTTTTATCCGAATTTTTCTTCAGATACATCTATAAAATCGATGACACTTTTTCTATTGAGCTTAGAATTTTATAATTCGATGCAGTAATAAAGAAAGTAAATTCTTAGCAACGAATTTTTCCCCGATTTTAGGGACAAATCAGATTTTTATACCCAGGCAAAATATGACATTTTGCTGATTGGTTGTTAGAAATTTTCTCGTGCTGTGATTGGTTGATTGCAAAAAAAATAGCTGCAGTAAATTTAGACATTTATTCGCGCGTTGTGATTGGTTGATGAAAAAAATACATGAAATGCAGTACGTGTATATGTACTGCATGTTATTTTGTGTATTTCAGACTAAAATTTTAAGTTGTGTCGAGTTCTGAATGGAATTAGGTTGTGTTATGGACTCTAGGGAAAGTAATAAATTGATGACTGCCCCGAGGAAGAGGTCTATAGACTGTTTTTTGTGGTTTTTTGCAGTGAATCTATCCAAAAGTTTTAGATTTTTTCTGTTTATTTTAACAAAAATATGCGAAAACGCTGTATTAATCACCAAATTCAATAATTATCATTAATTTTATTAATTACGAATAAAATATTTGTAAAAATTAGAGATTTCAAGAGTTAACTTCTTAAATTAAACAAAAAGGCGCGCAAAACTCGTTTATAACTCTCAAAATCTATATAATTTTTACAATTAATAAAATTAATGACAATTACCGAATTTGATTATTAATATAACGTTATTTCGTATATTTTTGTAAAAGCGTGTATTTTTTTTTTCAAAGCGAAACTCTATTTTTAGAGGATAATGATTTATTTTGTCTAGAACGTATGTGGCAACGTAGATGACATCAATTGATGTCCCTAACTAGACTAATCCAACTTCCCCAATGATAGAAAGACGGAAAAAAAATTATTAGAGAGGGTCGTCATTTTTTTTCTTCTTTTTTTCGTTTATTCAGTTGTTGACATCCGTTCGACGACCGTGAACTTTACCTTGCTGTGAAGGATGATTTTCCCTGGCGGCAATAAAAAAAAGCAGTCGGGCTCCAACTGTGTTTATTCATTGGATCGAGTCACTGACCCACTGAGACTTTAGCTGGCGGTTTAATAGACTTTGATGAGAAGTTATTTTCAGAGGGTGATTTTTGATGGTTTTTATCTTGTTTTGCATCAGTCGCGCGCGCGTGTGTGTGCGCGCGTTTTTTTTGTTGAGCATTTCCGGATACATATTGCTGACATGTGACTGGTGTAATTGTGTGTATGGATATAGTGTGTGCATATGAATTTATAACATCTGCGTCGTAAAAGGCATAACAAATGTTGGTGATGAGCACCTTACGTATGCGTAGTGCTATATTCGTGTTTTTCATGTGTACACTGCAATAACAACGGTATTAATGTGACGTAGGCTGTGGCTTTTGATGAGAAGATACAAAAAAAAACCCAGTTTATTACGCCGCATATCAACACGAGGTGATATACAAGGCCAAAATGATAGAGGACAATTAGACATTGGCGTGGTGTGGGCAATTATGTTGTTTTTGTTTGTTATTCTGCTGATTTTTGGACTTTTTTATCGGTTTATTTGAGTCAATTTAAGTTTTATAAACACAATTACATAATATAATTATGTCAAAATTTAATTTTTTGATTTAAAATCAATTTAATTGTATCAAAAATTAAATTTTGTGATATTAAAAAATTTTTTTAAGTCAAAATTTTACTTTTTAGACGTAATAATGATTCAATGATATCAGAATGTCATTTTTTGGGATGAAAAATTTATATAATAATGTTGAAATTTGATTTTTTGACTTTGAAAAAAATTAATTAACTCAAGATTTCATTTTTTTTTTTTTATTTAAAAAAAAAAATCTAATTTTCATCTCTAAAAGGATAAAAAAAATTTTTCTTTCATTTTTTCATCCACAATTCTATATATATACTCGGCTAAACTCAATATAAGTCCGAAATAAACAGTTATTATCCTGCAAGTAGATTAACTCGAGAATTGGCGTCCGATAATACACGCGGTAAAAAATCGCCGATAATAAACATGGCCGAGAAATGCAAGTTTCAAGAGTTTATTTCAGTGCAACACGCTGCTGATAACGATACGGATTTAATTTGCGATTAAAGTGTGTGCTATTTTTACCTGGATAATCCAGCATTGCGGTCAGTCCACTGCATGATGGCGAAGTATGGCTATCTATAAATAGAAGTCTGTGCAGAAGAAGAACATGAAGGATTAAAAGCCTCAAAGGAAGCAATAAAAGCAAGAGTTTAATAAGTTTCTTCCTCGGTTTTTTGCTCAAATCAGGTTCTTCTTTCTCAACCAATCATCGCACTGTAATCGTTTTCTCATGCTTCATATAAGATCAACAAATTGTTGAATCCTGTGAAATAGGCGACTTTATATCCAAGTTATCTGTTGTCAAATCAACATTAAAGTGTCGTTGCACTTGATCATTATTTTTATGATGGTCGCGAGGCAATGAACTGTTCCTCAGTTGTGTCCTCAAGTGCAAATAAGTCATATTTTTACCTTTATTTTCAGTTTTATTCATCTTGAAAATTGTTCTTGATGACTTTTTACTTTTTTTTCAAGTGCGTCGACCTCTCTGCCTATTTTTGATCAGTCATGTGTATCGATTTGAATGTTTATTTATCCACACAATGATTTTTAATGCCTTTGCCAAGTTGATACTTTAATCCCACGTTGAAATAAACACTTTTAAATCGTCTTTGCACTGTCTCGACACGAGAAAAACTTTGACCTCGACCAATAGACGTCGTATAAGTCATTTTTTTATATATCTAGTCTTTGGATATCGTGCCAAAATGTCTTTGCAGTCGTGAATATATAGAAACCTTTGGCACAGTCGTAAAAATATCATCGTTTGCCATGTGGCAAGTCATCGATGATAATTTACCTTTCGTTAAGTAACTGTGTTTGTATACAAACAATTTATTTTTATATACTTTTGATTTTTTGTTTGCTCAGAAAATTTTTCATGGTTTCAAGGTTAAATTGAGGATTTAATCGCGATAGTAGAGGAAAAGAGGGGGTAATTAATATTATTTATTTGTTTGATGTTGAATTTTTACGTGGGAAAAAGTGTTTTTGTGATTTTTTTTTTTGTTTCCGTTGTGAGGATTTATTTCCGGGATTTTGCCGTAATGGGGAATTTTTATTGTGGAATTCTACTTCAGGTCTGAGTCATCGGTACATACAGGTGCTGGTAGATTCGATCGAATCTCATCGCTATGTAACGAGGATATAGCTGAAAGTGGTCAAGAACTTTTTTTTTTTCATTTATTTAATTTTTTAATATTAAGTTTGTATGAGAGAAAAATTTTTTTAGGAGATATTTTAGATGAAAAAAATTTAATTTAGGTTTAAAATAGATTTTTTTAAGTTTAAATTAGTTGGAAATTGTAAAAGTTGAAATTTTGAAGTGTTAAATTATGATTTTTTTAAGGTTAGGAATTTTTTAAATGAGAAAAATGTGATATTTTGAAGGTTATGAATTTTAATTTTGTGATAAAATTTTTTTTCTACAATTAAATTCGATTTTTATGATTGTCAAATGTATTGAGAGTGTGATTTTACTGGTTTGTGACTAATAAAACAAAATAAAGATGAAAAAGATTTCACAACTCTTCGACACACGCGTATCTGGCGTCCTCTGCCCACGTGATGTCCGCACGCCTGAAACATGTGTTTTCCCGCGCAACTAGGCGTGGTCGATTGGGCGGAAGTGTGCTATTTGAAAAAATTTCCGTGCCCTTTTTCGGTCAGAGCAATTTCAACTCGGTCAACCGACTCCAATCCATTTTTAAGCCGCACTGTCCGTGGAGAAACTGTTTATTCCGGGTTCTTATCTTTCTAAACCGTTAATCAAGTGTTTAAAAAAAATTCATGGGGGTTGAAAACATTGGAAAAAAAAATTCTAAACGTCGTTAAAAATTTTTTTACATCCTAAAGCTCGATTTTCATGAGGTAATTTCTCCTAAATTCATATTTTAGATCGTTTTATCAAGAAAAATCGAACTTTATAAGGTCAGATCTGTCAAAAACATGGTAGAATTTTTAAAATATGTTTTAGACATATGTTAGACGCATGTATTTAAATTATTTTCCGCACGGAAAATCCAGGAGAACGGGTATAGTCCCGATTTAACCCAGATGATAATTCAAATTTACGTCAGAGGGGCCGTGCGAAAGAGGGTGAAGTGAATATTTATCCGGGGCGAAAGTGAAAGTATATCGTATGCCTCACTTGTCCGCGTTGCTAAGTTACCATGTGCCAGATCACGCAGGGTTGATGCACGCGGAAACGTTATTTCAGTGCCGTATAGTTTATGCCCTCACTTGAAACCTATATACAAGCGAACGTCAGAGATAAAAACGTAAATAAACTCATCATTCGCATCAAATAGCCAAACTCTGCAATAACACTTTGTTGCAATCTAAATATTAACAGAGATAATAAATCATGAAGTTGCTTCCGCCTTTATCAAAAAAAAAATAAATCGAAAAATCCGCAGAAATAAAAAAATTCTTTTTACATCAAAATATATCTTAAAAAAAATTTTTTTTTACACATCTAATACATCCATCTTATCATATAAATACATATATAAATAATTTTAGCACATTTTTTCAATAAAAATTAACAAAAACTCAAAAAATCCACAATTGAATGAGAAAAAATATGAAATAAATTTTTTTTCATGTTTAAAAAGGGTCTCACAATTTTTTACATCTGTAATAAAAATAATTGATAATAAATAAATATTTATTTTCATTAATTTTTTTTACATAAATCAATATAAATTCCAAAAATCAACAAAAAATTTATTTATTATCGAATGAAAATTCCTAAATTTACGTTTATTTATATAAATAATAACGTATATAATTTTTTTTTCGTTGAAAATCTTATTTCAGGTTGTAAAAAAAAATATATTTAAAAATTTTTTAATTGCTAAATAAGTGATTTTTAATTTTATCTCCAGTGGCGCGACTGATATAAAAATATTGACTCTAACATTCATGTGTTATCATTTAGTGTCACGTGTGTGTGTGTGTGTGTGGAGCTCAGACGTTTTTGTTGTTGTATATTCAGCTGAAAATAGAATAATTTGAATTTTTTGTAGCGCCGACAATTTGCGACAGCTAGCAACCAGAAATAAATTTATTCTAAGCATACATTCTATTGTCACTTTGTTCAAGTGCTGACATTCCCATCTCTTGTGTGCCCGACACGCGTCGCAATTAGACGCAGAGACATTGAGTAAAATTAGCGAGAATTTATTTGGTCTGCGCGCGGTGTTTAGCACAGCCCGGGTGATTTCGTCGGGTACTTCGACCCTGGTCGCGACCGCGTCGCTTCTCGTCTGGCTGCGCCCGTTCGTTTTGTAGTCTAGACTCTCGTCCTCTCGCTTCTCTTGGCCGCACAATAATGTATTTTGTTCGTTTTTTTGCTTCTTTCGCGCAGGAGCATACTCGGCCACCCTTTCGCTTGTCTCCTAGGTCCGGGTTTGCGCGCACAAAGGAAGCGAAATACATCAAAACCACACGAGAGGGGCTTTTGCGAATCACTTTCGCCCGTCTGTGCCGCATTGATTGCTCTAGGTCCGGGACTATTTTATCGGATAGTCCATGCAAAAAAAAATTCTCAGAGTAATTTATTTATTTTCACCCTCAAAAAAAAATTACTCATCTCTGAAAAAAAAATTTTTTTTTGCAAATAATATGAAATATTTGACTGAAAAAATTGATTTTTTACACTGACTAAATTTTTTTCAAGCATTTTTGTCGGTAAAAAAAATTTTTTCAACACCAAAAACAACGTTTTTTTTATTTGTATAGGAAATATTCGACTGATGACAACTGTTTTTTAGTTTTTCAGTTATATTTTTGAATAATAATACCATTAATTGCAGTAGAAAATTTTTTTAACATTAACAAATATTTTTTTTTTTTTTTTTTTCAATTTTTATGAAATAATCGACTGAAAAAAATTATTTTTTAGATTTACTATAAATTTTTTTAGAGTTATTTTTATCAATGATAAGAAAAATTGTTGAAAAAAAATTTTTTGAAAACAATTTTTTTGTGATTTTTGTAGAAAAAAAATTTTTTTTATCACTTAAATTTATTATTAACGGTTGAAATAAATTTTTTATTGATGGTACGAGTGTTTTTGATAAGTTTGAAGAAACTCAGTCTTTCAGCATGCTCTCAAATTTGATTAATTTGATGAAAAAAAAATTTTTTTTTTTTATTTAATCATTGGTTGGAATTATCTCGTGATCGTGGCGCGTTCGCACTTAATTTTAGTTCACATTTATTTAACCCTATTTGATGCGACCGAGATCGATCAAACGACAATCATTTAACTCACGAGAACCACCTTGTCACAGTGACTGATGTCAATAAAACAGATTTACGCGCGTTTTTTACAAAAAATTATTTGTTTATCTTAAATTTTTTGAAATTTGATTGACAGTCAATTCGTAGGAAGTAAATAAATAAATAAATAAATGAGATTTCTCGATCACGTGTACAATTTACGATCAATGAATTCTTTGTTGTTATAAAGCTGTATATCGGTCATATTTTTCTTGCGGGCATCATATGCAGAGTTCATTGAATGCATATGATTAAAATCATAGCATATCTTGTAGTCGTGATAAAAAATTTTTTTTTCCTGACACATGTATCATGTATATAATGATTTATTTATTTTTTCTCAGGAATTTCCGAGTATTTCATGATGATATTCATCTTTTTCTTATCGTTTTATTAAACACTTGATCGAGTTTATTATTATTAAAAATCTAGATTTTATTGAGGAATGACAAGTGTTGTCGACTTTGTACCTCGCTAATTTAACCTTGTGATGCCTTGTCTGCCACTTTAAATTATATTTTATCTTATATTTGTACTCAATTTATTTTATATAGTTTTCATGAGACTCGAAAAAAATGACAATTCATTATTATTTAATTTATTTACGTTGAAAAACAAAAAAACAGAGCGAGAAAAAAAATTTTTCCCCAATTAATTAACGCATGAGTATATGAAATTTTTTTGTGTTTATTTTTTTTTTTTTTCCCGCCATTTTGCAATCTCATTAATCACGCGGCAAAGAATTGTCATCAGAGTATATACACGCAGTATACTTTGTGATGATTCTCTAGATTGTGGTTTATTATTGTTATTGCTTTTTTTTTTTAATATTGCGTAAGATAGAATGTTTGTTTTTGTGATTGCGCTCAGCAATTCGTGGATGGTTGAACTTAATCTTGATAAATCAAATTATCTCAATTATGGTAAAACCCACGTTATGTACGTGTGGGAGATTTTTATCAGCAATTGAGATTAGAATTTTTTTTTTTGCTCTAATTTTTTTATTTGGGAGTTTTAATTTACTTTTAGTATTGCGGCTTGTGTTCTACTGTAAAAAATTGTTTTTTGTTGTGAATACAAAATGCAAACACGATGTGTATAATACTTTCTCGAGTTTAGCTTTCAGCAAAATAACAGACAGTGCGCGAACTTTCTCTCAAAAATTTCGACAATGTCTGATGTGTAGAATATATTATTTTTTATTAATATAAAAAATTCATAAATTATTGAAATTAGTTTTTTTTTTCGATAGAATAACGTTGTTTTTTTTTTTAGATATACGCAGCGTAAAATGTTCAAAACAATAGTTGAAAATGTTTTCAGTAATTAAAATTATTTTATTAATTATTAAAAGCTTGATAATATCGAAAAGAAATTTTTTATGTTGTGTAATTAATTAGTTTTTATTTTTTTTTTTTAAAGAAACAATGCAGTTATTCTGTTATCTTTTGATAGAATTTTTTGTTAAATTATTGGATTCTATTTTAGATGATGAAGAAAAAAAACATTTATTTTCAATTATTTTCTGTTATTTGATTTTTTATCGATATATAAATATATTATAAATACGCGGTTGAAATATGATAAATTTTTATTTAGTGAATAAAACTTTTTTTTTTTTTTCGAAGTACGCATTATTTTTTTATCATTTTCAAATAATTGTTTCAATGACTAATGTTGATATTGGTTAAAAACTTAAAATTTTTTTATACTGACATCATATTTTCTTAGAAAAAAAAAATAACTAAAAAAATTTTTTTATTGAAAAACAACAATTATTTCAGTTATTTTGATATCAGTCAGAAAACTTAAAATTTTTTTTCATACTGACATCATGTTTTCAAGTTTTTATAGACATAGTTGAAATATTTTTTTAAAAAATATTTTTATTATTTGATAAAATATAAAAAATCAATTTCTCAGAATTTGATAGGTTTTTTTATTTATTCAACAGCAAAAATTATCGACATAAAATTGTATGTTTAAAAGCAATAATTTATATCCACATATATTTTAATATTTTACTTGTCATTTACGATTGCAAAACACTTGAATACAATGTATATAAATTAATAACACACTAAAATAACGTATATACATTAACTATACAATATATTGTATAGCGTATAAAAATGGTGAATAAAAAAATCCAATAATTCTCACCGGTCTTCCCCGTCACTTTCTTATAGGAATCATGTGTTACATTCACTCTGAGCCTTCCACAATGTGGGACATGGACACCTGAATCACGATCTGCTGTGTGACGGCTGTTAAAAAAAAGAAAAGTGCATGCCTATATGAGAAAAAAAATTATAATATATAAATTTACAATTCTATGAAAAAAAAAAAAAACAAATATTCTCAGAAGTTTCCCAACGTTTTTCCCCATTTTTAACTTTGCATTGACGTCACTTGATATCCCTAACAGCTTAGATTTCATAATTGACATTTGTTTCCACTGCCTGTCTGTCAAGTACATCCGGGAAAAGCAAGGTTATCGTGACCTTGTCGCGAACTAGACAAAATATCAACTTAAAACGTCCAACAAGTGTCACAAAATCGAGAAAAAATATAAATAAATTTTTTTCTCATCATTATTACGATGAATTTTCAACATAAAATGGCTGAATAACCACTTAAAACTTCTTTCAAACTTTGAAACACTATTTTTACGGTTAAAAAAAATTTATTATTATTTTTTTTTTCAAATCAAAAAAATTATTAAAAATCAATTTTTCTACATTTTTAACTTTATAAAGACATTAAATGATGTTTTTTTATCATGTACAATTTAAAATTGTATGAAAAAAAATTTTTAAGTGGTTAAAAAATCGAAAATTTGTTTTATTTGGCATAAAAAAATTTTTTTTTCAACAATATTTCGATTTTTTCGATGATAATTTGACGTTATTTTTTGATTTATTCATTTTTTTAATTATTAAATATGAGTTTTATGTTTAAAAAACCTAATTTGAGACTTTTGAGACCTTGAATAAGGTTGAAAAAAAATATAATGATTGATTTAGTAAAATTTTTAATATATATCGACGAGTTTTTAGTAATATTTTCCCTTTGTCCTACGACTGCACGGCCTCAATCCCCTTTGTGTTCACTTTTTGTGCAATTAACTCGCGCCAGAGGATGTCTGGCGCCAATTTTACTTCACCTCGTGCAATTACATACTATATATACCTTATTTTCTACCTTTAGAAAAAATTTTTCCACGTTTATTTATTGCATTTTTTTGTCTTGCAGAACCTCCCCCGGACACTGTGTACATAATATGCGGAGTTATCATCGCCATGGTGATGGTGGGGGTGATAATCGTCCTCCTGGCGGTCACCATCAGGTAAAAATACAATTTTCTAATTGAAAAAAAATTTTTTTTGCACCTTTGGAAGGAAATTTCTCAATTTTTTCAAACATTTTATTCAACACTTGGTCGAGTGTATTGCCCCATATTAATTCCCCGATATCTCCGCTTTAATCCGCTGATTGTAATCGTTACTTTCTGCAGAGATAAAAAAAAAAATACTTAAAATTGTATGCAGGTAAATTTGATTAAATTTGTTTATTTTTTTTTTCCTCAATATATCGACAGCTTATAAATCACTTCAACCATTCGTGATTTCTTGAGTCAACATATCAGATGATAAACCAACTTCATTTGTCATAACTTAATTTAACAAATATTAATTAATCTTCATTAAAAAAATTCGAATGTCTCGAAAAAATATTTAAAAAAAATTTTTTTCCATATTTTTTTCCGATAACCAAAACCGCGATTTTGATAAACTCAATTTAAACCGATGATTAATCGACAGAAATAGAAATTTATCACACGTGATATATACAATCGTGAGTTGACTTACACGAAGATAATTGTAAAATACTATCTTCTCAGAAAAATTCTAATCAAGCCCGGATATATCCTCTTACCCATACAATCCTCATAAAAATTCTCAAAAAAAAAAAACTGTGAAAAAATATCTGTGGCCGTGCGGAAAGTGAGAGTTAATATCCCGGAAAGTCCATGGTCATAGTTTCAAGGAAGTCTCGCGCAAGATTTTCAATGATGCAATAATTATCCAAGCACACACACGACGCCGCGGAGTCAAACGATAAACTTGTTTACCCCAGTGCAGCAGGACTATCAGTATTAAGCGAGCCGCTGCAGGATTAAAATTTATATAAACAAAAAATTTTTCCACCAATAAGCAACAAAAAAAATCGACATTGTTATCGAAACAAATTTATTTCGTTGAGTAAAAACACTGTTCGTGTTGCACGTGCATTATACGACTGTATTTCCGCTTATATTTTATCAATTTAATGACTTTCAACGCGATAATTTCACCACTCAATCGCCCAACTGCACAGCGAGGCTCTAAAAAAAAAAAAAAATATTTCCACGTGGAAATAATTTTTTCTTTTGTTTATATATTTTACAATTTTATTTAAGGTCGGAAAAGTTTGAAATTTAATTTTTAAACTTGAAACACTTAAAAATAATTTAAAAAATATATAAATAAAAAAATACCATCAAATTAACTTCAAAAAAATCAAAATATTGATAAAAAACATTTTTTCATACCAAATTTAAAAAAAATTTTTGTTTTTATTTCGATAAATTTTTTATGAAAAATCATTAATTGATGTCTTTAAAAATTTAATAATGGATAAAAATTAATTTTTAATGATTTTTTAATTAAAAAAAAAATTAATAATAAATTTTTTTCTAATTGTCAAAATTAAGTTTTAATTGCCCAACTGAACATCGAAGCTCTAAAAACAAATATTTCCACGTGGAAATAATTTTTTCATTTGTTTATATATTTTACAATTTTATTTACGGTCTCAAAATTCTCAAATTAAGGTTTTTTGACTCTAAAATTCTTATTTAATAATTTAAAAAAATACATAAATAAAAAAATACCATCAAATAAACTTCAAAAAAAAAATCAAAATATTGATAAAAAAAATTTTTTAATACTAAATAAAACAAATTATTAATTTTTCAACAAATTGAAAAATTTTTTTTTTTTATTTTCTATCAATTTTGCATGATAAAAAATCACTAGTTAATGTTTTTAAAAATTTGAAAATGCTTAAAAATTCAATTTTAATGATTTTTTCAATTAAAAAAAAAATTAATAATAAATTTTTTTAACAATCAAAATTGAGTTTTAATCGCTAAACTGCACATCGAGGCACTAAAAAAAAATTTTTTCTACGTAGAAAAAAATTTTTATCTAATCAATTTCATTCACTTTCCGACTATTTAACATTCTGGAGAATTTTTCCAATGACGTAAGACCTCGCTAGCACGTGCAGGAGGGCTGTTGTCCACTCTTTTATCACATGCACATGAAAATCACGCTTTAATTAGCCCGACATCACGCCTGCTCACACACTCTACCTCAAATAAAAATCTATAAACAACCATACTGTCCTCATGCCATTTGATAAATTAAACCCGAAAAAATCCCGTGCGATCCAGTAATATCCAACTAATTCGTAAAAATTACCTAGACTCCGCGGTTAAAAGGAGAACGTGTATAAAATTATATACCGTAGAATTATTAGCGAAGCAAGGTTAGCGCAGGAAAAAGGAAAAATCGAGGTAAACCAGGCCAGAGTCGGGTTTAGTCGTTCGGCACGTGGTCTAGCCGTCGAAAATTGGCTTGAGTTTAAAATAAAGCCGCACAGTGGCGTAGTTACTCATCATTCCTATAACGCATTGGATAAATAGCCTATTTAATAATTAAAGTCGTGCTAAATTTGTTTTTATTGAGCGTCTAGTAGACAAGTGTGTGTGCTTTATAACGACTATGAAAGCGTTCGCGCGCGTCAGCTGGAATATCGAGAACATTATTGTGAGTATGGCGCGTTCATTGGCAGTATATCCCCCCGCCATTGAGCCGGTAGTACGCCAATGTGACGTCAGGGCGCTGTATAAAGCCTCGAAGCACGTATTTCACGCTCAGACTCACGTTGGATGGTTGGCGATGAGTGTCGCAGTGGTTTTCGGTTGATTCTCGCTGCTCACGGTGAATTTATTGCAGCTCGTTTTTTTTTTTTTTGTAAAAAGCGAGGGGAAATATTAATCACCGTGTTTATTAGTTTAATAAACTCGCGATAGCAAGAAGCCACTGAAACTAGTCAAAATCGCGCAGTGAAAAAAAAAAAAAATAGAAAATAGGTGCTGATAATTATTAGTTGGAAAAATAAAACTTAGTGAATTAAATGAGTGATTGAATCGACCAAGTGTTCACACATATTGTGCTGTGATTGTCGCCAAAATTGGCAGACATATTAATTTATTAAGTGATAGATTTGCTACGAAAATTCCTTCCAAAGTTGCAATCAAGGTGCGAGACCTCTGTAAAAAGATGGTCGGCAGCAACGGTACAATGATTGGCATTCGGCTGGTTCGCAGCAAATTACGCAAGCGAGAGGACCACGCAAATGATGTACATCCAGAGCAGCCAGAGGTAGTACAAATGGCTGCAGACTCGGCTATTATTGCTACAACTACGGCATCACAAACAACTGTCGTTGCGACAAGTCAGGAAATTCGAACGAATGGCATCGTCAATCCTGTCGCTGACTGCATAACCGCCTCCGAGGTCACCGGCACCATCTTCCTCACTAATGACCTCAACTCGGAGAAAATCACCTGGCAGTTTCCGCCGCCTTATCCACCGCCCCACACGCCTCCACCCCAGTACACGTTGTACAAGGACCAGGTAAGAGAAAAAAAATTCTTTTTCCTTCAGGTTGTAGTGGCGTAAGGTCCAAAAATATCCTAACGAAAATTTTCAAAATAATTCTTACATATTTATCATCACCCTGTAAAATTGACGAATTTTCCAGTCATTTTGAAGAAATAAATTTTTTGAAAACAACTATAACCATTAAAAATTGATACTTTTCACATCTAAATGTTGATAAAAACACGAAGATATTGTAGTTTTATCAATAATAAAGCAAGTAAGAAAAGTTTTTCGACATTTTCAATATTTAAATGCAAGATATTTTAATTAAATATAATAAAAATGTATCAAAAAATAATCGAAAAAAATTATGATTGAAAAAATTTTGTGAAAAAAAATTATTTTTTCATAATAATAAATTTTTTAAAATTACTTTATTCTATTTTAAGGTTGAAAAATTTTCAAATTTCACGTAAAAATGCTCAAAATCGCTAAAAAAAAAATAAAAAAATAAAGAATCGTTTGAAAAATTTTATTTCTTCAAGTTGGTAGCGCCAGGGACGCAGATTATTAGCCAAAGTTCGAAAGCAAAATCTAACGCCACTATACAACCTTAATAGTCCCTGACTATTGGCAACGCTGTGGGTATAGATTTCGTGGATTTTCCGATTGGCAGCGCGGCCTTATTTCGGCGAAAGCGCACAACAGCGGCGAGATCGTGTCTATGCGGCGTCTCGACGACGACCATCTCGGATATCCCGGTCACGAGCGCAATATACACGTTCGCCCGTGTGGGCACTTTCGTGTGCCAAGTCCTCGCCGCTAAATTTAGCGTGGGTGGGCGTGCAAACACGCTCGTGTGTGTGTAGATCGGATGAAACGCCGCGCAGCTGTCTGCATACGCGCTTTCCTCTTTTATTTCCCGTGTGCAGGGTTCATCACAAGTGCAGTTGAGACTGTAAGGCCCACGCACTGTTGAAAAAGCTTGCACGCCTGATTTTCATTTTAAAAGCTCGTCGTAAAATTTGCGCCAATGCGCGCGGGCGAGATTCGCGTGCGGTTCAACGACCAAAAGGGGGAATTTTATCGATTCGCGGCCTAAGGGGAGAATTGCTAAAAGTGCTTAGAGACCGTAGGGAGAAAGTTCGTTGCACCCTACAAGCCACACCACCCTTTTACATCGTACATTTTTCTTTTTTCAATGACAAAATGCGGGCGCAGAGTAAAAACTGTTTTTGCAAGTGATTAATGGACTTTTTCTCTGTTTTTCCCTCGCAGGACACACTAGTACACGGCTTGGATCGGCCTGGGTTTGCTAAGGGCATTCGGAAGAATCTTGGCGGGCGTTGGCGACGGCTGGTAAAGAGGAAATCCGACAGAGACACATGTGCCATTCCTCCTGAACTCAAGGACCAGCTGAAGACCATCTATGTCTATTAATAATTTCGTTTTCTTTTCGACTGTCTTTTGCGAGAGCCTTCCATTGCAGTAATCAAATGCTTTCCTAATTGTATTGTAAGATATCTATACTTTATTACAGTGAGAGTGGACAAAAAATTTGAGTGTGTGAATGTGTGAGCTCGTAGAAATGAGAGACGAGGGGTTCAACGGTCTCGTGAGACACGATAAAAGAAAAGGAAGACATTGAAATGTTGTTGCTGGCGCTCGTGACCACTCTGGGGCACGCCCTTAGCCGTATTCGGAGGAATCGCGTGGTGGGGAAAAACGGAATAAAAGACAGTTTGAGACCTTGAGTGAGGATGAAACCATCGAGTTACACATCAGGGCCTTTTGCACACACACATATCACAGTAACACACACAAACTCGTGCCTTTTTCTCTATTATTTTACTGTCGGTATGACAGATTTTAGTTCTGTTTTATCGACGTGACGTTTCTCCACCTGCCACGACGACGATTAGTTCAATCTGACCGACAGGGAGCACAAATGCGCCGGTTTTTAATTCGACAAATTTGTTTGGAGTTGCGAAAAACAATGTCAGTAAATGAAAAACTCCATGAGACTGAAAACAAAATGGAAAAAACAATGTAATCTGTGTACGACAAAGCGAGATTGTCTCGTAGCTTTTGTGTACGTTTTTACAAAAAAATATCTAAATGTATGATGGAAGAAAAATTACTCTAAATACGAATTAGTATTATTTGTATGTCTGGAAGTGTGTGAAAAATTTTTCTGCGACTGAGGTCAATTTTTTCTTTAGGTTTATCTAAAGATTTCTGCTTTACCGACTGTCAGTTTGAAATCACGTGTAAATAGGTGTATAAAGAGCAATAAGCGCGGAAGACTTGTGTGGATTTTCTTGTAATTGATTATTTTTTTATTTTGACTGGCAGCCGACAGTTGTGTGTCAACGTCCGCGTGAATTTGTTTTTTTTTATGGCTTTGTCTCGCTATTATCTGTGATGCACCACACATGCATGTGATGCACTTGTGCGGATATCCGGCGATGACATGCTCACATTTTCCCGCGCGCGGCTCGCAACGTGATTTTTTTTTTATCATGAAAATGTGCATCAGTCTGCATTACTCTCAGGTTAATCATAATAATTGTTTAATTATCAGTTGTGTGAAATTATGCCTAATTGCGTGGACGTTGAATGTGATTAGAGTGTAATTTTATTCGGGAATGGAATAATTTACATAGTTTTTTTTTTGGGCTGATAAAATTGAGTTATTTATTTTTTGCGTTTTAACGATTGATATTTGGGGGGTTTTTTTTTTTTATGGATACGTAAGATGAATTCTCGGATACTTTATAAAAGGATAAACAAATCATTCAAGTAAAATTGTAAGCTGTTAATTGTATTCTATACCAACGATGTGCCTATGCGACATATCTTGCATTGAACTTTAGATTTTTTTTTTAATTATGATTTATAGAATGAGGCTGCGTTCTCACCTAGTCACTTGTTAATTAATTCTGTCGAAATAGATGTATAAAGAGTAAAACTCAGTTTATCAAATAGTTTTGTGAAGAAAAACAATATAAATTGCGCAGCTTGGAATTAAGTTTCTTTATTTTTCAATGCAACTGAATAAAATAAAGTATTTCAATGAATAATTTAATATTTCTTATTACTTGATTAATTAATTAATTTTTTTTTTTAACATTAAACGTCAAATGTGTTGATCAAAAAATTCGAAATTTCTTGTAATTAATCTTTTAATTTGTCTATTAAGTTAATAAATATATTTAATAATTTTCTAGAGGAACTTTTATGAAACAGTTGGTTGAAAAAAAAAAATTTTTTATTTGAAAAATTCACAAGGGATGTATGTATATAGGAAAATTTCTAATTTTTTTTCTACATTTTGAACGAGTTAAAGTCAATACAACGTAATCACGATTTTTTACAAGATTCGCTTTTTTTTTTGTTGTATTTTTGGACACTCATTAAAAATTATCTTCTATTGACTCTTTTGGAAATGTTTTTTTTTTGTTTTTTCACGATAACTCGATAAATACGCGAGATAACGAAAAATGTTATAGGAGTTGAATGATGCAGAATTAAATTTTCTATAAAAAATATTATAACAGTTTTTTTTGTATCTTTCTTAGTTTTTGAGATATTACTGTTTTTTTTTATTTTTTAATTTTTTAAATATCTCGAAAATAAAGCGAAATTTTGAAAAAATGTATTCTAGATTTTTTATAGAAAAATACATTTCCAATCGTTTTACATTCATGACATTTTTCGTTATCTCGCTTAGTTACCGAATTATCACGAAAAAACTAAGAAACTAACAAAAATTGATGAATCTCCAAGTAGTACCCTTTTGAAAATTTTATGTAGGAATTTTTTTTTTGTTTTTTTGATCTTCGAAAGTTTTGATTAAAACATATTTTTAAAATTTTTTTACAAAAACCCACATATTTAATTAATTTTTCTGTTGGTCAAATAGCTCTCATTCTGTTACTGTTACTGTCTGTAAAAATTTACCGACAGACAGTAAAATCATGTAATAAATTTTTTTTCCTCTCCAGGTGGAGCTTCCACTGCTTCTTATGTGTATATTTTCCTAACCTCGTGTTTGGTGCGGGTGGAAATCATCGAAATTTCGTGTTAAATACCTGTCAAATCAAAAAAAGTGATGAAAAAATCAATTCTACATTCTGTGTGGTTGAAGGGACATCAAGTGTATCCATGGCTCACCGTCAGAAAATACAGTACGATGGATGAGAGAATACAGCAAGGAATTCGTCAGCATTTATCTCGACCACCAGCACCGAAACCTCCATATTTACACGTTTGTCAGGTTGGTGATCCTGTTTTGCGCATGCAGGCGGAGCCTGTGAACAAGCCAATCATAATTACGGCAGTATTTAAACAGGTGAGTTTGCGGATATTCAAAAAAAAAATCGATTTAACTGTTGATTAAGTAATTTTTCTCTTGTTTTCCCAACAGTTTGTCAACAATATGATCTCTATCATGAGAAAGTTCAATAGCTACGGCATTTCCGCGCCTCAAATCGGAGTTTCCAGTCAAGTTTTCATCGTAGAAACTACCCCGCAAGCTTGTCACGAAGCCTTCAAGCACCAGACTATGCAACAGCCCATGGATGTCGTTCCTCTTCGAGTTTTTATCAATCCCAAGATCAAAATACTCGATTTTACCACGAATAATTATCCCGAGAGTTGTTCCAGCATTTGTGGATATATCGCCAATGTCCCTCGGGCTAAAAAAATCGAAATTCACGCGCTGGACCTCGAGGCCAAGCCTTTTGTCTGGCAGGCTGAAGGATGGGCCGCTAAACTCGTTCAACATGAAATGGACCACTTGAAGGTAAGATGAAAAAATCGTTTTTTTATTGAGGAAAAAAATTTTTTCCAATTGATTTTTCTTTCAGGGTGTGGTATTTACTGATAAAATGGATCCCAAGACATTTTCCTGCGCTGTTTGGGATCAAATTAATCGAAAATATGGACGAATGTCCATTGATTTTTATCCGCAGAAAAAAAACTTTTTTCAAAAATATTTTTTTCATTAAAAAAATTGTTTTTTTCTATTTAGTAAAGTAACAGTTGTTGAGAGAGACTGTCGAAATAAAAAATTAGGTATTTGTTTTATTTATGCATCGTCCAGGATACAATTGTTGCTGAGTATATGACAATTAATTACGAATTATTGATCTAGATCGTTTTTTTTTTTTTATGTATAATTAGTTTGACAAATATTTTTCTCTGCTAGAACCCTGCAGTGTTTACACATCATTTATTTTAATTATGGTATGCCTTTTTTTCTCGTGCTCTCGTGGATTAATATAAAATTATAGTAGTTTTTTTTCTTGGGCGTGAGGTAAATGTACCAATTGATGACTGGTTAAAGGGAAATTTGGTGGAAAATAATTGTTATTTAAATAATTTTTCGTGTTTAAGCTTCAATGAGCGTATAATTATATCATTTGAACGTAATATTTTCGATTTATAATTTTTTTTAACAATTAAAATATAGCAATAACATAAAAATTTATAGAAATGTTGCGTAAGTAAAAAACACCAGTTAATGATCGGTCATCACGAATTAATGACCAGCCCTGTTCCAGTTAATGACCGATCAATAAATATTGTTAATAAACTGTGCGAAGAAATAAGTTTTAAGTTTTTAGGTATTGAAATTATTTAAGCTAATCGATAATTAACGTAAAAAGTCACTTTATAGGAATAATATAGAGTGAATTTTGTTTGTTTTGACTCAATTATAAACGAGTGTTTGAGATTAGGTGAACTTGAGCCCGTCATCAACTGGTGAAACGCCGTTTGTAATGCACATGTTCCAGTTAATCACCGATTTCGGCTAGTACACGTACTTAATAATTAATTTCCGATTCCTACAACTATCCACTTGTCTGAACAATGATACACGCGTCATTCGCACAAAATTTGCAATCAATTAGTATTTTTTTTTATCATCTAAAAGAGCTGTATTTTTTTTATTTTGTTAATTTAAACGCCAGTGATCATTAATTGGTACCTGATGGTCAGAAACTGGTACAGTTACCTCTTATTATGTTTTTTTTTAGCCACACAGAAAGAGTATATTTTTTTTGAGGTGTATTTTGGTACACGCATGTATATTTATTTTACATTAGTTACGTCTCTTAGTCACGATTTATTCGAGTTTTCATCCTCGAATCTTATATAATTATTTATATTTTAAAAAGCGTTTGGTTTTCCCAGAGGTTTTCCTATGCTCCGAGTAAGGTCATTGTGACCGTGCACGAGGAAACATTTATTTCTCTGTACATAAAAAAATTATTTAACTATCCAGAATTTTTTTTTGACAATTTCATAGTTCATTTTGAGAGAAAATGTCCGGCCTATCGCACGGATTTTTTTTTTTGAATACTGGAAAATGTATAGAATTAGAAAGAGTTTTTGAGGGGGAAAAAAATACTAAATGTATTAAAAATTTTTGAAAGTTTAAAAATTTTTTGTTCCAGAGATCTTTTTTTAATCATGTGGAAAAGCCGAGGATTTTTTTTTCTTTTGAAATAAGCACCTTTATCGCGAACCCGCGCAGTTTAGTTATTTTTTATAATTTTTTTTTATCTAAAGCTATATGTATATATAACATCGATTGTTCTCACGGTCAGATAAATAGCTCATACACACAATATCCAATGAAACAATTTTTTTTTATATTTTATTAGTTTTTTTTTTTTTTTCTTAAACAACACAGATCGCTTTGGGTGTAATTTTATGGCGATACGGACGATAAATGCTGGAATTTTCATCATCAATTATTTAATATTAACTCGATACAAAAAAATTAATCAACACACGAAAATTAATAAAATACCTTTAAATATATAAAAAATTCATAATTAAAAAATTATTCACCTTTTCTGAAATTTACAAAATTGAAAAAAATCCTTTTTACTCTTTATAACGCATTAATTCACCAGAAACAATGCAAAAGTCGAAAAAAAATACAAAAAAAAAAGTTTTTTTAAATATTTTAATAAAATAAAAAATTCTATTGATTAAATTTTCATAAAAAACTAAAAAAAAAAATTTCAATTTGAAAAAAATCACTAAATTTACTTTTTATTTACCGTGAAAAAAATTAATTAAATAATTCTATACAAATGAAATAAATAAATTTTTTTTTTTTCGTTTTTTTACAAGACAAAATTTCACTTTATCAAATTTTTCATCTTAAAATCTTAAAAATCGTTAAAATTAGCGGTTTAAAAAATTCCAGCTTCCATCACCCTAATCAAAAGGGTTGAAAAGGCTAAAAAAAAAAAAAACTACATTGGTCCTTGAATAAAACTTTGCACGTGGATGAAGACTTAATATAGAATTTCACGTGGGAAAAAATGTGTGTTATAAAAAAACGTAAAAAAAAAATGCAGTCGTTGAAGATACAAGACAAAATGCTCTCATATCCACGTGTGAACTCGTTGTTGCTGAACTGCATCTTCGTCTTGTCAAGACACGTGTCCCCGGGGTTGCGCGGTCCCCCAGCGTCGCCCGTGGCCACGATAATGCGGCAAACGGTTGTTGTTGTTGTTGTTGTTGTTGTTGTTTCCTAAGGCTGCTCCTCTCAATGGTTGCAGGTGCAGTGGAATTCGCACTGTGCCTGGCGGAATAACAAGAGGAAAAAATTTTTTTGTTCACTCGACGGCTTGGAAACCATAGTTTTTTTTAATCTAACACCAAAACAAACATTCTAAGTGACTAAAATAAGGCTGAGGATCGCTGGACATGTTGTACAATTGGGATTTCATGGAGATTAATGAAATTCTCGACTCTAGAGCTGTCCTGGGTGGATGTTACGCTGCAAACACTTGGATCCGAGGACGAACACGTGGACGTACCATTTCTTGATATCCTTCCGTGGGCGTCCGGACTTCCGGTGCAACTGTAGCGCGAAGTTACGGCTTCGCACCTCGACAGCGCGGGCTCGGGGGTCACGTGGATGCACGGACAGCAACTGAAGACCTGGGCGAAGCCTCGCCGGAACCTAAACACCGAAATTAGTTGGATTAGTTGGATTTTTTTGCTAAAGATCGGGGATGACAGTCATTTTTTTTTTCGTCAGAGTCAATTGACGTCATTTCCATATTTTTTTTCTCGTTTACATAAAACTGATCGTCAATTAGTACATTGTTTACCTAGGGAGCAAAAGATGTCATTTCGATCGGGAAAAGTTTACTGCCCGAGCCGGGCAGGGCAGTAAACTTAAGGCGATGGCAGGAATTTACGGTCGAAATGACCTCTTTTGCTCCCTTGGTGAATAATGGACGATTTTGCTCCCGCTATGACGAAATAGTATATTGTGGACCGAAAGCGAAAACAGGCGTTTGCAAAACCAAGTGTAAAATTCGGACGTTAAGGTAAGTGCACATTAATTTTTTTTCAACGGCGGAAAAAACCCGAGTTTTCACACGCAGCGAGTAATGATCGAATATGAGCGGAGTGAAAACGAGGATTTTCGCTTCGCTGTTGAAAGAAAATATTTTCGTCAGTAATTTTTTTGTTTGACCACCAAATATGTATGACAAATGATTTTAGATACTTAATAGTTGCAAAATGACTGTCAAATCTTTCTCGGTGACGTTTTTAGTTCTTTTTTATTTTATTGAATCAGTCGAAAATCGACTGGTTTGAATTTAGAGAGTATAAAATATTTGCAAATATTTAAATATTTTTTCTCTAGGCAATTATTTGGTTTTTTATTTGGTTTTTTTGACACATTTTCAAAATTTTTAACTTTTGTCAATTGACAGTTATACGTTTAAGTTTTTGGTCTTAATTACTAATCTTTGGATGGTTTTTTTTGTGTTTAAGGTCTGCTAATGCCGAGGATTCGCGTTATAAGTGACTTTAAATATGTTGTTGTTGTTGTTGTTATTGTTGTTACTCCAGGTGGCGTGACTCGGCTGTTGCTGATGGGCAAACTTTCACTATGCATCCCAAGTTCTCGAGACTGTGGTGGCAGTTATTCGCACGCACAGACTCGGCAATATCGCCCGTTGCATGGATGTAAATGTGAAATAACTTGTTTAATAAAATAAAGCAATATTAAAAAAAAAAGTGTTTAAATTAGTTGGAGAGAGAAAAGTTGGATGTACTCCAGATGGAATGATATGAAAATAAATATATAAGTCAAATTGAGAATTTTCTTTGAAGTCACGCTTGCAAAGGGATCCTGAGTGAAAAAAAAAAAAAAATTAGATGAAAAAAAAAATTAATGAAAGAAATGAAAAGTAGATTTTTCATTTTCAAAATATTTTGTTTTTTGTATTGTAATACATGTGTTTTTGAATTTCTGACGTTTTTATTGAAATTTTGTGTGTTAATTTGTTTTTCAGGTTTTTTAGGTAGTGAAAAATTTTTGTTGGTTTTTTTTTTTTCAATGTGAAAAAAAAATTCTGATGTGTGGAACAAGTGAGTGGGAGTTACCTAGAATTCATCCAGCAGTAGATCATCGGATTGTACATGCTGTTGGACATGGCGAGCCAGTAAATTGCCAGGAAGACTTCCTGAATGTATGACTCATTTGTGATCTCGGGTAGGTATGGAGTGACGATAAAATAAACGTGAAAAGGGAGCCAACACACTGCGAAAATTACCACTACGACTATCATCATCTTCACAACCTGGAAAAAAATTTTTTAAATTATTCACCAAGCATTTTTCATTCCTAACAATTAAATACAAAATTTCCCCATTTTTATACATTTAATTTTTTGATTTTAAATATGACTAAAATAAAAATAAAAATTTTTTTTCCATTTTTTTAAACAAAATTTTAAAAACGAGTTAAAAAATTTTTTTTAATTTTCCGTTTTTAAAAATTGCACAGTAATTAATTAAATTAAATTTATATATATAGTGAAAAATGTTTTTTTTTCACTGATTTACGTGGAAAAATAGTACATTGTTCACCAAGGGAGCAAAAGAGGTCATTTCGACCGTGAAAAATTTACTGCCCGAGTCAAAGGCGATGTCAGGAATTCACGGTCAAAATAACCTCTTTTGCATCCCGAGGTAAACATACTATTTTTCGTCGTAGTGGGAGAAAAGAGGGAACAAAAACCCCATTTACTCCCGCTATGACGAAAAATTTTTTTCGAGCTTTTATGTTTATAAAGAAAAAAATTTTTTTCGTCATTGCCGGAGTAAATGGCGTTTTTGCTCCCGCTACGACGAAATAGTACTTTGTTCACCAAGGGAGCAAAAAAGGTCATTTTGACCGTGAAACTTTTCAGGGTCGAAATGACCTTTTTTGCTCCCTTGGTCAACAATATACTATTTTTTTAGTAGAAAAAAAAATTAATTAAAAAAATGTGAGGGATTTTGGATTTTTTCCAAAAATACTGATGAAATTACGGGTATTTATATACAGTTAGATAAATGGATTAAATGTTATTCACAGATAAAAACCAAAAAATTTTGTTGTAGCATGAAATATCCAACTGCAAAACTATAAAAGTTTCTTGAAGAAAATGCTATAGAATTAGGTAGAAAGAAGCTCGAGTTTTAAGCTTGAGTGTTATCATCAAGCTCTGGACGAGGTCCAAGTTTTTATTCCATTGATCAAGGAAAAGCCGGAACAGTTTTTGGAGAAATAAAGGGCGAGAGATATCTTGGTGAAAAATAAAGTTTCTGATGTACCACGATCTGACCATTCATCATCGCGCGAGAGCAGTTAAAACAGACGGGGAAAAAACCACCGCGCACTACAGCCTGATGCGCGGGATAAACTTGTGCTCACGGGCAATTAATTGTTAATAGATAGTGGGGAATCAATAATTCTGCGGTAATTCTCTGGTAAATTTATTGCGTGCGTATAAATCGAATCTGTGCATACGCAGAGTATCGTCATTGGATCTCATTTCAGTCTGTCTACGATGTCCGAATACATAAATGTACGTGCCACAGAGTCTACCTCTTGGTATTCTGCAGGTCGAGGCACAATTCCACGTGCGAAATACACTGTAATTGGAATTAACAGGGGCAATATTACATTTCAGTACACTCTCCGATTTTCACGTGCGTTTAAATACAATTTATACATCAAATAAATTTCATTTTATTTTTTTTTCTATATTTACCGAACACATCAACCACTTTTCTACACTCATAGAACATATTTAAATTCGTTCTAACAACGGGAAAAAATATCTGAGTATTTTTTCAACGCAAATAATGAAAAAAATTCAACAAAAAAAATTTTTTTTTACTCAAATTGTTTTCTTTTTTTTTAAATATTTTTTGAGAGTGGAAAATTTGGAAATTAAATAGAGCAATAGATAAGGGTTTTTTTGGATGTTAAAAAAAATTAAGTTGTTAAACAAAAATTTTTTTTTTTTTTTGGTTGGTTAAATATGTTTTTTCTGTTTTATTTGTTTAATGAATTGAACAATTTGTTCAATTGCTGATAAAAAAATTTAGATAGGATTAATTAGATACGTGGAGAATGCTTTGTTTTCTACAGTAAAATAATTAATTTTCCTATCCTATCGTCGAATGACGAAAATATTTATTAAATTGTGCGCGAAAATCCTCGCGGCTTAAGAAATATGGACTGACTACGTCAGTTTGATGTCTAATAGATCTGGCTGTTATTCAGCGCGGAATAATTATGAATTTTACAGTTCGAATAAAAGAGTTTGAAAACGAAATTCTACGCGCGAGAGAAAATCGCCATCTGGTGGCGCGTGAAACAACTATTTCTCTCGATGTATCATGACCAATAGTAATTAAAAATTATTTTAAAAAAATTTCTCACATCAATAATAAATAAAATAGTGTATAAAAAATCACATCATACAAAATATTTGCGTGTCTAAAGCCGAAAAAGTGTATCGCTAAAAAAACTCAGACCTTTTTACTTACAGATATCTCGATTAGGATGCAAGTTAGAGAAATTTTGTTAAGGAACTATTTTATAGCTTATGAAATTCTCTACAAAAAAGGTTTCTTAAGAAAAATTTTTATCTTGTTTAGTTTTAAAGATATCGTGGTTTAAAACAGCAAAAGAATTTTTTTTTTGTTGTTTTGGGTTTAGAAAAACGATATACACCATTATATTTTTTAAATATCAATAAAAATAGTAGTAAAAAATTTTCCCAACCACTTTTAATCCGACACAAGAAGAGGATAAAATTTGCAAGAATGAGAGAATAATAAATTTTGTTATACCTAATGTTGTAAATTGAAATTAAATTGATAAAAAATTTTTACTTTCGTGTTAAAATATTTTTTACTATGCTTTAGTGGATTAATTAATTGAACAAGTTGTTCAATTGTCGATTAAAAAATTAAATGAGAATAAATTATCCATAATGAGGTTAATTCTGCCCAGTTTTAAAATTTATGGAATTTTTCCCATCTATAACCCAATGAAGAAAATATTCATTGAAAGTGCGCGGGAAACCCTCGCGGCTTTATTATTGAGCATATATATACCCCACGACAAAAACTGGGATTTCCAAAAGAATAGTATTATAATCTCGAATATATCAGTTTGAAAAATAAATTCCACACCCGAAAAAAATGGACATCTAGTGGCGCGCAAGGCAACTAAATGTAATTTACTCCCTGCACTGCAGAAAGTCTCTAATAAAATTTGTTAGTTTTTCAAATTTCAAAAAAAGATTCAATTTCAAATTCAATTTTTTAAGACTGCAAAAAAATTTAAAAAAAAAAACCACTTACAACAAAATCCACACTCTTAGGGACGTTTTTTCAACGCGCTTGGAAAGAATTTTCAAATTATTTTATCCACACGCTGTGGATCGTTGTGTATGATGGTAAAAATTTTTTACAGTGATTTAAATTATTCTACCGGACGTGGACCTACTTTACTACTCAAAAAAAGTCATTATTTTGTCATCGAGCGTGCGGAACACGTATTTTTAATCTAGTATAATAGAAAACTCTTGAATAATTATAATTTTAATTAAAAACAAAAATTATATAGAACGAAACTGCTCGTAAAAAAAATGAAAATATTTTAGATTTAAATAATTTAAAGTTTAAAAAATTTATTTTCACGACTAGAAAAGCTGTATATTGATGTAGTTTTTTGTGATTAATTGTTATATCAGTCGAACAAATGAGTTCGACTTAAAAAAAAAATTATTTAACAATGAGAGTGTGATAAATACGTTTATGTACCGGTTTCGATGGCGGTTTTAGACCTTTTTTATCACAATCATATGTCAACTGTGTGCGTGAGAGCCCTCACGGCTTTGGGTGATTGTCAATCAACAATCTGGAAACCGTTATCTACAGCATAGATGTTTTATACGGTCCGAACACTTTTAATCGTTGAATTGCGTTGAATTGGATTTTAAGGATTTTCTGAGATAGTCCCACTCGTGAAAACGACAGGCCATCTGGTGGCGCTGAGGGCAAATTGAAAAAAATCACTCTTTTCACCGCAATTGAAAATATTGTTAATTACCGGCATTGAATTAATTTATAATACTTATTAAAAATTTTTTCGTTAAAATCTATCGAAATTTTGATGGTAAAAAATACACATTTTTTACTGCAATCCGCGGAAAGAGCAAAATCTTTAGAGATAAATCAGTGAAATTGTTGTTAAATTATTAAAGCCAATCGAACAAGATTGTTCGATTGAAAAGTAAAAAATTATCTGATTGTGTTAAATTAGTAAAAATACAATATGTCTTACAGTAAAGTTTTATATTTTACTTCATCACAGACAGAATAAAGAAAAAAAAATGCGTGAGAACCCTCACGGCTATTTTTCGACCTAGATGTCCATCACGGATCTTACGGTTTCGGTAACGTGCCGCTGCGATATGATTTTAAAAATTCTACTGGCAATTCCTACCCAAGAGAAAGTTTGGCCACCTGGCTGAATAACTTCAATTTTTTACCATCCTCTGCATAAATAAATTTATTTCCATTCAAAAATCCATTTTTTTCACTCTTATGATTAACCAAGATTTTTTTCACAGTAATTTTAATCATGAAAAATAAAATAGATTCAATATAAAAAATGAATAGTGTTAAAAAAAATGTAAATTAATATCTAAATCACGATTATAATAGCGTATAAAGTGTGTTATGTTGAATTAATAAAGTCAATCAAACGAATTTGTTCGATTGAAGAGTAAAAAATTATTTGAATGTAATAAACGGGTAAAATTACAATATTATCTCACTGTTTACATTTAAAAACGCCATAAAAAAGCGGCAGTGATTTTTTTAAAATATTGTATAATTCACCGCATTACAGTCAAATTTAATAAAATTGCGTGAGAGCCCTCACGGCTTTTATATTAATTCTTATATGAATTAATATTATCGGATCAGCCGTTTGCACCCAGCGCAATGCAATGTTGGATATTATTTTAAAAGTTTCATTACCAAATTCTGCACACGAGAGAGTCTGGCCACCTGGCGGAACGCGAGGAAATACGTTTACTCGTATTTTTTTCTATCCTCAACGTTTATAAATTTATTCTTATCATAAAATTAAATTTTTTCAATTAGAAAACTTCATTGCGGATACTATCGAACCGTAAAATATAAAAAAATGTGATGTTATGATTAAACACGGTATTTTCAAAGTGTAAAAAAATAAATTTTGTTTAATTATTAAAGCCAATCGAACAGTAAAGTCCGATTGCAAAGCAAAAAATGAAAATCTCAATAGGGTAAATGGCTCAAAATGCTTCGTGATACCGTGGCTAGATGTTCCATCAGCTATTTCGAACCATCAGGCAAATTTTGGAACCTTTTTTGAAATTTTTAAGTGCGTGAGAATCCTCACGGCTTTCTGACAATATATCGTCGCAAAGCCGTCGTTGATTTGGGCATTCTTAGGTATATCGAATTAGATTTGGTTTTAAAACTTTTAGAATAAAATTCTACTCTCGAACGAGACTCGCCACCTGGCGGCGCGTAAGGCTACTAAATAAACTTCAATCGTTTTATGCAGCAGTAAAAAATTTAATAAGTATTTCAGTGAGGAATAAAAAAATAAAATTTATTACTGTTATGACTCCGCACATTTTTCTGAATGATACGAAATTTTTTTTTTAATGAAAATTATAATTAATGGCTATAAAAAATTGTTATAATTGTTTTACGAGGTGAAATCTATTGTACGTCGGTTTATTTGATTTTTCGTTTGGTTCAAGTTCGTCGATTTTTTTCCCCATTGATCGGGGGATGAGAAAAAATTTTTTTTCCATCATACATACATCGATATAATGGTATTATAACTGATGATAATATCGTGGAGGGTTGAGGCAAGTCAAGGGGATGATGCAGCCCATCAGCCCCTCGACATGTCTAATTTTTTATTTACAACAAAATCTACGCTTCGTCCTCTCTGCAGTGCACTCACAAAAGAAACATTATGTAGGTCATTGATCGGCCTAGGAACAAGCTCTATTAGATTTTATGACTTTGCATACACGTGGCAGGAAGAGACGTTACCATTTCCGCAGGATTCTTAGTCTGCAGGCGTGGTCAGGTAATTTACTCTTTTGCAACGTGCCAGTTGGTAATTAATCTTAAGAATTTTTATTTCTTTTTTATCTGAGGATTTGAGGTGATAAAAATTAAAATTCACCGTAGTAAATATAGGTAATCAATTAAATAGACGTTTAAATCATTGAAAAAAAAATTTTTAATGATTAAAATCGATTTTTATTAATTAAAAAAAAATGAAAAAATTAGCATTGCTGAGAAGAAACGCATTGAAATTTATTTTTATCATAATTTTCAATATTTTGTTTTGTTTTGAAATTTGGGAATATTTTTTTTTGAGGATTTGAAGCAATAAAAAATGAAAATTTTGCTAATACTAATTTTTTATTTAAATAAAAGTGATTATATATTGTGTTTTTTTTTTTTCGTTGGATTATTAAATTCGAGATTTTTTTATCTGTATTTTATTTATTTATTGTTTTTCGTTGTAATATAATGTCAATTTTTTTTGTCGATCGACCATTGCGTGACTAATGGGAGGATGCGATTAATTTTTTATTCCCCCACATATGGAAAAATGTTTGGATGATTAATTTACGATTCGGCAGTTTTATTTATAAAAGAATTATCTCACGTTATTTTATGATTACGCAGCAGTTATTGTGGTTTGTATTTTTTTGGAATGAATTTTTTTTTTGTTTATTTTTAATCTGAATATTTACAAAACTAGTTTGTCGGCATTTTTTTTGGATTAATTTGAGGTTTAAAAAATATTTTAGTGGTTAAAATAAAATAAAATTCAAATCTCGAAATCTCGAAATTTACAAAATGCAATAAAAAATTTTTTTTGTTATTTTTTTAAAAGTTAAAAAAAAAATAGTTTAAACTTTTAATAATGGCTTAAATTTATATTTAAAGACGATTTTTAACATTTTAGCTACTCGAAATACGAAATAACAATTATAAAAATTTTTTTTTTGGTCAATATCAATTTTGATTTTTAAAAAAGACAAAAAAAAATCGTCTGAATTATTAAAAAATAATTTGGAACTCCCTTTAAACATTATTTTAAACTCTTTTCCTACTTCAAATTATTTTCTATATATTTTTTTCTCAAATTCGAAATTTCTCAAAAAAATTTTTTTTGTCAAATTTGCAATAAATACTGAATAGAAATAAAAAAAAATTTTTTTAACATCATAAACTGAAAGATAAATTAATAGAAAATAAAAATAAATAAATAAATAAATTCATTTTTAAATTGAATTTTTTTTATAATAAAAAAAATTGAAAAAGTGAGTTTATAATTTTATACATGAATTAAAACAAAAAAGTGAAAAAAAATTTTAATAAATGGACTTTTAAAGACTTCTTTTTAAAACTTGAATCAAGTGAATGACTAAATAAATTACTTAGTGATTAAAAAATTCCACAAATGTGTAGTTAATGCATTTTAATCAAAATGTCAATTGCACGCGAGCAGTTGGTTCTCGATGAGTAATGTCAATAAAAACTTAAATATTTTCTCTTTTTCCCAGTTTTTCTTGAAACCATGTCTCAATCGTTGCACCCTCCTTGCCCGTAAAACTATCGGGAATTTGTCATTATGCATGGTGATCGCAGGGGAAGCATTGTTTACATCTCGCCGCTGGTTATATGCAAATTGCTGATAACCATGCATTACGAATGCCCGGTCTCACGCTGCTACGATCTATTGTACGACGTATTTATCACGATTCCATATACTAAATATATATTCAATTATGTATACGACTCATTTTCATAATCCTCAGCATCCTGCAAATTTCCCCTATTGTTTATTATCATTTTCAATCATTTCTACACGTGATTAAAACTCTCTCAAATTTCGTACTCGGACGATGCCCTGTATAAGCTCTCGAACTCGATATAGAACTCTGTTTAGTCGCTTAGTAATAGTTTTAAGCACCGGATAATTAGGAAAATTCATGCCTGATTGCGCTAAATTTTTGATTTTTAATGTGTTTTTTAATTTTTTTTATTTATTTAATAATTATCAACGGCATAAATGTCGTTGCTGGTTCTCTCTGAAGTCGTTTTCGAGCTTTTACTTTGATATTTTCCTCTTGATGCCCGCGAACAAAGGTTTAATTTATTTACTTTAACGTGCACTGAAATATGATTTTTTTTTAGAAATTTTTTTTTTTTATTGAAAAAAATTTGGATTTTTAATATTTTTTTTGGGGGGATATTTTTCAGTGATATTTAGGGAAGATTTTTGTGAATTTTTAATTAAAAATAAATGGATATATAATTTTTTTTCTTGAGCGAGAGTAAATTTTAAAAGGAAAAATTTTTTTTTTTCCCATCATTTTAATTGAAGAATATTTTTAGTGATGCTTTGAGATGATTTTTTCAAAATTTCAATGAAAAAAAATTAAACCAAAGACATTTTTTCACATGTATAAGTAAATTTTTAATGGAAAAATTTAAAAACAAAATTATAAGTGCTTAAAAAAAAATGTTTTTTAAAGTTGAAAAAATTTTTCATATTACTAATTTTTTGAGATGCTATTTATTGATGTCTTGAAAAGATTTTTTGTAAAATTTAAATAAAAAATAATTAGTCTAAAGGCATGAACGAAAAATTGCGAAAAATTGAAAAAAAAAAAGTGTTTTCAGAATCGGTTTTTTTTTTGTATGATATTTCACTTTCGAAAAATTTTAACGAGAAAAAAATTAGTTTAAACAATTTTTTTGAGTGTGAATGAATTTTACTAGGAAAAAAATTGACAAAACATTTTTTTTTTTTAATTAAAAAATTATAAAAATAACTTACTCTTCGTTTGCTGCGGATATTGTCGAGTTGTCTCTGAGTGGCCTCGCCGATACTCTGCGAACCCCATAGTTCAAAACCCACCCGCGCATACGTGAAGGTCATCGAGCCAATAGGCAGGAAGTAGGTGAGAATCATGAATATAACATTGTACCTGGAAAATTCAAATGAATGACAACATACTCCATCATATATGCGAGAGATTTCCGCATGAAAATCTGGAGGGCATTTGTGTGTCATATGGGTACATCGATCGCGTTTGCGTGGTTAATTATCTCATTAAACGGTGGGCATGGCAACAAATTGGCTCATCAGTGAAAAATGACCGAGGGAAACACGGCCGGAAGTAGCGCAGGAGGTGAAGAGACATAAAATTAATTAGTGAGAAATTTGATATACCCTGCAATTCAACTACATAATACCCTCTCCCCTTCCCTACCCTCGATTTAATCATATTTTAATCGTTTTCACATGGCAATTTACCAAAATATTTCTACCAACAATCAAAAATATCTAAAAAATTTCATTTTTTAATCAAATTTCACTTGAAAAAAATTTTTATCCTCCCTAAATACCAATTAATTTATTATTTAAACCAATTAAAAATCAAATAATTTCTCTAGATCTTAAAAAAAGTCAGTTATATATCGAAATAGATTTTTTTTCTTTATTTAAAATACTGTTTTTTCGTTTTTTTCGATTACTAAAAAAAATTTTCGAGTGAATTTCAAGCTTATTTTAGAGGGTTAAGCGAAAATATAGTGTTTTTTGCTTCGGAAAAGTAAAAAAAAAAATTTTTAATATCAATTAAACCGAATAAAAAAAGTAAATAATTTTTCTTGACTTGAAAAAAAAAAAAAAAAAAAAAAAATTTTGAAAAAACTAATTTTTCCATTTTTTTAGAGAGAATTAAAAAAATGACTAGTGCAAGAATTTGAAAATAAATTTCATGCTTAGTTGGATATTTAAAGTGAAAAAAATTTTTTTTATAGCATTATTTTCTGACAGAGAAACCCTATAGATATTGGAAGACTTAGAAAAAATATCGGAGTATTTTTTCTAGCAGAATAAATTTTATTAGTTATTTTATGCTGCCTATTTTGAAAAAAAAAAAAAAAAATTGTCCGAGTATTTTTCCGAGTAAAACCGCGATGAATTTCAGTGTTTTTTCTTCACCTCTCGGGTTTGAAAGTAAATCAACATTGAATAATACCGCGGAGAGAGGCAGAATTGTGGCGATTGAAGCACGAGAAGTAGCCCGTGAGCGATTGGATTTCAATTTACCCATCCAACGAAACGCGTTGGAATACGACGGTACAATTGCTCGAGTAAAGTACCAGACAGCCAACCACTAATGGCGCACACCGTCGACGATGTAAAGGCTCCTGCGTCCAGAGTAGTTCGAGCAAGTTTCAACAAGGAGTCTGCGACCTATAACTGTGATGTTTCGCATCCTCAGTCGCAAGGGAAAAAATTTTTTTCCAACTCCTGGGACATTGGAAAAATATTCTAGCGT
This sequence comes from Macrocentrus cingulum, assembly GCA_002156465.1. Taxonomy (NCBI): domain Eukaryota; kingdom Metazoa; phylum Arthropoda; class Insecta; order Hymenoptera; family Braconidae; genus Macrocentrus; species Macrocentrus cingulum. The sequence continues at coordinate 259,002 of MVJL01004964.1, forward strand.
AACTTTCAACACCGGGGCATCATTATAGTCTTGTTAGAGAGCACTTTTTGGTTGAAAACATCCCGTAAATAATAGTTGTGAAAATTAATCGAGGATAAATTTTTTTGTTTTGCCTCACAGGACACTCCCAGCTCCTGAGATATTTTAATTAAATGAGAAAAAATAACATTTTGAGATGTTTAGAAAAATTTCTCACAAATATTCGTCGTAGCTGAAGCCATTGTTGTCCTGATTTGGCCAGACGCCGTAGCACACCACCCGGATCTCGCCGTTTGGGTAGTTTTGCGTGTAAGTCGTGTAGTAAATGAGCATGGGACATGACAGCGCCGCTCCTACTATCCAAATCGCCACTGCCACGCACAGAGTTGCCCTGCGGCCCATTCTGGGACGTAATGGATTCATGATTGCCATATATCTGCAACCAAAACATTTTAATTCTATTTAAAAAATGTGAAAAAAATTTTTTTTTTTTTTTCAATTTATTTTGATATATTTTAATTAATTATTTCTAAAATATCGCATATTTGAAAAATTCAAACTTTTTCGCTTGCTAATATCTTGATAAGGGTGCAAGTTAGGTGAATTTTGTTAAGGACCTTTTTTGTAGCTAATAAAATTTTCTACAAAAAATAATTCTTGAGAAAAATTTGTATCTTTAATAGTTAAGAAGATATTTTGATTTAAAGTACTTGGATAATTTTGGATGTACGTCTTTTTGATCTTAGTCACGCGTTATATTGTTTTAGATGACATTTTTAATGAAAAGAAAAATAATTTACACTGGGAAAAACAATTTTACACTATAATTATAATAATTTATGGATTTTTTTGATGTAATGTATCAATTATTTTTAGTCTGACGAAGTTTTCAAACGTATATCAATAAAACATGAGATTCTTTTGAGGGGAAATTTTTTGAAGCTTTTTTTTTACATTAAAAAGCTTAAAAACTTTAATGGTTTTGAGGTTTATCAATAACGTATCGAATTATTAAGTGAAAAAATTTTTTTTTCGAGTTTTTTAGTTTGAGCTTTTTGCAATAAAAAACTTGAAGTATTTTATTTTATTTTTTTTTTAAAGAATTTTGAGGTTTATCATTGAAATATAAATTTTTTTTTAAGCTTTTTTAAAATGTCGAGTCTTTTACAGAAAAAAGCTCAAAAGTTTTTTCTTTCTTTTTTAATAGATGAATATGTTTTTTATATTTTACAAAAATGTCAAAAGGTTTTTGAGCTTGAAAAAAGCTCTGCCAAAGAAAAAGTTTTTGTCATTTTCAGAGGCTTTCGGGCTTATTAATAAAAATTTTAATTTCCACGCAAAACATTTTTTTCCATGCTTTCAAGCTTTATGTGAAAAAGCTCGAGGTGCTTTTTAAAAATTTTTCAATTAAAAAAAATACGTTTTGGCTTTTAGAAACAGTAAAAAAAAATTTCGCGCTCGCTCGTAAAAATTGAGCTTTTGTAAAAAAAAAGCTCAAACGTTATAATATAAGAGAGATAATTAAGTATAATATTGTAAGAATATTTAAGAGAATAATTCAAAAAGATTTTCTCAGCTTAAACGAAAAAGCTTGATTGATGCGGTATTTCAAGTTGAAAAAGGGGGGTTTATTCTTTGACAAGTTTACTCAACTTATTTTTAAGACAACAATTGAGTACAGACAAGTGTCAGGACCAGATTCCAGCGAAGAATTATTGGAGCAGAGGGCCCGACAGCAACACTGTATAGATATACAGCAGATTCATTTATTTCATTTTATTCACCTTGCGTGAAATCGAATGAAATGCGACGATATTTCGTGTTCATTTCTCGCCGCAATTGCATATACATCAAGAGGAAAGAGGGGTAAAATTTAGAAATGTTCCATTAAAACAGTGCACGATATTTCTATTGGAAATTCAAAAGAGAATATATATTCCAATGAATACAAGAGGGAAATGAATTCATCATATTCAAAGGAGCTTTTTTGTTTTTTTTTTTTATCGTGGAAACTATTCTCCAATGTGAGAATTAATTAACGAACCGTTGCAGCACCACGTTTTTTTTCGTCCACACACGCGCCGGCTGCGCAAAGCTCACGTGTGTATTTAGTAGTGTTGAAAAAAAAATATTTTTTTCTTTGTAGCTTTTTTTTTTATATTGAACGCGCAGTATCCTGCATTAAACGAGCACTGTACTATCTTTTGAGGGCTCTAAAATTCCGGTTTATTTACTTGGCCACATGTGCGTATACTTTTGGCGAGCTTTTTACCACGACGAATGACGGCATAAAGTTTCTCTCGCGGCAGATGAAACTGCAATGTCTTGCTTATAGAAGTGGATGATAGACAGTAGCGTTGCGCTCTTGCAAGTTATCTCAGAGGCCATCTTGAAACCGCAAGCTCATCAATCGCTCTCTTAGAGTAGGTACTTGAGCCACCGGATTTCCTGAGGTGACCGCGAAAACTCACTATATTTTCTTCCTCTCGTGAAGCTCTCATCTTAAATTTCGCTGTTACTTAGTTTTTTATAGAAGAAAAACATTTGACAGAGATTTATGACACTTTTGAGAACAAAAATTGAAAAATGAATTTATTTATCGATTAGAGTACTTTTAAAAATTTTTTATAAAGTTTTTAATAATTTAAAAATTTTTTTTCAACTGTTAAAAACAGGAATTTTAAAAATTTTGAAAAAAAAAAAATATATACATTTCTCTATAAAAAAGTATATACAATGGTTGATTGTATTATTTTTAAAGCTGTAGAGTTTGAGAAATAGTTGGATAATTTCAATTTAAATATAAATATTTTTTAATATTATGCAAAAAATTGAGAAAATCATAAAATGCACAATTTTTCACTCACTGCACTCCTGGAAACGTCCACATTAACGGAAAACCCGGAAAAAACTGATAATTTTCGTGAGAAATTCCGGTGAGCTTGAATTTATAAAAAAACAATATTTTCAACACATCATCACTTTTTGCTTGAAAAAAAATTTTTTTCGGTCTAAAAAAACACAAAAAATAAATATAAATTCTAAAAACTCAAGTAAATATTGGATATTTTCAGAAAAAAGTTTAAAATAATTTTTTTTCTCACTTTAAACGATTGAAAAAAAATTTTTTTTTCAATTAAAAATATTTTTTACAGACGCATTTACTTTTTTTTTTTTACATTTAATATGAAAAATTCATCTCTTACTTTTATTTTACAAGTGCATCAACATAAACATGCTTTTAATGGAATAGAGAGTGAAGCTGCCATGTCGATTCACTCGATGTGGAAATGCCTGAAAATATTTGAAATGACAGATGTGTGAAAATGCATTGTGTCTCTGAGCGCTATATACTTGTAGGTACTTCTATGCCCATAGGTATTAATATAGGTTAAACACGTGTAATGGACGTGGAAAATAACGCGCGGTGCAGTACTCTGCGACACTTGTCACAACGCTCATTCGCGTTTTATTTATTCATTTATGTGTGTTTTTGCCGGCTAGTCAATTTCGCAATGGGTCAAACGTGCGCTCTTATATAGATCTCCGGAGCTTCTTTATCTACTCTTATTTCAACGTTGAGAGCTTAAAAGCTCGCCTGACCTCAGTTGAGACCTTCAACGAGTGGTGACGCTTCACAGCCTGTTTTTATAGCTGACATGCCCGTAAAAAACTCGACTTGCTCGATGGATTTTATGGGAACGTGATGTCTACGAATTTTACCAATCATCTATATTTCATTCGCGAGCTTTTTCTCCTCTATATATGGCTGTAATTTTATTTTACAGCTGCTTTTAATTTATTGCGAAATTATTGTGGAATTTCTAATTTTTTATGAAGGTAAAAAAAAAAAAAAATGAGAAAAATTTTTTCCACACTTTTTATCACGTAAAAACAATTTTATAGACAATGCAGAATATATATTTTTTTCACAATCGTAAACAGATTTTTCAATGTAATTTAGCTTTTGACTTGATTTTAATTATTTAAAATGCTGAAAAAAATTAAAAAAAATTTTTTTTTTTCGATTTTTCAAAATTTTTTTCTGTATTGAAAAGTTTTAGAAATTTTTTTAAATAAAGAAATAAAGAAATTGGATTATATTTATAATCTTAAAAAATGGTTTAGAAATCATCGAGTGGAAGTTAAAGATATTTCACACAATCAGCAGTTTTTTTTTGCTGACAGGAAAAATTTATTAAAGGTCTCAAAGCCCCAAAAGATATAAATTTTCCATCAATAAAAATTTATAAAACCATATTTTTTATGTCAAATAATTTTTTTTATATTTTTGAATTTTGAGAAAAAAATGCTTTTTTTTTTATATCTGATTGCAATATAGAATGTTTCAGAATAATTTGGCTATAGGAATTAACTGTAGTAAAATAAATTTTTTTTTGTCTCTGTCGTTTGAGGGGATATAAATTTTTTTATGCTGAGTAATTTCATTTTTATATTTTTTCGATTATTTTTAAGGTACTCTTGGGAATTGAAAATTCATGTTTTTCCTGATATTCGACAAGAGACGTGAGCGTTGAAACGATTACCTCGAAAATTATTCATTCGATTCCATCAACGAGAGCCCGTAAAATTTTCTTTTGAACGTTAGCTTTAATGTTTTAGGTTGCAAAGTATACCAACTCACTATTACATCAACGCAAGTTTTTTTTTCAACTGTATATTAGTATATAAATAATTTAAATAAACTTTTGCAAGATCCTATCGAGCTATCGACTACAGTTATTAATTTTGCGTGTTTTAAATCAAAATATCTTCGAAACTATTAGAGATATGAATTTTTGTCATCAGATCTTTTTTATAGAAAATTTTATTACCTACAAAAAAGGTCCTTAACAAAATTTATCCAACTCACATCCTTATCAAGATATTGGCTAGTAAAGTAATCTCAATTTTTTTCCAACCAAATAAGACTGCATGTAAAAGTTATTTTTCTCAAGTCAAAATATCTATTAAACTATTGAAGATAGAAATTTTTCTCAAGAAATGTTTTTACAGAAAATTTAATTATCTACAAAAAAGGTCCTTAGCAAAATTCATTGATCTCATATCCTTATCAAGATATCAGTAAGTATAAAAATCTAAAATTTTTATGATTATGCTCTTTTGGTTTCGTGCAATTTATTATCGTGTTTTTCGTTTTAAAAAAATTTATTACTCGTGTTTCTCTTGTGAAAATAGATTTTTCAATTTATTCTGCGGCTCAGATGCAAATTGCAATTTTTATGAATAAATCTATCAACGTTATGTATGTGAAATGAAAGTGCGAGAGAGCTCACGGTTTTATATCATAACGCACTGTGAATTTTTATGAATTCTCTGAAGAGGATATGAAAAAAAAAATTCAGTCAATTTTTTTATATTTAAAAAAAACTCCAGGCAATTAATGCCGAGAGGATTTTTTTTTAACTATATTCAACAGTGTGAAAAAAATGTTTTATCACCACGTCGGGAACTGCTCGTTGACGCGCGCGGTCAAAGGAAATTTATCTTGACGAGAAAAAAAAAATGATAAAAAAAAGATAGCTATCTTGGACATGAGCGAGAAAAAGTGAGGCAATTTGAAGGAAGTTTTCCTCTCATTTTCACAACAAAATCACACACATTTACCATGATGTCAGCGATAAATTTTCCGGCCTCTCTTCGGGAAATGGGATTCAGCGTTGCATCAATTGAACGATGTAAATCACGACGACAATGCCAAATAAATTTAATATAGCATAAGTCGGCCGGGACATCGAGTATAGAAATGTGTTGGCACAGGGAGAATGAGTGGGGCCGGAAAATTGTGTGATCTGTATCGCTAGAGGTATAAAGATTGTCTTTAGTACTGAGCCCTCGGGACAATTCTATAGAAGATGACTTTTCCCTCATAGATTAAGACACTCCAAATACTCTTGATCCCCTACAATGCGGATAAACCGACAAATTATTGACAATCAGAGCGAGAAAAAAATTTTTTTATGACGTTTTTTGCCTTCAGGGTGAAAAAAAAAATTATTTTTCGTTTTTTATTTCGATAAACATTTATTAAAAATATTTAAGATGCTAAATTTAGTAATAGTTAATTTATTTGATCCTGAAAAAAAATTTCTAATGACATTTTTTGTCTTAAAAATGAAAAAACAAAATTATTTTTCGTTTTTTTGGATGAATAAAAAATCGTGAAAAATATTCTAAACATGGATTTTAGCTTCTCTATAGAAGTCAAATCAATATAAAAGCTTCTTAAGGCCCTTTTAAGGCCCAATGAATAAATTAAAATTATTAGAAAACATTTATAAATTTTTTTTATTAATTTTATAATCTTAAAAAATATTTAAAAAAAAAATAAAAAATACACTCAATATGAATTTTAGCCTGTTCGAAAGAGTTAAATAATTTGAAAAAACTCTGACATGCTTTTAAGACCTAATTGATAATTTAAAATTATTCGGAAATATTTATTGCTTGTTGAATTAATTTAAAATTTGAAAAACGTACATTTTATTTGTTAAAAAACCGAAAAAAATTAGAAAAATAGTGATTTATCGTAGAAATATAGTTTTTTTTTTTTTCATTATTCGATGAAAAATCATTTTTTAGGTGTCATCTGACTCGAAATACAAGTTTTTTTTAACTTTTAAATTAAAAAAACCAGGAAAAACATTAGAAAAATTTTAACAATAAAAGTTTGAGATTTTCCGATTTTTTTATCTAAAAAAATCAATTTTTTAAATGAACTGTTCATCAAGAGAAGAAAAAAAAGTAAAATCGAAATCTTTTTTAAAGTAAAACTAATTTTTTAAAAAATTCTTCCATTTTATTCGTTTAAAAACTGAAAAAAATGACAAAAATTATGATTTATCGTAGAAATATAGTTTTTTTCCGTTATTCGGAAGAAAAAAAAATTTTTTTTAGCCATCATCTAACTCGAAAAACATGATAAAAAATACCAAATAAAATTATTTTTACCTTTTAAACTAAAAAAAAGAGATGAAAAACATTAAAAAAAAAAAATTTTAAACAAAAGTTTGAAATTTTCAGATTTTTCTATTTAAAAAAAAATCAATTTTTTGAATGCATCGGTCATCGAGAGAAGAAAAAAAAAACTAAAATCTATATTAGTGAGGCATAAATGCACACACATACATGCAGTAAAGTATAAAAATAAAAAGAATGCCTGGCCTGAATTTATGGCACTGGAAAGATGGAGTGTTAGGCAGCAAAAACGTGATTTGTGCGACGCCTGAAAGCATCTTTCAGTACTCCACCTCGCCAGATCCGTGTTTTATATACACCCACATATATAAAAATCCACTGAAATTCACAACATCTACCCATCAGCCTATTCGCGCGTGCCATTCTCCATGAAAAACACTCTTCCGCCACGTCAACTTGAAAAAAAAAATTATACTCAAACAATGAAAAACTATATTTCACCTATAAAAAAAATTATTATCACATTGCTACTTAATTAAAAATGATATTTAACGTGACCTCTGACGTGTCTAGAATATTAAACATGCACCAGTAATCACCGTCCGCGATCGCGAACACATAAACCCGCAATAGATTAAGACTGACAGTATAAATGAGACGTTCTAAAAAATTAATATCATTAGTGAGAGCGCAAGATTAACATTGCCAAAGTCATTTTTATAGCCGCAGAAAATTATTCAAGCCCCTAAAAATAATAAAAATCACAGAAATACATAAAATAAAATTTTTTACGATCAAAAAAAAAAATCAATATTCATACTTTAGCTAAATAAATGCTCCTTAGCAAGCAGTGCAAGTCTCATATTTTGCTTTACTACTGGCATTTGTGTTTGCTTTTGCTTGAAACGACATAACATCACTATATATACTCGCTGTATATGTTTTGTTTTTACTGCCTGAAGGTATAATAAAAATGAACGTCAGCGCTAAATGAGAGTTCGCAAACGTTATCTATTATATCCACACACGTCAGCCACAAAAATCCTATGAAATATATTTCTTCCATTCTATATAGAATAATTCGTAGATGAATTTTCCAATTAATTTAATAGCTATAAGAAGTTTTGCTGACTCAAGTGACATTTTTTTCTAAATCAAGATTTTACTTGTTCAGAAAATGATTACCCGAATTTTCTCGACCTCTTGCGACGATATTTGTTGAAAGATTCGTCTTGAATGTACCTGCTAATGATTTCCGCCTCGGAAAATCCAACTGGAAGGTCTCAGTGTCAATTTGGTTTGATGAAAATTGCGTGGAATAATTTTTTTTACTAGTTAAAAAATTGTTTTTTTATATTTTTCAGAGTGTGGAAAAATTTTTAAATAAGTTTGACAGTGTCTAAGGAGGTTTTATGTGTGTGGAGTGTGTGTTGATGGGTTTATGTAAGTATAGCTAGGTGGTTGCTAAGGCTGCTTTTGACGCTGATTAATCGCCGGGATGCTGTGATTTAGCCGTTGGACAGCGTCAGGAGTCACGCTCAATGTCGGTTGCACGGTCAGGTGATGTGTGATTTACAGGAGACAAGGAATAAGGAATCGAGCGTGAAATTTGTCCTTGTGCAATCTTGCATTATCTTGAGGAAGATTTGTTGTATACGACATTCTATAGTTCTGTTTCTGAACGCGAGCTTTAATTTCAGTTAGTTCTGCGGTATTTCTCGGCGGTTTGCTGCCCTAAATGTTAACCTGAGCATGCAGACTCTCATTATTGTGGAAAAAAAAAATATTATTACTTTACTCATGTTGAAAAACACTCAATTTTTTAATAAAAATAATTTATTTAGCTAATTTTAAAAATTATTTCTCAACTGTAATTCATCGAAAATGTATTTTTTAACAATGTATTTATCAATTTAAAATTTTACGGTCAAAAAACCTGTATTTAATAAAACAAGAATTTTTTTGTTTTCATTAAAAAGTGAAAATTCAAATTTTTCTTCTGAAAAAACGTGGAATATTATTGTATTTATGTAAAAAAAATTGTTTGACTTTAATTTACTTGGTTGAAATAATTTTTTAATATTTATAAAAAAAAATTCCATTGAATTAATTGATGAAAAAAATAAAAAAAAATTTTTTTTCGACTAAAAACTCCGTTAAAAAGTTAAGAAATGTTGAAGAAAATTTTTTTTTCTCATCAAAAAAATGATAAATATTATTTTATTTATGTTAAAAAAATTATTTAAATGTCATCTACTTGTTAAAATAATTTTTTGGATGTTTCAATAAAAATACAATTGAATTAATCGATGAAAAATACAGAAAAAAATATTTTTTTTTTATCAAAAACTCGAATAAAAAATATCACAAATCTACTAATTATACTTTATTTTGTTCTGGCTTATGTAAATCCTTCAGGAAAATTTTTTTTTCACAAAAAAAAAACATCAAACATCATTTTACCTAAAGCCGAGAGGATTTATTTGTCCATTTTCGCAATTATTTTCATCAAATAAAGCACGAATACTCTAATTAAAATCCCTTGAAGACTGTCCACCCTTAAAAAAAAAGTAGAAAAAAAGCTTTTAACCGACTGAAAATGACGTAAACAGCTCACCAAGCTAATTAATTAATTTTTTTCTCCATCATAAAAGCATAAATTCAAGGTTTTGCAGGTAGAAAAAAATTTTTTTCAAGCTGTTATGAGCGTTAAAACACACGCCAGGACGTCAAAAGTTGATTGGAAGGCGTCAGCACACTCGAGAAAACCTGCAACAGGTAGCATTTCAACAGGTATCACGATAAGAAAGACAGGTATCAAGTACCACACACGATTGCCAATCACTTGGTCTACCGTGAAGAGTCTTGAGTCGCGACCTTGGCAGGAAATCTGCCATTGTTACTCCGCACATATTGATTTTCTATTGGGCTACATTATCAAGGTGAAAATTCAAGGAGTTCTGTCGCTCTCGACACATTGAGGGCTTGAATTCTTCTGTTATCAGTTGACATATTTCAAAGTTTCCTCGTCGAACAATGGCAAAGTTGGTTCGAGAGATGACATAACTGAAACCTTGTCTACTAGAGAGGTTTGAGAAAACTTTGCCGATTTTCCGGGCGCGTTAGAAATAGCACAGTATTTCTGTATTAAATTGAATCATTGGATTTTGGCTGTATGTGTCTGACAGGCCAAACAGAAGCCAAACCCTTAAATCGAAGGCTCTTGCGGCAACTCCAATTTACCCAGGCAGCATCCTTGGTAAATTGAATTTCCCACGCTTCACTCGTCCCACATTCCACCCTCAGATGCATCTCCATGATGACCATCACCCCTCGGCAATTGAGGATTGCGCTCATTCAGAAAATTGCACTCATTATCCATTTTTTCTTTACTCAGGTGAAGTTTAATTTAAAAACAGCGAAATTTCAATATTTAACTGATGTGTGGCTTCAATTCAAACATGGAAAATTCACGCCTAATGCCAGAATTGGGCCCTGAGGTGATTTTCAAGTTGTGAAACGTCAAAAGTTGTAAAACATTTTTTTTTAAGGGATATATGAATGTCGTTTTATTGATTTTTTTTTTTTTTTTTGGTTTTTTGTTACGATTAGGGTTTGGTTTTGTGTAAGGGAATTTTTTTTGGGGAGTAGAGTTGTGAGATTAGCTTGGGAAAAAGTAGTTCTGCTTGCGCCGTCAGATGGCGAATTTTTCTCGCACGTGGAATCAAGTTTCTGAGTGCATAAATTTGATATTTTGTGTCTATTTAATGGTTCCTAAAAATTGGTTAATTACCCGGGACGTAACTAATCAATAATAAAAATTTCTAAGCCGTGAGGGTTCACGCACTTAGTGGATTATGTGATTATTGACTACAATTCTTCTGGGCATTACCATGATTTTTGTAGCTGATATTAATCATTAATTCAAATTTTTTATTTACAATTGAACAAATTGTTCAATTGGTCAATACAACAAAAAATCAACAAATAACCAATTACTGATAATTAATTATTTGTAATAATTACTGTTTAAAATCATATTTTTTAAGATTTGTAAAAAATTTTTGAAAATTTAAAAACAGGTCAAAACGGTTTTGACCTTTGAAAAAGGGTCAAAATTAATTTGAAAAATTTCAACCTTTTTAAAAAGGTTAGAATTAATTAAATAAATTTTGGATTAAAAAAAAAAGATTAAAATTAATTCGAAAAAATTCGATCTTTAAAAAAGTGTCAAAATTCATTAAAAAAATTTTAACCATTAAATAAAAAAAGTCAAAAATAATTTAATCAAAATCATGACAAAATTATTCATGATTTTATATTAATTAATCAATTAAATATTTGTTTTGTAAATTTATATATACAAAATTACTATTTGATTTGAGAAAATAATGAATTTTTTTGTGTTTTTATAAATAATCTTGTTATAAATATATTTAATTGTAAAGTTAATTTTTTTAAAGGAAATTTACTGTTTATAATTGATTAGAAAAAATGTATTTTATTAAATATAGGATAATGAAGATTTTTTTAAGCAAAGAATCTGTGTGAAACTTGATTGTAAAATTGTTTAAATCAAAATTTTCTATCTGCTTTACTGAACAATTAAAATCGAAAGTTAATGGATACTTTTATCATGCGCAATAACATTTTGTCAATACTATATATCTAAATCGTGAGGTTTTCACGCAGCAACAGAATATCAGAAGTCATAAAATACAGTATTTCTGCTTATTAAATGATTTTTTTTATAAATTTATAAATTTTTTCACATCGAACTGAGCAATAGTTCAATTTGTAAAAAATCAAAAACATAAAAACTTTAAAAACTTCACTAATTTTTGAAAATTAAGCATACTTACGACTAATTTCACACTTATGAAAATTATTTTTCCCTCAAGAAACTTAGAAAAAATGCTAAATATATTGTTTTTGATTTTTTTTTCATCATCAACTCGTGCTAAAAAAGTTGAAATAGTTGATTAATTCTCTGAAGAATTTGTAAGAAATTCCCAGACAGCAAAATTAACTAAAATAAAATTTTTTTATTCATGTTCAAGCGTCTCCGGATAGAATATTAGGCTCTAAAACTGCGACTTATAGTTCTTACTTTGGCCGCCAGGTGTCTAGCCGCGCTCAAGAGCGGGGTTTGAGTCCGAAATGCATTTAATCGAAAAATGCGTGATCTATTACACATCGACGACAAAGTAGTCACAACCGGCAAGTCGCTGATATTAAACCTGCTGGTTTCGATTTTTAAAAGCCCTGAGGGTTCTCAGGCACTGAAAAAAAATAGAAATACCGTGGTAGCTAAATATTTTCTCGTAGATCTCGTTACTAAATTGATCAACAACTTAATCAATTGCACCACGGTATAATTCTGACAATTTTTGACTATCGAATTGAACAATAGTTCAATTCATATATACTAAAAAACACAAATAATCCCCTAGTTCCCTTAAAATTCCAATTTAATAATAATTAAATATATAAAACTTATGTTTACAATAAATGTCTTAAAAAATTAAAATATTTTTTTTCTTCCCAATTAAATTATTCATGCTAAAAAAATAAAATTACTGATTAATCATCTTCTACCTCTATCTGTAAAAATTCCCACGATACAATAATAAATAAATTAGAATTTTTTTGAATTATCATTTAATTTTTTTTATTCATGCACTATAGTGTCTCCGGATGGTAGGATTCGTTTGTGCATAGTACTTGTCTGATATTGGGCTGTAAAACTGCGATTTTTAGTTCCTGCGTCGGCCGCCAGGTGTCCAGCCGCGCTCGCGAGTAGAGTTTAAGGCGAAAATTCATTTAAGCGAAAAATTCATACTGGATTTTATAACAACGAATGGGCGTGTGAACATTATAATAAACACACGTCGCGTCGTTTCGGAACTTCCGAACCGAAAAGCCCTGAGGGTTCTCAGGCACTGATAAAAGCAGAAATACCGTGGCAATTGAATTTCTGACCGTCCCTCGTGGGTTTAAACTCTCCAGAGCAATTTCCACCACGGTATATTTCTAACAATTTTTGACCATCGAATTGAACAACAGTTCAATTCACAAATTCTAAAAAAACACAAATAATTTCATATTTCCTCTATAAATCAAATTCAATAAGAATTTTAAATGTATAAAATTCATATCCTTCTCAAAATTTCTTGAAAAAGAATTAAAAATCTATTTTTTTCCCCTCCATTTACTCGCGTTAAAAAGATATAAATAGCTGATTAATTTCCCTTTTTCCTTGGAGAATCCGTAAAAATTTTCAGACAGCAATAACTAAAATTTCAAATTATTTTATTTATGTTCAAACGTTTATAGTTAGTGGGAATCGTTTGTGCATGAATATTGGGTCGTGAAAGCTGCGATCTCTAGTTCCAAGGTTATCCGCGAAATTTCCAGTCGCGCTAGTGAACGGGATTTAAATTTTAATTATCACCGATTTTTTATTATCACCGCGGGGAAAATTAGTTTACGGATTAAGCCGGTCGATTATTTGCATTCAGCGTAAAAAAATACGTCTAAATTTGTCGGTCCTATTAGTCTAAGGCCTCGACAACCGATTAAGCCGGCCGAAAAACCGCGGTTTAAATTTATTTAAACGAAGTTAACATCTCGATTTTTCATCCGACTGTATCAGTATGCCGAAAAATATAAATATCGAGGTTTTAAGAGGAAAACTTCATTTTAAAAAAACCCTGAGAGTTCTCGAGCACTGCTGAAAGTAGAAATCTTGGTCAAATAGGGTGTTTTTTACCTTTTTTTTTAATCACGGTCCATTTTCTGACAATTTTTCGTTATCGAATTAAACAACAGTTCAATTCATAAAAACAAAAAAAAAAACATTTTTTCAATTAAATCGCTAATTAAGGTCTCCCTGTTTTATCCGTAACAGTTTTCACGCTGCAATGACAAAATTTGAATTTTTTAAATCTACTATTTAATTTTTTTTCATTTATCTGTAAACGTGTCCGCGTTATCTCAAATCGTTTGTGCATATTTGGCTGATGGGTTGTGAAAACTGCGATTTCTAGTTCTTGCGTCGGCCGCCAGGTGTCCAGTCGCGTTCGCGAACAGGGTTTCAGTTCGAAATCGGTATTATTTCTAACAATTTTTGATTATCAAATTGAACAGTTCAATTCCTTTAATCCAAAAAATCATAATATTTTCAAGCACTACTTCTAATTTATCGATAAAATTTTTAAATTTCATTTTATCACTTTTTTAAGTGACTGAAAAAATTTGGTAATAACTTGAAAAAAATTAATTTACCGCATTTTACAAAATTAAAAAATATTTATCGTTTAATTTTTCATGTTAGAAATTTAATTTTTCTTAATATATGTATAACAAAAAAAAAAAATAATTATTAACGAAATTACGGAGAGATTATTATTTTTTTTTTTAATTTTTTTAATTGTAGAAAAATACTCGTCGAAGGTGGGAAAAAATTTTTTTGCATGATTTGAAGCTTGAACGCGGTCATTGAGGATGTGCAGGACTCTCAGAGAGCTGGAATAAAAAGCGTTCCACCGCGTTGAGAATATTCTCGAAGCGTTCGCGTTGGGTGACGTTAGGTCACGAATTCTGTTTGCACATTCTCACGGGCGGACGAGCGTGCCGCTATTCACATTGAGAGAGATCCTGGGTGATTGGTATTGAAGGCATGATCGTATATATACAGGGGAATTTCCTGAAAGAAGAATATCGAAAGATCCCGCTATTACATGCGCTCCAATATATCCACAATATTTCATTTCATTAAATTAATTTGCCTGGGTTATTCCGTCTCACTGTGCATCACCGAATTTTCAATTGATTTCAACTTGCCAACTCCTCGAAAACACTATCACTGTGGCAAAGAGGAGTTTAGTTTGTGAGGCCAATTCCAAATTTGCTCGGTCCAATAAACAATTTTATTTAGCCATCGTTTTCAAATATATATATTAGAGTATTTCGTATCAAAAAATAATAGTTTATTATGTTTTAAGAGCCCTCGAAAAAAATTCAGCCGGCTGTTTTTTCAGAGATCGCTAACGAATTTTGAAAATATGCGAAAATGGGGAAAATCTAATTGCAGAAAAAAATTTTTTTTATGTTATATAAAAATTTTTTACAAAATTTCAGTTTAAAATATTAATTTTAAAGGTTACCAATGAATTTTCAAAGTTTTTTAACTATTAAAATATTAAAATTTTATTTTTTTTATTACACAAAATACTTCACAAAATGAAGAAAATAATTAAATGCTGCATTTTGATGTTGATAATCACAAAAAATACTGTGAAAAACGAAAAAAAAAAAAAAATTTTTTATTTGTCTTAGTCTATTTTCTGATCTTGTTATTGGATAGTACCATTCATTTTGTCATTCTATAAAATCAATACACACTTTAATAGCTTGACTGTATAGAAGCTTGTTCCGAGTTATTAACGAGTTTCACAATCTTTATTCGTATACTTTATCATATTGTCGAATGCTACTAGTGCGCACTACTCCAATCAGTAGAAATTAAACTTGAAATTACTTCTTATTGCAACACAAGTCCTCTGATAAACGACTGAAATAAGAAAATTAAAAAAATAAAATATAAAAAAATCTTCAATCTCAAATAAGATAAAATGCTTCTGAAGATATATAAAAAAAAAATTCTTTCAGAGGAAGATATTATTATTGCAAATTCTGAAGATAAATATTTTTTTTGTTGCTGTTTTTAATCAAAAAAAAATTTTTTTTCAATTTTTTTCGATTAGAAAGTTTTTTCTGACTAACAAGAGATGTTAAATCATTTAAAAATGAAAAATTTTCTAACTATAGTAGCAGAAAAAAAATTTTTTTTACAAGTTAAAAAAATGAAGTTTTTTTTTTGAGCCTGAATAAATAAAAAAAAAGAGTTGCTGACACTGCATCAGTGAGCTCAAGGCTATAAGGATTATCGGGAGTTTTCCTTGGCAGTGACGTTACAATTTTGAGGACACTCCCCCACATAGAGACATTTGGGACAGGCGTTATCGGACACATTTTAATCCACCTAATGTACTTTACACTGACTTGAATTAAAAACTTTGCAGCTGGAAAGAACGCGCGAGCTGTCCCAAGAGGGCTCGGGTAAAGGACGTGAAATTGCGGGCTTGGCTTGCTCCACGTTATGATAAATAAATAGTATATCCATGCGACAGAATCACGTGCCTTATAAAGACCTCGAGTGTCTCAAAGGATATTTTTTTCCACCAATTTATTACGACATTGTCGCGCGATAATATTGACCGGCGTGTCCAATCAGAGATTTCACTTTCGATAAATTAAATCCAAAAGGAAATTCTTCGCCTGAAAGACGGGCATAAAATACCCGTGGATTTACCAAGGACGTGTGGGATAAACTGGCAAAAATTTAGCTGCGATGTCCTGATGCGCAAAAGTTTGGACAAACACATGCAGAGTGATTCACGATCAATCCATCTGATTAGACATCCAAGATTTATCGCTGGAATCACTGTTACGCTTTGTATAGCAACCCCATTTACTCAGGAAAATAAAAATAAAAATATATCCCTGATGTATTCACGAGTTTCCTATCGAAATTTTTTCTATTGACAATAAAAAAAAAATCAATACCAATATATTTTTCGTTAAAAAATGTTTTTAGATAATTTTTAGAATGTTTAATTGAAAAAAAAAAGAATATTTTGAAATTTTCACGAAGGGGTATCCATTGAAAATACCACATTTTTCGTGATTTTTTTGGTTTTTTGATGATAACTTGATAAGTATGTGAGATAACGAAAAAAATTATAAACAATGAATGATTAATTATTAAATTTCCTACAAAAAACTTTCAATAAATTTTTTTGTATTTCTCTTAGTTTTTGTGATATGATTGATTTTTAAAAATTTTAATTTTTCAAAATATCTCGAAAAAAAAGCGAAATTTTGAAAAAATATATTCTACATTTTTTGTGAGGAATAAAATTTTCAATCAATTAACACATGTAAAATTTTTCGCTATCTCGAGTAATTACTGAGTTATCGCGAAAATACCATGTGAATCATGAAAACGATGAGATTGCCTTCAAAAACCTAACAGAAAAATTTTTTTCTCTATGTCAAACGTAAAAAAAAAATATATTTAACATTAATTGATACTAATCCAACTCTGAAAAACCAAAAATACAATTTTTTTGATGTGTAACATTTAAAAATAGTAAAGTTTTCATTTAAAAATTTTTTTTCTAAATCTATAAGTAAAAAACTGTTTCTGCCGTACGTCGCTAGGTGGCCAATTTTTCTCCCCTGTTTAACTTAGTTTCAGAATTCTTATATTCTAATATATATTTTGCTGTATTAACGCGGGCGGGATTTCAAATTTTCCAGAAATTAACCTCTTGGGCGGCACAAAGGAAGCCGTGAGGGTCTCACGCATTTTACTATAAATATTTTTATGTCGAGATAATGTTCTGATGTTATATCCTTAAGAACTAGACAGCGGCATAAATAATTATTGGATAAAAATCCAATAATTTTTCACTTGAATTTGAACATTCGTCGTTCAATTCATAAAATTTGAAAAACATAAATAACTTATCTCATACACCAAATCTTTAACATTTCTAATTGTATTTATAACATTTAATCTACGGTCTCCCTACATATATACATGCACCCCACGCCCCTTTAAAAATAAATTTCTATTAATTCGAGCACTAAAATGCCGATTTCAGATGACGGATTTGGGGGCAATGGTCTAGTTGTTGCGTCGGCCACTAGGTGGCCAGTTTTTTTCGAGAGCGAAACTACGGTTGTGATGTTTTTTAACCGGAAAATGTACAGATACTTTTATACTGAACGGCGCTGAGCTCTCCATTGAATTTGGGGGATATTATCACTTTGTAATGGACTGTATAAGCCCTGAGGGTCTCAGGCATTTTTAATAGAAAATGGCTGCGGGTACAGTAAATTGAATCAGGTGACCGTTATTCATCGGGTGGCGTTACAAGTAACCGCAGTCATTTTTGTATTTTTGATTTCTGAATTGAACATGAGGTTTAATTCATTTAACAAATCAATAATAATAGATTTTAAGTCATTTTAATCAGGAAATTATTTTTTTTGAGGATACAATACAGCCACCGATATAAGCTGTAGAAAATATATAACCGTTTTTTGGATTCAAAAATATAAACAATCGCAATAAAATTAGAAAAAAATTTTTAATTTATTATTTTATAGATGAAAAAATTTATTTACCTAAAATTTTTATAAAATAAATAATTCATAAAAAAAAAATTAATAACTCATCACGGTATGAAAAAAAAAAATTCTGCCAAAGAAAATTTTTTTTTTTAATTCACAATTTTACATATAAAAAAATTATTTTCCTAAAATTTTAATGAAAAAAAAATTTTTTTTGCAACTAAAAATTTTCTCTCTATAAAATTGATGTTTATACAGTAAAAAAAAAAAAACATCTTAAAAATACATTTTTATCCATTTCTCAAGTGTTAAAAATACATTGAGTATTTATCTTGAAGAAAAAAAAAAAAAAGGCATGAGTGACAATTTTCTTAGAAAGACAGAAAAATATCTTAAAATAAACAAACTTACCGATCAATGGAGATGGCCATAAGGGTGAAAACACTGGCGCAAATAGTGAGAACTGCGATAAACTGACTAATTTTGCAGTATAAATTTCCAAATGTCCAGTGGCTATTTAACATATAGAAGTAATTAAATGTGACATTTAGCGTAGAAACCATGGCATCGGCAATGCTGAGATTGACGAGAAAATAATTGGTGACAGTGCGCATTCTTTTGTGCGCCAGAACAATCCAAATAACAATTAAATTTCCCAAAGTAGCAATAACAATCATCACGACAAAAAGTACATTCCAAAAAACCTGTCGCCACAGTGGCAAAATAAATTTATTGCCAACAGGATCAGTGGAATTGTCATTAAAAGTGTCATTGCTGAAGGTTGAAAAAATTTCAAACCACGTGGAGTTGTTCAAGTACTCCGTGGAAGTCTCGTCGAGTGACGGCATTTTTTAGCTTTCAAAAATGCTCATTTAATTCATCACTATAGCGACATAATCAATTTTTTTTTCACTATAGGGGCACTAGCCCCGTGATCTAACGCTTTTACATAGTCATGTATTATTTCCCATGTCTTGAAAAATATTTAAAAAGTTCGAGAAAATATGGCATAAGCTCCGAAACATTTTATTTCACCTCTTCTACCCATTGAAAAGTCGATTTTTTTTACTGCACTCGCATTTCAACCTGGAAAACTTGTTTTTTTAATATTTCTCCTGCCAAATCCACCAGTTCCTGATACTTCTCAATGCCTCAGTGAGCTGGAAATGATAGTATTGATTGCCCAACACTTCAATCTTGAAGTTTTGTTAGCCGAGAGAATTAGTTGGATTTTTTTTTTCGCTCTCACAACCTATCACATCGTCACCTGGCCTCTGTAGATTTTTCCTCGTGTTTTTGTGCACGGATTTATTTAACACCATGTGGTCCTTTTTTCCATGCAGTAATCCAAGATTAAAGTCGTGCCTTTGGATTGAGGATTTTTTTTTCTTTCGAATTTTATTTGAGTTCCTCTCGCCTGTTTTTTCGTCGGTCTGCAACATAACAAAAAAACGTTTTTTCTGAGTGAAATACATGGAGAAGTGTGGTGAGTATAACATATTTTATTCAAGGTTGAACAATAATTGCCCCTGAGGCCCTGTGGGGCGAATTTGTGAAAATAAACTTTTCATCGCTAGTTTTTTCTATAGAATAAAAAGAAGTTTCCACGCTGGAATTTTATTAAAGATTCAATTGTGGGTTTTTTAAAAGAATTTAAATCCAATAAATCAAGTGTACTTTTGACTCTGAAATATGAATAATTGAATGCAATTTCCCGCATTACGTTTTTCTCAGTCAGATATACTCGTGATGTTTTTTTTGGTAATAACTCGGTGAATAAGCAAGATAGCGAAAAATGTTATTAAAAGTGAATGATTAAAGATTAAATTTTCTACAAAAAGTATTCAGTAGATTTTTTTTGTATCTCTCTCAGTTCTTGAGATATTATTAATTTTTAGAAATTTCGATTTTGCAACATATCTCAAAAACGAAGCGAGTGAAAAGAAAATTTAAATGACAGTTTTTGTAGGGAATTTAATAGAGAATTCAGTAATATTTTTCGATATCTTGCATATGTGTATGTATTAAGTTATCTACAGAAAACTTAAAAAATTACGAAAACTACGGAATTTTTAACAACGATCCGCTTAAAAATTTTACAAAGTATAAAAGAAATTTTTTCGGCAAAGTCCATGTCCTTTGGACCTTGTTAAAGCTCGGACATCGCATAGTTTACTATTTCCAAGCGATATGCCACGGCCACAGTTGCCCTGGACTCGCGAGAGCGCTCTTTTTCTTCGTAATATCGTGAAAAAAAAATTTATTCTCGCGGTTTCTGGTGGTTTTATGAAAATTCCATATCATTCAGACCTAGTTTGACCCTGGACAACGCATAGTTTACTATTCCCGAGCGATATGCCATGGCCACAGTTGCCCTGGACTCGCGAGAGCGCTCTTTTTCTTTGTAATATCGTATGAAAAAAAAATTTATTCTCGCGGTCTCTGGTGGTTTTATGGAAATTCCATATC
Source organism: Macrocentrus cingulum (assembly GCA_002156465.1). NCBI lineage: Eukaryota > Metazoa > Arthropoda > Insecta > Hymenoptera > Braconidae > Macrocentrus > Macrocentrus cingulum. The sequence goes on from MVJL01004964.1 coordinate 279,594, forward strand.
ATTCAGACCTAGTTTGACCTTGGACAATGCATAGTTTACTATTCCCGAGCGATATGCCATGGCCACAGTTGCCCTGGACTCGCGAGAGCGCTCTGAGCGCTCTTTTTCTTCGTAATATCGTGAAAAAAAAAATTTATTCTCGCGGTTTCTGGTGGTTTTATGAAAATTCCATATCGTTCAGACCTAGTTTGACCCTGGACAACGCATAGTTTACTATTCCCGAGCGATATGCCATGGCCACAGTTGCCCTGGACTCGCGAGAGCGCTCTGAGCGCTCTTTTTCTTCGTAATATCGTGAAAAAAAAATTTATTCTCGCGGTTTCTGGTGGTTTTATGAAAATTCCATATCGTTCAGACCTAGTTTGACCTTGGACAACGCATAGTTTACTATTCCCGAGCGATATGCCATGGCCACAGTTGCCCTGGACTCGCGAGAGCGCTCTGAGCGCTCTTTTTCTTCGAAATATCGTTAGAAAAAATTTATTCTCGCAGTTTCTAGAAATTTCTTTAAAAATGTCCGTTGTAATAAAAAAATTTTTTTTTTCGATAAAAAAATAATTTCCTCTAGAATTTTATTGCCGATTTAATTGTAGTTATTTTCTACTGAGACTTTTAAATCCAATGCGGCTCAAGTGCACTATCAATTCTGAGATGAATAATTAAATGCAATTTCCGGCGTTGCTTTATTTCGGTCAGATAAACTCACGAGGGCTGTGCCATCAAGAAGTTTCGGGATTATTCTATGATTTCACAAGTTCTATATATATATATAGCTGCAGAGTATTCAAGTAACTCTGCGACGTTTAATTAAACGCGAGTACACTATCGACGAAAAATGATTAACAAACCCGGGGGAAAAGAGAGACTGGCAGATTATAAAGGGGTTAACGGTCCGATTATGAGACGGAAGCTGGCATGAGGAATTCAATTGCACTCTGCCAGTGCCATAAGCAAAATGGCGAATCGCCCATTGGAATCTTTGGAATTGTTTGTCAGTTGCGCTGACCTATACTCTCGTATTTGCGGTCTGTTAGAGAGATTCAAATTATTGCGACTGCTATTTCATGCCCAAATTTCAATTTAATCACCTATTCGTGACCTATAGTCTGGTAAACTAATGAAAATTTTGTCGATATTATTTTTTTTTTTTTTCATTTTAAAACAAGAATTACCAAAAAAAAAAAAAAAACAAAAAAAAAAATTTTTTAACCCGATTAAATGGTCGTTTTTACGGTTTTATAAATTAATTTAATTATTTAAAATTTTATGCCTGTTTTTCGAGTCTTAAAATTATTTTTTTTTCAATTTTTCAAAATTTTAATTATTTAAAAAAAAAAAAACTTTTTTTCTGCCTTTTTTTTTACATTTTTTTAAGTGAAATTTTTTTTTTTTTAATAAAGAAATATTTTTTTCTCTTAGTTAAATAATTTTTAATGAGTACTACAATGACTTAATGAGTGAATTTGCATGAAATTGATCTTAAAAATTCGTTAAAATGACTTGTCAAATTTTAAATAGACCTACAACCTAATAAAAATGTCAGATTTCCGCAAAATAGTCTTTTACTTTTATTGCTTTCCACAAAATTGTCCAACTCTTTTCCTCTATTGGCCCGAAATCCCGAGTTTACAACGATGAAACCACTTGCTAGTTCATGCGCATTAAATATTCGCGGAAAACTGGTGCATTTATCTAAGATGCAAGGAGTGCTTTTCCCCTCTTTTTTTTTTCTTGCAGAATTTATTTAACTGCAAGTATAGATATACAGCATATTTTAGTCAAGATTTCGGTTGCAGCTAGGAAAAAAAAAAAACGAGAGGCTCGCATTGAATTCTGTCTGGCACATGCTTTCTAAAATCTTATTGAATAATTTATGTTTATACTATATTATACACAATTTTTAACCCTCTACTGGAATATGATAAAATTATACGAAATATTGAAAAATGCACTTTTTCGTGTCAGATTCAAGTTTTTGCCTGCTGTTGCAAAAATTTCTGGCACTAAAAACCCCAAAAACACAGGAAAAAAAAATTTTTCTCAACAAAAAAAAATGAATAAATAAAAATATCTCGATAAGAATGTATGCTAGGCAAATTTTATATAGAACCTTTTTTTTAGCTAACAAAATTTTCTACAAAAAAGACTTCTTAAAAAAAATCTCTATCTTCAATATTTTAAAAGATATTTTGATTTAAAACAAAAAAATAATTTTTTATCTATGCTCTTTTGGCTTTAAATTAACATTTATTATTATTAATATTATCTAAAATAAATTTTACGACTTTTAGGAGGAATAAAAAAATTTTTTCTTATCAAAATGATCAATTTTTAATATTTTCTTTTCAATAAAATCAATTTTTCAGAAATTTACCAACTTATTGTCGAAATCCTTCGTTAAATTTTCCATTGTTTTTTTTTTCTATTTTTTCAGTTAATTCATCTGCAAGAGTTCGCAACTGTCCTGCATAATTATGTCAGAAATTTACTAATGAATTCCGAGAGGAGCGGAAATCGAGTTTTGCCAATGAAAAGTGTCAGGAGAATAGTGCACAGAGTTGGAAACTACTGAACAAAAAGTACAGTCGTTGAGGAAATGCTTTTTCTATGTACTATATATATCAGAAAGGCATTTATTTCAGTTAACATAATTCTTCGTGAGCGACTTGAATTTAATTCCACGTCCAACAAGTCGAGATTTCAAGATGAACTGTGTGTGAACAGTGAAACAAATGTGCTATGAGTGTTTATTTATGCTGTATAAATTTTATTTTACTGTCTGGGAGAATGAAAAACCTCGTGGAATATATTTAAGTGATGATATGGTCGTGTATGAATTTTCCACGACGATCTCTCGTCGCAATATCCATCCTATTAGGTCGAGTATAGTATATATATATGGGAAACAATACTATCGAGAATTATATCCGACGTTAAGGTTATGGCATTACTACTATATAGTACTGAATAGAGAAGATATTTCATGGCACGTATAAACGTAAGACTGCAAAATGAAAAATTGAAAGAAGCGTTTAACCATTTAATCCGGTAAAAAAGGAAATATTTCAAGATTTAAAAATTTTTAACAATATAAAATCATAAAATACAAAATATTTATCACCTTAACAATATTGAAAAAATGCATAAATCGTTGTTATCGCTATTTTTCTGTTGTTTTAAGTAGTATAGCCTATTTTACGTCAGCCAAAAACGAATTTTTACTCATTTTTGGGTGGAATCAATTTTTAAAATAATTTTTGTAATTTTTAATAGAAAATAAAAAATTTTCTGCTTTTTTAGTGAAATTTTTGAAGAGTTATAGTTTTTAGAAATTTCGTCGTTTTTGTGATTTTTTTGAGTTTTTTGCTGATAACTACGTGAAATAGTGAAAAATATTGTTTCAAATAAATGATTGAAAATTTTATTTTTAATAAAAAATGTGAGATCAATTTTTTTGATATTTTGCTTTGTTTTCGAGATATTTTGATAAATTTAAATTTTTAAAAATCGATTATATCTCAAGAACTGAGCAAGATACAAAAAAGTTTGATTAACATTTTTTGTAGAAAATATTACTTCTAACACTTTGACTTTTATAATATTTTTTGCTATTTTGCTTATTTCTCGAGTTATCGATAAAAAACGAAAAAAATTCACGAAAATTCCAAATTTCCAAGTATAATTGAAACATCCCATTCAAAATAAAATTTTTTTTTTCAAGTTTTTTCACGATATCTTGATAAATAAATAAAACATCAAAAATTTTTTATGAAAATTAATAAATTGAATTTTCTACAAAAAAATAAATAAAATTTTTTCTATCATCGTTTCGTTACAGATTTTGATTTTTCAAAATATCTCTGAAACAATGTAAAATAGAGCAAAAATTTATTCTATATTTTTTATAGAAATTTAAATTTCCTATCAATTTACTTTCATAACATTTTTCATTATTTTGCTTATTTACTGAGTTATCAAGGCATTAACAAAAATATATATATATAATTTCCGTCTTTTTCGACTTTAGTAACGCAATATTATTGAAATTTATATTAAAAAAATTTTTTTTCTTTAATTTATTTGCGTTTCGTGATGAATCAAGTTGGATAAACCCTCGGGGGATCTTTAACTAGTAGAATTTATAGAAATTACCAGTACTAACCGTTGATATTAAAGCCTGCGGCGTCTATGATAGTCTAATAGACTTGATTGTACCGTCCATCTGCGACCCATTTCGCTATACCTTAGCCAATCCCCACTGTTTTTCCCACTTTCACGACCTCCCTCTGGCTGCGATAAAATTTATTCCAGGCCTCGAGTGCCCCAGCAGAATTATTGCTGTCTGGAGAACAGCGAGACACCCGGTTGCAGATACACACGAAACAACTGGGCTATTCCGAGGGGTCTTGATGGCTTTTGGCGCCCACCTAACACTCACAACGCACATGAAAATCAGTAAATAATTGACGGATAACACGAGAGAGGTGAAAAGTTCCCCTTTCGTACATTTCCCGTGTCTTTTAAACATGCTACATTCCCTGGGGAAAATTTTACGTCATTTAATCAACAACAACAAAGGGTAACATTTCATCCGATATTTTGCCTTCAAGATCATCATGCTGATGCTGCATGAGTTGATGGTTCTCTGGCCCGTAGACGCGATAACAAATGGACCGTATCGCCTTGAGAGATCGTAAATTACAATAATGATCAATTCCATCATCAATTTATTCAGTGAAATATTCATTTTACTTCTTCAATTTCTTAGGCTTTTATCATCCATTTGCTTCTCATCAAAGTAATGCTGAGAAAATAAAAAAAAAAATTCTTTAATTATTTTTTACTACTTCCCTCTGTACTCATACCCCTTCATTACTATTTTTTAATTTGTGTTTTATTGAATTGGAAATTTTTTATGTTTCATGAAGAAAAAAATTTTTTTTATTGAATTTTTTTAATGAATTTTTCTTTTTTAATTTAGAAAAAATTATAAAATCTATGGTAAGTCTTTAGGAAAGTTGGAAAAAAAAATTTTATTTACTCATTTTCGACTTTATATAATTTTATCAAGAAATATACTTTTTTGCTTATTTTTTTCCAATCGAACAATTAAAAAAAAAAAAAAATGAAAAAAATTACATTAAGTGTGTATAAATGTTGAATAAAATTTTTCTCCTCATTTTTGACCTTATATATGACTTTATCACAAGATGTACTTCATTTATTTCCAAAAAAAAAATTTTTTTAATCGAATAATTAATGAAAAAATTTTTTTAATTAAGAAAAATAAAAAAAATTATTAAATAAATGTTGAAAAAAAATTGTATTTGCTTATTTTCGAATTTATATGACTTCACCACGTAATACACTTAATTTATCTCGAGAAAAAAAAATTTTTCAATCGAATTTTCCAAGTAAAAAATTTTTTTTTTAATTTAGAAAAAAACAAAAATATATTAAGTATTTAGAAAAATTGTGAAAAAAAAATTTATTCACTCATTTCCGACCTTATATGACCTTATCACGGTATAAACGACATTAAATAAATTTTTTTTTCTCCGGAAAAATTGAAAAAACCTAAAATTACGAATTTTGTTAATCCAAATATGGTCAGAGTAAATTGAAGAGAAAAAAATAGCAGCGGAAATCAGAGTGCTTAATGAATAATTAATTCTATCGCGGAATTTCCGGTCTTGAATAATTTCATGAGCAAAGCCTCTTACGTGGTTTTATTGATAAGCTGACAGATAGCGCACCAACACGGGGTCAGCGAGTGATGGAGCGTGGAGAATTGGTCTCAGGGCGCCTACTTTGATATAACTTGAATTCAGAGCTCTCCGTCGAAATGGGCGCGACACGAGAGAGGTATCGCAACGCGGGGGTGAATGCAGCTCCAGGACAAAGCAATCGGCCAGCCGGAAATACGCCGACTTCCTGCGCGACGGCGAATGGCTTTTAGTCCGATACAAACGGCCAATGTGTATCTGCGATCCAAGGAAGCTGACAGACTCACGCGGCAAAATCGCTCTTGCTTGCCACTCGATTGGATATCCAGTCTCGATAGTTTGTTCCCTGTATCTTCGATAGCTCGTTGTTTGGTGGAGTTTAGCCTTTTCCAGGCATCTCGGCATTTAATTATACTCAATCGCGTGATCTGAGTCCTCTTAGACTCACTCGGCTATTCGGATTTCTTCGCCCGCATCAACTCCGCTGTTTGCATTTCGTATTCATGCATTCTGAGACGCCATTTCAAGAATAGAATTTCATGTCGCGTTGGCTTCATCAGTTGGCTTTTCAGATAAGAAGCTTTCGATAGCGTGAAATCTTTAGGATTCTTTGCCTCAGCATATTAGCCAGAGATTTTCAATTGAACAAAAATTGTTTAAGGACATTCTTGACCTTAATAAAAAAAATTTTTTTTTACTCCATTAGGCTTTAAAACTCGTAAAAAAAAGTTTTTCACTCAAAATTCAATTTTTTTTAAGTGAAAAAGTTAAAAAAAAAATGTTTTTCATGCAAAATTGATTTAAAAATGAAATTTTTCGTTTTTTTTTTTTTGGTAAAATTCACTCGGCACCGGGGATAGAAAAAATTTATTGACTTTAAAGTTGATTTTTTCAATTTTTTCTTGTTGAAGTCAATGAAAAATATTTTTTTTTTTACTATCAAGAGTTGAAATTTGATATTTCAATTGTTAAAAATTTTTTTTTCTGCAGCATTGATAGAGAACAGTATTTTTCTATTTTTTTCGAATTTTTTTTTTGGCAAAATTCACTTTCACGCAAGAAAATTCGTCTTTAGACTAATTTTTTTTGATTAAAACTGATCGAAAATCTTCTCAAAACATCAATAAAAATATTTCCAAAAAAGAAGCGAAAAAAAAATTCTGAATGTTCTTTAAAATTTCTTCCAATTTTTCCGTTTTTAATTGACTACTATAAAGTTTTCTAAAAATCTCAATGAAGATATCCTCTAAAAAAATATCGAATTGATAGTTAGACCACAGAGCACACCCCTGAATTATACCTAATGGTAGTTTTCCGTTAATACGTAAAATGAGTTTCGCATTAAGGGTGTGAAAAATGCATAAAAATAGTGAAATAAAAAAATTGCAACTCGCTGCGCGACTTGAGACGTCTGCACTCGTAGAAAGCCCGGGAAGAACTGACGACGTGGCCTAAAGTATTGTTTTTTCCATGCCTGCTATCTTATCAGTACACGTCAGAGATATCAGAGCAATTATCGATAAACTCGAGGTTACCGGACTTTCCCACGAAAACTGACAGTTCTTCCCGGGTTTTTTGTGAGTACGGACGTCTCCAGAAGTGCGGTGAGTAAAAAATTTTGCATATTGCCATTTTCTTAATTTCTCTATATAACATTAAAATATTTTTTCAAGCAGCGTTAAATGAAACAACGATATTGGCATATCTAAAGCCAAAAAGACGTATAGAAAAAATCTTCTTACTTTTTAAAATCATAATATCTTCAAAACTATTGAAGCTAAAGATTTTTTTCAAGAGACCTTTTACGTAGAAAATTTCCTTAACTATAAAAAAGGTCCTTAACAAAATTTGTCTAACTTACAACCTTATACAGGATATTAGCTAGTAAAATGTTCTCAATTTTTATCAACCAAAAAAAAATGTATATAAAAATTATCTTGCGAATTAAAATCCAAATATCTTCTAAACTACAAAATATAGACATTTTTCTCAAGAATGTTAAAAATTTTTTTTTCTGCAGCATTGATAGAGAACAGTATTTTTCTATTTTTTTCGAATTTTTTTTTTGGCAAAATTCACTTTCACGCAAGAAAATTCGTCTTTAGACTAATTTTTTTTGATTAAAACTGATCGAAAATCTTCTCAAAACATCAATAAAAATATTTCCAAAAAAGAAGCGAAAAAAAAATTCTGAATGTTCTTTAAAATTTCTTCCAATTTTTCCGTTTTTAATTGACTACTATAAAGTTTTCTAAAAATCTCAATGAAGATATCCTCTAAAAAAATATCGAATTGATAGTTAGACCACAGAGCACACCCCTGAATTATACCTAATGGTAGTTTTCCGTTAATACGTAAAATGAGTTTCGCATTAAGGGTGTGAAAAATGCATAAAAATAGTGAAATAAAAAAATTGCAACTCGCTGCGCGACTTGAGACGTCTGCACTCGTAGAAAGCCCGGGAAGAACTGACGACGTGGCCTAAAGTATTGTTTTTTCCATGCCTGCTATCTTATCAGTACACGTCAGAGATATCAGAGCAATTATCGATAAACTCGAGGTTACCGGACTTTCCCACGAAAACTGACAGTTCTTCCCGGGTTTTTTGTGAGTACGGACGTCTCCAGAAGTGCGGTGAGTAAAAAATTTTGCATATTGCCATTTTCTTAATTTCTCTATATAACATTAAAATATTTTTTCAAGCAGCGTTAAATGAAACAACGATATTGGCATATCTAAAGCCAAAAAGACGTATAGAAAAAATCTTCTTACTTTTTAAAATCATAATATCTTCAAAACTATTGAAGCTAAAGATTTTTTTCAAGAGACCTTTTACGTAGAAAATTTCCTTAACTATAAAAAAGGTCCTTAACAAAATTTGTCTAACTTACAACCTTATACAGGATATTAGCTAGTAAAATGTTCTCAATTTTTATCAACCAAAAAAAAATGTATATAAAAATTATCTTGCGAATTAAAATCCAAATATCTTCTAAACTACAAAATATAGACATTTTTCTCAAGAAATCTTTTTCGCAGAGAATTTCACTATCTACAAAAAAGCCCCCCAGCAAAATTCGTCTAACTTCCATCCTCATCAAGATATCAGCAAGTCAAAAAATTCTCAATTTTTCAACAATCCATTTTTTTTGCTTTTCAACATGAAATATATAACAAAATAATTTTCAATTACTTCTAGAACGATCTAATAAAAATTCTCAAAAGTATTTACAGTTATTTCATCACTTGCAGCGTTAGCATTAGTCCCACACAGGGGATGTCGACATTACCAACATTTTCTCGACAAAAAATTCTTAATTGTGTCATTCCACTCATACTGTGGGTCTTTAGCCAACAGTTGGAGCAATTAACAAGAGCGCGCGAGAAAATGAAACAAAGATGACACCCTCTTGCATCAGAGTTGGATGAAAATCTTCTCCCTAATCCAACGTTTCACGTTCTATAACAAAGATCTTCCTTATGCAAACAGCCGGCAGTCTAATACAGCTGCAGCACCTTTCTTGTGGAACCAGGCACACCATTTGCCTTCCATCTCACCTGGGTTTATATCCAACAAGGCCAAACTGTCGTGCTCATCTACTAGCTCCAGCCCTGGCTTCCCACCCGGGTTTTTATGGCTATACGAGCGTCTTGTGTGCCACAAACACAATGCGAGTGACTTCTAGAACAAGAAAAAAACCTCCGACATACAATAGAATGGTTTATACACTGCACAAAAACTCTAATTGACCAACTAAGTGCATGTAATACTTTTCAACACTTGATAAATAGCCGTTATAATTTTTTTTCCACCCGGAAAATTTGTTTAATAAGCTTACAGAGGGTTCTTTGTGATGTAGTTCAAGAAAAATTAACCTTACCTCGAGACACACATCGTGTGAATAATCGAAATACTCAGGCGTGGAAAAAATAAAGGTGACAAAATAGGGCCAAAAGATAAAATTCCACCTTTTGCCAAAAGACGTGACACTTTGACTCAATCCATTATTCACGGCTTGGAGAGGAGGAAAAAAGAATCTCATATGAAACTCGACGAGAATAAATGAGCTACAATGCCTGCAGGTACTTGAAACTACTCGCAAAATGACATTACGCACACATTGTTGGAAGAAAAAAAAAAAAAAAATTGTTTTTCCCCAATTTTTTTAAACAAAAAATTCAGACTTTTTTACTCGTTGATATTTTGATATAGATGCGAGTTAGACAAATTTTGTTAAAGATCTTTTTTGTAGTTAATAAAATTTTCTACAAAAAAGGTCTCTTGAGAAAATTTTGTATCTTTAATACTTTTTAAGATATCATCAATTAAAACTGTAAGAGTATTTTTTTTCTACGCTTTTTTGGCTTTAGAGATGCGATATTTGCACGCCCACTTTGCTCGGTGTATTAATTATTGTAATAGAGTTTTTTTAGGATAGTTCAAAACGACGCCAAGGTGTTGCTGATTTTTTTAGATTTTTTTTTTTCAGACTTAAGTACAAATAACGATGAAAAAAAATTTTTAACATTGTATTTTATAATTATTTCCCATAAATTTGACATTTAGAGGGTGGTCCTTAGAACGACGCGAGGAGGGAAATTGGAGATTATATCATATTGGGTGTTTTAAGGACTCTTATAAACATGACTGTAAAAAAAAAATATCAATTCCAAGCAAAATATACTGATTTTAGCACATTTTTGAAAAAAAAAGTGGCCCATTTCGATAGTCTGTGCTTGACATGAAATCCAATTTTACGCCCTGGGGCCTGAAATAGTGGGCGAAAAACGCAATTTCGCGCCCTAGGGCCTAAAATTTTACTTTACGCCCGCTTGAAATGCCATTGACAAAATGAGCCACTTCACGCCCTACACCAGCAGATCTGCCAAAATAACAAAACATTTAACACTGTATTACATAGCTACCTATAGAGAAAACGATGATTTTTGCTGGATTTCGACGTTTCTAAATGCATTTTATTGAAGAAATATCTAATTACGAATTTTGTGTCTACGTTATTCAATGTATTAGATTTAGGATTTTCTCGTACGTAAAATATCTACAAGTTGGTTTACCAATTTTCGAATTTTCTAAAAAAAAAATGTCAAACAAATTAATTAAATTAGATATTTTACTTCGTTTTTGGGATATTTAGAAAATTAAAAATTTCCAAAAATCTCAAAAAAAAAAAATACAAAAATGACAAAAAAATGTATGAAATATTCTTTGTATAGGTAAAAGTAGTCTTGTATATTTTAATTTTAGTAAAAAATTTTTGATATCTTACAAAATCTGTCTTAACGCTACTTGCCTATATGTGGCCCAACACTATTGTCTTGGCTTAGTTCATGTTCATGGCTCTCTGCCATGTTCCTCTCAGCATGTGAATTGCTTTGGAATTAATTCAGTGGTTCTAGGTCAGCTGTAAGTCAATATCGTACGTATATATACTCGTGCTTTTGTGATTTATAATTTTTTGCTTTAGTTGAATTTAATTATTACGATTTCGAGGCGATGGAGTAATTATTGGCACTAAAGGTGCCATGGGCTGGTGGGAATAGTTTTAATTATTTCTATCAGAAATTGACGGCAATTTAAACGACTTTAACATTGAAAAGCAAGTCTGTCGTATAACTCAGTTGGAAATATACTTCTCGTTCAACAGTCGCTCCATATCGCCCTCGTGATAGAAGGCTCACATACTAACACACTTAGTCTCTCTCTAGTGATAATAATGGAGCGCACGATGACGTCTTGCTGTCGGAAAAGGCCTTGATCGTATCGAGACAATGTATGTGCAGCTGCCTCTGGCATCCTCTGATGAGTATCACGCTGTTATTTTGTCTGATGACTGTTACACGAGTGACAGAAAATTATTCAATGTAATTTCAGCAGCTATGTAACGTGCTTAAATTATTTTTAAAATATCAATTTCTCTGTTAAAAAAAATAGAATTAAGAGTTGAAAAATTTTTGGAAATATCGTTCGTTCGCTTGCAGTGCATTATCCGCTGTTGTACTGTGAAATATTAGGGAAACTTGAGATTTAGTAACTGCTTTATACCCTTAAAATTATTACCCATGATTTATCAAGTGTAGTTGCATAGTCTTTGGTATAAAGTGAAATTGTTAGTTTTATAGATGATGAACAAACGACTGAAAAATTTGTTTTATGAAAAAAAACAACTAAAATCTGCACTATCTGATGCAGAATTTTAGGGAGACGTTTAGAGTATTTTTTTTTTAGTATATACAACCTAATAATTACAAATATTAATTATTTAAATAATTATATTTGAGTAATTTATGTTTTTAATGGCTTTTTGATGGGTTATTTGACCTGTCTACGTTATTTTTTTTCGCGGAGATATTTTTTTTTAAGTTACTTTAGGGTCTAAGGAACAGAGAAAAAATCAGCAACCCCCTAGTGTAGTTTTGCGACCATTGGCCACCCCCTAAACCTTAAATTCATGAGAAATAGTTGTGTTTTATATTGTTAAATGTTGTGCTTAACGATGGTATTTTTTCTACGGTTAGTTTAGAGTAGGAAAAATACTCAAAAAAAATTTTCAACCCCCTGGAGTTGTTTTAAAGACTATCGCACACCCCCAAACCTGAAATTTATGGAAAATAATTATGATATATAGTGTTAAACATTTTTTCCCGCGATAATATTTTTTGTACAGTTCATATAGAGTCCCAAAAACACCTAAAAAAATTAACAACCCCTAAGCGTCATTTTAAGACAATCGGCCACTGTCTGAACCTCAAAGTCATTGGAAATACTCATGAAATATAGTTTTAAATGTTTTATTTGCCAATACAATTTTTTTCTTAACTGTTTCAGAGTCTAAAAAGCCTCAGAAAAAATTTTCAACCCCCTGGCGTTGGTTTAAAGACCATCACACACCCTGAAACCTCAAATTTGTCGGAAATAATTATGAAAAATAATGTTAAATGTTTTGCATCACGATGGTACTTTTTCTACAGTTAATTTAGAACCCCAAAAGTGCCCAAAAAAATTTGCAACCCCCTGGCATCGTTTTAAAGACCATCGCATACCTCACAATTCTCAAATTCATGAGAAATAATTATGAAATATTGTGTTAAATGTTTTATTTTTAAATGAAAATTTTTTTATACTTGCATTAGGGTCTAAAGAGCCCCGTGCTTTGTCTTATATAATCTCGCAGAATGTTGGTAGAAAATGCCAAGCACGCGTAATACTGTCCGGGAAATTGCAAGCTCGCTTGTGAGCCTCGCGCACACACTATAGTCGAGCATCAGGAAAAGCATGGCTTCCGCGAGATCCATTAGAGAGAGGCTCGATATATACGAAAGCATGTGTTTAGTCACGGAGAAACACCGCAGAGAGATTTTGCATCGCAGCAATATATTGTGTACTTCATCACCAACCCCCGAAAATTGTGCAAATTGAATCATCTTTTTTACTCCTATAAAATATACTCCGTAAGTTGAGGAGGAAAAAAAATTTTTTCATTCATAATTGCCTGTATTTTGGATAAAATCATGATGAAAAAATATTTAAAAAATTTTCAACAGGATTATTATTTTTATTTGTGGAATTTTGAGCATTTTTGTAATTTTTTTTCAGTGTTTTTTTCATATTAATTCAATAAATAATTAAAAAAAAAAAAAAAAACTGAACAATTTTGCAAAGAAATTTCTGAAAATTTGTTATTCCATTAAATTTCTTGAGAATTTTTCTAATTTGCGGATGTAAAATATTTTTTTAACATTCAAAAAATCGGATTTTATAATTGTTATTTTAATTTATGAATTGAACCCCCCGGAATAGGGTACAATTACAAGGCAAAAAAATTTCATAAAATACGATTGTGATACATATATATAGGATAAAAGTTTCTAGTAAATTTACGTCCAGTTGCACCACTTGGCGGCTAGGTTTATCACTCAATGCGGAATTTAAGAATTTTTTAACGAGACTCCGCGTGTGAGAGAGGTCGCTATCTATCGGCGCTCAGAACAACTATACTACCAAATAGTCACATCACTCTAAAAAAAATTCACTCATCAATTTTTTTCAATTAATCTTTTAGAAAAAATATTAAAATTAAATTTAAAACTTGAAAACAAAAATTTTTTCATTTAAAATACCTATTAAAAAAATATTTGACAAATAAAAAAAAAATTCTTAAAGAAATATTCTGATTAAATTTAAAATACAAAATTTTTTCTCTTTTATTTTTTTCTATTAATTTTAAATATGTAGTGATTTAAGGGTATAATATCTTCAATTTTCCGTTATGATCGACTGCAATCAAACAGTAATAGAAAATTTCGGGTTGCATCCTCGTCAAAGTTTCAATTGAACCGCAATTTTCATCGAAACTTGCCTGATAATTCGCTGCACGAATTGCCAACCGCCAAGTTGGCAGTATTATTCACGTGAAAAGTGGTACAACGGAGTAATAGCTCCTCGAGCATGCATATAGCAAAGAGTGATGTCCGACCGAAGCAGGGGAGACTACAATATACATTGAGAATACAGGAGAACTAACGACTTCCTCCATTGAAGCTTCCATCGTATACTGAAGGATCGTTAAATGTTTCGTGGAGCACCTGAAAGTCCCTCAACACCCAGAAATAGGATCAAGTTATATAACTCAATAATCGTTCTTTAATTTAATAAAAAAGTAATAATCAATTTTATTAATAAACAATTTACGTTTTTTTTTAGTGATTATTTGATTTATTTTGAATTTTTTTAACTGATCTATCCAAGGAATTCTGCACTAGATATTTCTTGGCAAGCAAAACGGCAGTAGATACAGTCAATATTTACGTTATGTGGTCAGACATCCTTTGGAGTTCTACCTTAACTATTCCTACCAACCAGAACTGCACTTCCCGATGGCCCAAGGGGGTTTCAGAATTTTTTTTCTCATTTATAAGTTTTTTTTGTAGCTTTAAGAACCTTTGATTTATTTATTTTTTCACTGGAAAAATAATTTTTTAAGCAGCTAATGCGATTTTATCATGTGAAAAATTAATTTTTGTTATCCAATTGAATTATAATTTACGAAAAAAAAATTTTCTGTGCATTTTATGAAGATAAAAACGATATTTTGATGGTCTACAATTTTTTAAAAGGTATAATTGTATTTTTAATTGATTGAAAAAAATTAATTCATGTTTTTTTACAGCTTGAATATAATTTTTTTTATTGATTTCTGTGAATTTTATGTAAATAAGGACGATATTTCAATGATCTAAAATTGTCTAAAAATTACAATTTTATTTTGAATCAATAAAAACAATTAATTTTATTTTTTACAGCTTTGAGGACTTGAAAAAAATTTTTTTTTTCACTAGGAAAATTAATTTTTACAGTTCTACATTAATGTAATAATGGAAAAAAATTAATTTACAGTATGCAATTCAAATATAATTTATCGAAAAAAATTTTTTTCGTATATTTTAAAACGATAAAAAAGACATTTCGATAGTCTAAATTTTCCTAAAAATGATAACAGCATTTTTCATTGATAAAAAAAAAAATATTTTTAAAGCTCAAAAGGGATTTGGAGATATTCGCAAGTTGAACAGTTGATTTATGACATGATAAATGTGGCTCGAGGCCTTTAAACGTTTTTTTTTTTCCACTGAAAAAATAATTTTTTACAGTTTTTCATCAATGTAAAACCTGTAAAAAAAATTAATTTACACCATCTATAATTAAATTACAACTAAACAAATTGTTTTATGTAAATTTTATGTAGAAAACATCGAAATTTTGATGGTTTAATATTTTTTTAAAATGATAATTGTATTTTTATTCAATAAAAAAATTAATCAAAATTTTTTGCAGCTTTAAAGATTTTGAAATAATTTTTTTCTTTCACTAAAAACAAAATTTTTACACTTTTACATCAATATAATCTTATACCAAATTAATTTACAGCATCTATATTTAAATTCTAATTAAAAAAAAAATTGTTTTCTAAATTTAATTTCGATATAGGCAATATTTAGATGATCTAATATAATAAAAATTTTATTTTCACCGTTTAGAGATGAATTTACAAATATTCGCAAACTAAACGGATGATTAACGACGTGACAAATGTGGCCCGAGGCATCGCATCTCATTTGTTCAAGGATCTGCATATCAATGCAAGGTAATCAGTGTGTTCGATGATGCTGCGGAGATGCGCGTTAGTAGCTCAGTGACCTGTCCGGCACCTCTTGCGACTTGAAAGATGCGAAATCAAGCGGCAACGATACACTTGAGGAGATTCATGATATTTACCAAAGTGCGCAAAGGATTAAACTGAGAAATTCGATAGTGACTAGAGCGCTTGAAGCGCCTGAAAGACGATAGCTTTGAGATTTAGGTTGATTCGAGTGGAAGCGCGGTGAAACACCGACACTTGGCTTTCTCTTCGTCGAAAGCATGGCTAACAAGGGCACCACCCCCGCTAGCGGTATTAGGGGCTAGCGATAGAATAGTAAGAAAAGAGGACAAACGAGTTCTCTACTTAGCAAGTATAGCCAGAGGGCTATTATACTCCAACTCCATTGTTGTATAGCAGCCCAGAAAAATTGATCCAATGCTCGCCTACAGTTCTATCCCTTGTACTATGGAGATTAAAGGGAATAGATTGCATTGGGAGATGTTTTTAAATCTTATTTAAAACCAGAAGATTTTCTTTCCCATCGGGGAAATTTTTTCTAAAGGAAGAATACCTTTTATATTGAACAGATATAATTAAAAAAATAACTTTTACAAGTTTTAATCAATTTTAATGAGTTTCTTGGATATTAATTTTTTTTTAATCAAGTTTTCAACAGATAATCACGTTAAAATCTATCGAATTTTCTTTATCAACGGGATTGACTTTAATTTAGTAATATTTAATGATTGAAAAAAAATTTTTTTATAAGAATAAGAAAATTATGTCAATTAAAATTGAAATATCTTTGAAACGGTTAGAGATAGAGATTTTTGTCAAAAGACCATTTTTGTAGAGAATTTTATTAGCTATAAAAAAGGTTCTTATAGAAATTTGTCTAACTCACGTCCTTATTAAGGATATTAGTGAGTAAAAAAATTTTCAACTTTTTGACATGCGATATTATAAAAAATTGAAAGAAAAAAAAAAAATTTTAATAAATTTTTAAGAGGATTAAAAATTCTTTATAAGATGAATTTTATTATTTTCGAAATTTTTTTACAATAAACTCAAAAAATAACTATTAAACTGCAAAAAAAAAAATTGCAGTTACAAAATTTTCTACTAAAAAGTCTTAAAAATCTTTTTTCATATCAGTTTCAAAAACAAATAGTAAAAAAATCATGATATGACATTTTTTAAAAATATTTACGCTTTTTCATTATGATTGTTTTAATTGTGAGAATTGAACCCTGAAGAGGGTTCGAATTCTTCGAAAAAAATTATCTGTATTATAACTGCGATACAATTCAGGGAGTGACTGACGTTAGAAACATCTGCAAGTTACATTGCGTCAGTTATACCACAGCCATATTCATTTTGGTTGCGTGAGAACCCTCACGGCTTTCATGGAGATCCGAAGCTCAATCAGTTCTCCCAGTCGATATACGGTCAACCACCCCACGATTTCGATACAATAATGCTTGTCGAATTTAAGAATCTTACAACAACATTCCGCGTGCGAGAGAGCTTGCGCCACCTAGCGGCGCTCCAAGCAACTACACTCTATCAAAAACACTCAAATCCCGTTAAAATAACATTCTCCCCAATCAAATAAATTTTAAAACCCCCTTAAAATCGACAATTAATCAAAATTTTCCATAAAAAAACTTATAATCCACTCGTAAAACAAAAAAACCCACTTTACCGACATTTTTATCACGAAATACGGCTTGTAAAATTTTTTTCCTCAGTCGTCCTTTTCCACAGGTTCGTCCTCAAGCCCCTGGAGGGTTTGGCGACCATTTTTTACGTTTTTTTCCAGTGAAAAACTTGTTCTGGCTTGATTAATGTATCGCGCGAGTGGACGCATGGTCGCGAATGAATGACATCATACGCGACGAAGGACGAAAATGAAGATTGATTCGTCCTTGCTGAGAAGGACCTTTATAACACTGCAATATCGACGGGTCGATTAATCCTTTTATCGGCACGTCTTTCATCCATTTTCAATGAGATGAAGCTGCGCTGGTGGCTCGTACGATTGAAACGTGAATGCAGAAGCACTTCAAGGACGCGCAGGACACTCGGAATATCTTGATCAAGTGTCGGGAAGCCTGCGGAAGACACCGTTGTAGAGGCAAAGTGTCATCTGCTTTAGGCGACGTCTGTCGGCCACTCCGAAATTCAGCTGTGAAGATCAACGACTTTCTCGCGCGTGGAATGAGGACACGGCCTCTAGCTAGGCTTTCTAACGTCTTTTGGATTTCGGATCTCTTCGGGCATTGTTGGAAGTTGGTTTGCACGTTGTTAGGATGCTTGGGATTCACTCGTTGTTGCTAGGCACCTGATACTTGCGTAATTAATTGTCTTCAGGCTGTTTCGCGAAAATTGGATCCTTTCGCTTGCTTTGAAACCTTTATCTCGTTGGGTCTTAATTTTTTGAGTGTTTCTCTGATGAATTAGAAGGCTCTCAGATAGCTTGGGTTATTTGTAGACGTATTTTCTTCAGGAAAATTCTAAGTAAAGGATATCGCATGTGAAATACTTTGCCAGATCTTTTGTAAGTTGATTCTTTTAGGGGAGATGATGGTTTATCTCCTCAGAAACAGTCCAGACATAAAATTCTTTTTTTTGTTTGTCTAAAAATATATATACCTTTGTTGTACCTTTGGTTTTAGATTTCCTCTTTTTTTTTTTGTTGGTTGAAAGGTTCGAGGGGAAATATAGTGAGGAAATTGAATGAAAGCTAAATTTCCGGGGATAAGAATTGAGTTATCTTTTTTTTTTTGTTGATGTCAAAAAAAAATTGTATTTGTGATATTTCGAAATTTTTTTCCGTTTTAAAATAAAATTTTTAGTATTTAAAAGCTTTTTTTTATAATTTTAATAATTATTAAAAATTAATATAAAGAAATATTTAATATTAAAAAAACAAATAGAAAAAAAAAAATTTTTCACACAAAATTCAATTGTTAACTAAAAATTTTGGAATTTGATAAAATTTTAATTTTTTAATGTTTTAAATAAACAAATATTCAAAAAAAAATTTTCATTTTCTTAAATTAGGGTTTTAAAATCCCGGAATTCAAAATTCTTAAAAATTCTAAAAAAAAACAATTTTTTTTAATAAATTAAATTTGGATTAATTTTAAATTGAAATTTCGCTCAAATCATGACGTGACAAATGAAATTATTTTGAAATATAAAATGACAGTGTCGAATAATCACTCGTTTTTAAAATACAGAGATAAAAATAAAAATTCAATTTACGAGTGGTGGAACGTGTCAATTGGAAAATTAGTTGGTGCGAATAATCGTTGAAATGTCTCTCCTAAAATTAAAAATTCATTACTGATAAATTGATGGGTTGAATTAATCGATTATATTTTCACCCGAGGCAATTTCCACATTGAATGTCCACACATGCAACATTCGCATTAAATCAAAAAACTATACACCTATTATCATCACGCGAAAATAATTTAATTTAAATTAATAACCAAAATCATACCATCAAAAAATAAATCTCATCTCAAACACTAAATTATCAATCAAACTTTCAAAAAATAAAAAACAAAAGTCTTCAAATTTTTTAATTACTTTTTCACTTTTTAACAGAAATGCAATGAAAAATTGATGATAAAAAAAATTACAAAGAAAAAGCGAAAAACACATTGCAGGAAGAAAAGTTGGTCCATTTACCAACAGAGTTTCGTAGTAGAATACAAAATGTACAAGAGACCGTGAGAATATTAACAGAAAGAAATGTCTTGAGAAAAATATCGCGTTGAAATAGAATAATATTTTATTTATCTAAATATCCCAAAACAAAAAAAAAAGTCGCATATAAATCATCGTGAATTGCGTATATGTTTCAAAATAAATATTAAATCCCAAAGAATTATATTCCACCTTGAAAAAGATATTCAATAACTTACTCAATACAAAAAAAAAAAAAATATATCCGAGAATACACGATTTAAAGCACTCGAGAAAATTTCATAAAAGTTTTCTAACGCTGCTTTAAAATGTCTCGCGCGTTTATTCGCACGAATACGCCTCTTGGCTTGAGAAAATTTATACGACAGATCTATACAAGCGTGCGCGCCAAAGAAAATTCTTTCATACAACTTTTCACATGGTTTTATCGCAGACAATGATAATTCTTGATGTGCATTACATATACTTTTTTACTCTTCCTCGTTTCCACTAATGGAAATACTTTCTTTCGACAAATTACAAAAAGCTAACGCGGTGCTGGAATTTTCATTCAATGTAATTAATTTTTTTTTTTTTTTCACCTTAAAACCAGTGGAACAACTCGGCCTGCGGTCGGACAGAGGATAATACGAGCCAAGCATCATCGAAAACACTGTTTGCGCACATGCATGCCTCGAAATGTAGACGATCGAATGTATATTCGCTATATTGGCTATCAGTTGAGCTACACGTGATGGGTACGCGCTTTGATCCATACTGATGGATTAGCTTTTGACCCTTAATAACATTTAGTCTCTAATGTTGTTGATGTATGCCGTGGGCTTGGCATGGAGGGTCACTCTCGTCATTTACTCGAAATCTCAGAATTCCATTGCACACCACTTTAAAATTGAAAAACAATTTTTTTTTTTTTTGAAATTAGAGAATTTATTAATAATTTTTTTATTGCTCACATTGCGTAAAATCAGCAATTCAAATGTTTAAAAATGAATTTTATTCACAAAATGACGATTCTATGAGAAAATTGTCATTTTTAAAATTTTTTTCGAAACTCGAATTTGGTCGAAATACAAAATGACGTTAAGGTCAAATTTTCGAAATTTTAAAATCGGGTTTAAAATACGTTTTTGTCAATTTTGAGTCGAATGAGCTACACTTATTTTTTTCTGAAACTGAAAATTGAACCAAAAACAAAATGGCGGCAAGGTCAAATTTTCGAAATTTTAAAATCGAGTTTAAAACTTGTTTTGGACAATTTCGGATTGATTGAGCCATACTTGTATTTTTGGCAGAAACCAAAATGACTTCAAGGTTTACTTATTAAAATTTTATAATTAAATTTAAAACACATTTTGTGTTTTACACATAAAAAAAAAGATAGCTTATTCAACCTAAAAACATCGAAAAACTGTTTTAATCTTGATTTTTGCGACTTTTATGGTTGCTCTTAGCGCCGCTAGGTGGCAAACTCTTTCGCAGGCGGAATCTGATTATGAAATTCTTAAATTCGAAAATTTAACTAAACACACTTCGCTGGTCGAGAAATTATTGCTGTGTGGCGCTTGGATGTTGCAGAGCTCTCGGAACACAAAACAATTAGCTCTAATTAAGCCGTGAGGATTCTCACGCAGTCAAAAAATAGTTGTGAAATACGACGATAAATTCTCAGATTTATCATTACAATGATCGCCTAACACCGTTATATTTTATATAATTTTTGTATCGAATTGAACCCTTTTCGAGGTTCAATTCATAATTACAACAATCATAATTAAAAACCTTTAGTATTAAAAAATAATTTTTATACTATGCATAAAAATTTTTTTACAAATTATAACATATTTATCGGAATAGAAATCAAAAACTTCATAAAATCTTTTGGTGGAAAATTGTACGTTTAAAAATTTTAACACGAAATTTTTCGCTGTCAACAATTTTTTGAGTTATATTATGAAAAAAAAAAAACTTGAAAATAGGAAAATTTCTTAAATAGAATAAATAATCCCTTTTCGAAATTTATTCAACAATTTTTTCTCCCATTCCTAACAATTAAAAAAATCCCATTTTTAATAATATCGCGTATCTGAAACTGAAAAAAATGTATACCAAAAACTTGAAAACTTTACATGCCAATATCCTTGATAAGAACACGCGTTAGACAAATTTTGTTAAGAACCTTTTTTGTAGCTGATAAAATTTTCTACAAAAAAGGTCATTTAAGAAAAATTTCTATCTTCACTAGTTTTCAAGATATTTTGATTTAAAATTTTTTTAATTCACCTCTTTGGGGTTGAATTCATAGTTAAAAATTTTTTATCGAATATTAGGAATTTTTCGATCAATTACAGAGGTTCCAGTGGCTTCTTTGGGGGTCTCTTGAGGCCACGTTAAACTTGTCAATCAGAACTAGTTGCATTAGACTATACATATAGATGATGGCGTTCGATCTTGAGGCTGCAACTCGGCAATTAGGCAGAGTGCACTTGTCCGTGCAACTACGTTACTTGACGTCAATGTCGCGCGCGCGGTGAAGGTCTCGCGAGCAACTGAGACGACTGACGGTTTAAAAAATGCGATAAGCATGCCTGCAGGCTATTCTCGGATTTTCCTGTTCATTTTTTATTGATGATAAAGCGCGCGAGCTTTATTCATATGACTGATGTGTAGTGCAATGGACTTTGCGAGGCACTTGATATATGTAGAACAGAAAAAAAACGTTCGTATATTTATAGACACCTGTCGTTTGGCCTTTAATATCATGCGAAGTCCAATCAGTTGGATACGAGCCATCAGCCCCCGGCGTTTATAGAGCTATATGCCATTCAACTAGCACGGATCGTTCATAAAGATCAAGAGGAGCCAGTTGAAATTGCGTATATATTCTTCGCAATCACCTCCATTTTGCGACAGATGAAAAAAAAAAAATATTTTCCATGTGTATAACTGATTTAGCATGGCTCTGCACTAATACTCTGGTGAAAATATTGGATTTATTGCTTTAAAAACATCAATCTAGTCTGAATGAATTTTCTATAAATCTTAAAAAAAAATTCTATGATTTAAAATGCATTTTAAGTCATAGAATTAAGATATCCACCAAAAAAAAAATGTTGAAATATGAAAAATTTATGAAAAAAAACGGAAAAAAAAATTTTTTTTTCGACTTTTTTTATTACAAATTTAACAAATTTTTCGATTTTACGATTTTTAAGAGTGCTAACAAATTAAAAAACATTGTTTTAATAGTAAAAAGTTTTTGTTTGTTTAGAAATTTAAAGAAAAAATTTTTTCATTACATTTTATTTAGGAAAAATCGAAAAAAAAAAAATTTTTTTATATAAAAATCTTGAATTTAATCCATGAAGTTTTGACATTTTTCATGTTTTTTAAATAGTATTGAGTTATTTTCAAGTGTAAAATAATAAAATCATTATTTTTAATGTTTTTTTTTTTTTTAATTTAAAAAATTGAATACATCAATAATCGATCCAAAATGATATTTTGAATTTTTTTCTTCATACCACTGGATAGAATAAATTTTTTTTCGACTTTTTTTTATGTTAAATTTATATTTTTATGCTTCAAAATTTTTATTTCCATTTTTTTCCATTGTTTAACATTTTCTAAACAAATTTTGTCAGTTTTTAATTTTTTTTTTTTCACTTTAGTAATTAAAACGCACATTAAAACATCAAAATCCACCAAAATATTTTTTTTTTTCGATATTCCAATAGTTATTCATTAAGGCAGCTAGTAGTTTATAAAAAAAAACGTTAAGTGCTCAGTATGTAACACTTACAGAAGCCCAAAAAAAAATCCAATTATTTTTTTAAAATATCCCCCAAATAATAACTACTATATACTATAAACACCATTTTTCTAAACCACACAGATTGTCAACCCTCGAAGATAAATGTTTTCCATTGGCGCGCGAGTGTCTTGGAATTTTGATCAACTGCGCGAAGATTGACAGATCGAAAGTGCTATTGTCCTGAGACAGGAGAGTTTCCCCAAGTCTCCGCAGCAGTTCGCAGAATCTCATTAGCTCCAGAAACATGATTAGTCAAAGCCAGAGATCCACAATATATACCGTCTACCTATATATATTCTCTGTCATCCAAGATTAATAGACATTTCCTAAATGCAACAACTAACCAAGCATTCACTCGGCTACGTATAGAAAAAAATCCAACCAACCCCCAAATCCTTTGAAAAAAGCACACACACCAAAAAAAAGAGATGAAAGTGTATAGCGGGAAAAAAAAATTAAAATCACAGATACTTTGATGTGAGAGGTAAAGGCTCAGTTTTTCGGAATAAATTTTTAAATTAATCATATATTCAAAGCAAATCACAAATAATGCACAAAGTTAGATATGTGAATATAAATGGCGAGCAAAAGTTTCGATTCAATATCTCGAGTAGTTTTATTCAATAACAATTTCATTAAATTGAGAAAACAATTGAAACAACTATAATAAAAATTTTTAAACAGAAAATAACAGATGCCTAAGGCAGTTACAAACTTTTATTGTGATAAAATGCAAATAGTTTAGATTTTAAATTCAATTATTGAAGAATAATGTAATTGGAATGAATAATTATTGTTTGAGTCTATATTCGGAATAATTTCCAATTAAATATATATAGTGCACCCTGATTGTTAGGTTCAATATCTGGACATTCGAATTAGCCTATATCAAGGAGCTGATAATTATTCATCATATTCGTATGATTGACTATTCAATTTAGGCTCTGTTTTGAATTTATACGGGGGGGTTTTTTATTTAAGAAGAAAAAAAAAATTCCGTCACTCATGCGGAAATCTGTAAAGCTTATAAATACATTTGAGGGGTAGATTTACGTGGCTTTTGGAGAAATATATTATTGTAAAGTCAGGATTTTGTAGGCTTATTTCGCGGCTCAGAGGTATAATTTTTTTTTAGTTTCTACTCGCACGCGCAGAGCTATTGTAATTTTTCATCGTTTTTATTTTTTAAGGTGAAGAAAAGTGCTTTGTGTCTTGACATTTTTCTTCCTTTTTTTTTTTTGAGGAGTATATAGTATGTGAAAGTGTCGGGGTTAGAGAATGGAAAGTGCGTTTGTAAAATGAGACTCTGCGAGCAGATAATGCCGCGCATGAAGTATACTGAAATGTTGATCCTGTTGGTATTTGTAGGAAAATCGACACGATTAGCGATTTTTTTTTAAATTAATTTTTATTATTCGATTAGTTTAATTTATGCATATTTGTCGGATTTTTGTGTTTTATTTTAACGATTCTGCGAAATGAATTGAATATAAAAATTCTATTGGTATAATACAATTTTTTTTTATGAAGAAGAAAAATTCGGTTTTTTATGGAAAAAATTTAATTTTTGTATTTTTAAGCATATTTTTAATTAAATCTATTTTTTGGTATTTTATCAATTATTTATTCAATTAAAAATAAAATTTTTTCACTCTTTTCATGTAGAAAAATCAGAAATATTTATTTTTTCAATTTTTTAAATCTTTCAATTTATGTAAAATTCCCCAAAAAAAATTTTAAAACTTTTATTTTCGACTCAAATTTTTTAAATTTGAAGTTTTTGAATTTTTAATTCAATTCATTTTCTTTAAAATTCGATCTTTAATTCGTTAAATCTAAAAATTTTTATTTTTTCTGACAAAAAAAAAAATTTTTTTATTCGTTAAAAATAAAAAAAAAAAAACACGAATTACCTAACAAAATTCTTTTTATCGCCCTTTTTTTACATGTAAAACACAAAAAAAAAAACAATTATCAAAAATATTTTTTAAAAATCTCAATTTTACGGCTAATATACCTATAAAAAAATTTTAAAATAATAATTTTTAAAAAATCAAGACACTCGGGGGAAGAAAATTAATTTCAATTCAAACGAAACGAATAAGAGAATGAAGAATTTTAAAAAGGAAATTGCATCTTCAATATACTTGTTTCGTAACTTTCACGGGTCACTCTGCTTTATTCTTTAAAAGATCATAAAGAGTAGGGGGAGGGGGATATTCTTAAAAGACACCATAAAAAATGCAATTACTTTCTATGACATTTTTTTTTTTTTTTTCATACTCAACAAAATATAATTCCACACACTTCCAGCCTGCCAAAGCACTTAAATAATTTATGGACGGGAAAAATGGTCGCGAAAAAATGGATGACAGAGCCTAATCAATATAGCACTCTATATATATGGCGTTGATTAAATCCGCAGATTTTATGCCGGAAAATATACGTGACAATCTGAAACTATATCACACGATGCATCATTTACTCCAGTAATATAAATCACCTGATACACACGAATGCATATACTTTTCCACCCCTGGCATCCCACTTTCCACACCCCCAGCGCGGCTTCCTTACTCTCCATTACGCCTCGCAGCTGTCTTCCGGGTAATTCGATCCAAAAAAAAATGCCCTCAACGCATGCAACCTATATCTATCCCATCACGTCCGTCTCGACATTGATATATACTACTTGGCGGATTTTTGTGAAAAATAAATTCAACACACGTTTTCTATACGGTTTTCAAATTTTTTATCAGTTTATTTACTCGAGCGGAAGCTTTGAAAAACGATGTGAAAAATCATCCTTCGTTATTTTTGGAAATTATTTTGATATTTAAAAAAATTATAACTAAAAAATTTGTCTTAATTATTTTCAAGTTGAAAATTATTTATTTCGGCTTTTGTCGAATCGTGAGGGAACACGATGGATAATATAATTATACATCGCTATTCGTGGCAATTATTCGCTGATTAATTAATCATTTAAATAAATTTATTATATCAAATGTTTAAGACCAAAAAGGCGCATTGCTAAAAAATTTAGGGTTCTTTACTTGCTGATATCTTGATGAGGATGGAAGTTAGAGGAATTTTGCTAGGGAGCTTTTTTGTAGATAGTAAAATTCTCTGCAAAAAAGATCTCTTGAGAAAAATGTCTATATTTTGTAGTTTAGAAGATATTTGGATTTTAATTCGCAAGATAATTTTTATATACATTTTTTTTTGGTTGATAAAAATTGAGAACATTTTACTAGCTAATATCCTGTATAAGGTTGTAAGTTAGACAAATTTTGTTAAGGACCTTTTTTATAGTTAAGGAAATTTTCTACGTAAAAGGTCTCTTGAAAAAAATCTTTAGCTTCAATAGTTTTGAAGATATTATGATTTTAAAAAGTAAGAAGATTTTTTCTATACGTCTTTTTGGCTTTAGATATGCCAATATCGTTGTTTCATTTAACGCTGCTTGAAAAAATATTTTAATGTTATATAGAGAAATTAAGAAAATGGCAATATGCAAAATTTTTTACTCACCGCACTTCTGGAGACGTCCGTACTCACAAAAAACCCGGGAAGAACTGTCAGTTTTCGTGGGAAAGTCCGGTAACCTCGAGTTTATCGATAATTGCTCTGATATCTCTGACGTGTACTGATAAGATAGCAGGCATGGAAAAAACAATACTTTAGGCCACGTCGTCAGTTCTTCCCGGGCTTTCTACGAGTGCAGACGTCTCAAGTCGCGCAGCGAGTTGCAATTTTTTTATTTCACTATTTTTATGCATTTTTCACACCCTTAATGCGAAACTCATTTTACGTATTAACGGAAAACTACCATTAGGTATAATTCAGGGGTGTGCTCTGTGGTCTAACTATCAATTCGATATTTTTTTAGAGGATATCTTCATTGAGATTTTTAGAAAACTTTATAGTAGTCAATTAAAAACGGAAAAATTGGAAGAAATTTTAAAGAACATTCAGAATTTTTTTTTCGCTTCTTTTTTGGAAATATTTTTATTGATGTTTTGAGAAGATTTTCGATCAGTTTTAATCAAAAAAAATTAGTCTAAAGACGAATTTTCTTGCGTGAAAGTGAATTTTGCCAAAAAAAAAATTCGAAAAAAATAGAAAAATACTGTTCTCTATCAATGCTGCAGAAAAAAAAATTTTTAACAATCTTGAGAAAAATGTCTATATTTTGTAGTTTAGAAGATATTTGGATTTTAATTCGCAAGATAATTTTTATATACATTTTTTTTTGGTTGATAAAAATTGAGAACATTTTACTAGCTAATATCCTGTATAAGGTTGTAAGTTAGACAAATTTTGTTAAGGACCTTTTTTATAGTTAAGGAAATTTTCTACGTAAAAGGTCTCTTGAAAAAAATCTTTAGCTTCAATAGTTTTGAAGATATTATGATTTTAAAAAGTAAGAAGATTTTTTCTATACGTCTTTTTGGCTTTAGATATGCCAATATCGTTGTTTCATTTAACGCTGCTTGAAAAAATATTTTAATGTTATATAGAGAAATTAAGAAAATGGCAATATGCAAAATTTTTTACTCACCGCACTTCTGGAGACGTCCGTACTCACAAAAAACCCGGGAAGAACTGTCAGTTTTCGTGGGAAAGTCCGGTAACCTCGAGTTTATCGATAATTGCTCTGATATCTCTGACGTGTACTGATAAGATAGCAGGCATGGAAAAAACAATACTTTAGGCCACGTCGTCAGTTCTTCCCGGGCTTTCTACGAGTGCAGACGTCTCAAGTCGCGCAGCGAGTTGCAATTTTTTTATTTCACTATTTTTATGCATTTTTCACACCCTTAATGCGAAACTCATTTTACGTATTAACGGAAAACTACCATTAGGTATAATTCAGGGGTGTGCTCTGTGGTCTAACTATCAATTCGATATTTTTTTAGAGGATATCTTCATTGAGATTTTTAGAAAACTTTATAGTAGTCAATTAAAAACGGAAAAATTGGAAGAAATTTTAAAGAACATTCAGAATTTTTTTTTCGCTTCTTTTTTGGAAATATTTTTATTGATGTTTTGAGAAGATTTTCGATCAGTTTTAATCAAAAAAAATTAGTCTAAAGACGAATTTTCTTGCGTGAAAGTGAATTTTGCCAAAAAAAAAATTCGAAAAAAATAGAAAAATACTGTTCTCTATCAATGCTGCAGAAAAAAAAATTTTTAACAGTTGAAATATCAAATTTCAACTCTTAATAGTAAAAAAAAAAAAAATATTTTTCATTGAGTTCAACAAGAAAAAATAGAAAAAATCAACTTTAAAGTCAATGTATTGTTGTTTTCCGATACTTCAAGCATCTACGACCTAATTTGAGTCTTCTATTATTTTTGTCTTCATTTCAATGCATTTACTGAAGTAGTATTTTGCCAAGCACTTGCGTTAATCAGAGGAACAAGTCACAGATCTTATTGTGACGATTTTTTTTCAAGTAAAAATATGCTGTGCAAGCACTTTAGCTTTGTAAAAAACACAAAAAAAAAAAACTCCGGCTGTATATCAAATCAGGAATTTTTTTCCCATTGTATAAATTCCTGAGAAAAGGTGGAGAAGTCACGACGCGAGTGGAAGCTGGCCCAGTGCCAAACAAAAGCCAGGGGCTCGTAAAATACAAGAAAATTTATGTAATTGATTGAAAAAAAAAAAAAAAATTATCCGACCAAAAAAAAAAAGAAAAAACACAATTAATTCAACATAGAAAATCACGAAATTTTCAAATATACCTAACTGCTGGTAAATTTCAATTTTGTCTAATGAAAAAACATTGGTTGACATTTTTCAATCACCGGCCTCCAGGGCGAAACACGGAATTCTCACGGACAAAATAAATGAAAAAATAAAATCTCATCTGTTCCTGATCGTTTCGAGCATAAATAACAAAACGACTATTGGAAAGAGCCTATCAACGGCAGATGCTCAAATTGTGCTCAAAGGTTTTTTTTTTTTATCGTATAAAAATTCATTTATGTATTTTTTTTTTTTCATCTTTCATATCTCGCGGATGTTTTGAATTTCTCGTTGTCAAATGATATTATTTTACATTGCGTGTTTCAAATAAAAAAATCAACAATTTTACTCTCACTGCGAAATATCGACTTTCCCCTGGCGACAAATTGAGAAATTCACACCTGTCTTTATTAAACCATCTTTTACTGTTTTTTTTTTTTTTTTTTTTCAAGTTAATAAACAAAAAAAATCAGAGAAAAAAATTTTTTTTAATATAAAAAATTGAATTTTTGACTAATAAAAAAAATTTTAGTGGTTGGAATAATTTTTTTTTCCGTGCAATAAAAATCTTGGAATTGTTTGTGTCATTGGCACGAGGTCAGAAATAAAAATTCACGGGCCATTTATGTCGGAAAAATTATTTGTCGATGTAAGTCACTATAGCAATTGATTCTTCATTCACTTGCACAAGTTTCCGGCATGCAAGCATCACTTCCGGTAGTTTTTTTTTTCGTTCCAACCATTCAAAAGGTGTTTTTTACCTAAAATAACTGAATAAAAAATTTTTTTCACTGTAATTATTGACTTAAAAACTTTGAAAATTAAAAATTTCACCTATTTACTTAATTTTTCATTGATAAAAATTATTTTTCTCATTAGAAATAAATTAATTACAATGTTTTAATGAGAAAAAAAATTTTTTTCATGATTGAAATCAATTTTTTATTGAGGGCAAAAGTAACTAGGGGGCGAGGGAAGTTTTCTACGAGCGCATCGATAAGTGGATTAAACGAGTGGTATGTGTACGTTGAGAGCTACTGCTTTTTCAATCGAATTTCGCCCTGTCGATCGTACGGTAATATATATACATGGCGGTAAAAATAGACTTTCATGAGCAACACAGTTTTGGATATGACGTATTATTTTGCGTGCTTCCCGCAGTAGTATGACAAGCTCGGGAAACAGAATATGAGCGAGTCACACTCGTCAAAATGTGTCGACAGAGAGAGCCCTTTGAATTTCCATATGCAGTGCTGACAATCAAATTAACTGATTGAGCCTCACATTATAATAACCGAGGGAATTTAATTATTCAATGTGTTTGCTGTATAATCAATTAATCCATTTATCAATTATGATGTAAACAATTTTTTAATGAATTTTCAATTTCATGAATAATTCATAATTACATAAAATAAACCGAAAAAAATTTTTTTACTTTAATTATATATTTAAAAAATTAATTACCTATAAAAATAACATCATTTTATGACAATAAATTACATAAATTTTTGTTTTTTTAAAAGAATTTCAGTAAAAAATTAACAATTCCGAATCATTTTTTTAGTTTTTTAATTATAACTCATTAACTACAAAAAATTATGAAAATAATGATGAGAATGAATTTTTAGGGAATTTAATTCTCTACAAAAAAGGATTCTTGATTTTTTTGCGATTTTTGATTAGTTTAGAAAAGAGAATTTTTTTTTTTTTTGATAAACCCGACATGACACAGTATTTGCCAAGAGTTTGTATTGAAATGGCTAGTTAAAAATTACCTACAGGAGTAGGTAATCATATTTTAATGTTATGCTTTACTTATTATATCAATTGGGCATGTTGCCCAATTTTGAAAAAAATTATGAATACGAATATGGCTGACAAGTACAGTCGTATGTGACTATTATTTGCAGGTTTAAGAAATCTCATGCATGTTTTAGCCCTATTCGTATCAAAAAAGAAATAAGTGTGTGAGAACGCTCACAGCTTGTAGATGTTTTGGCTGCCTCCATAATTATGATTTTGAAATTTAAAACATTCACCGGAAGCACTCACACGCGAGCGCTACTCGCCACCTGGCGGCGCGCATAACAACCTCTATCGTATAAACTCATAAAAACAGATTTTTCATCATAAAAAATACTAAATTTTTGGATATCTTATTAAATTAATGAACAATTAAGTAGTAATTAAATTTTTGGAGAAATTGAACGTTACAAACGTTCAATTCCAGAGTCAAAAATTATCAGTGAATCGAGGGGAAGAGAGCCAATTTGATTTTATCGTACCAACAATATTCGCTGTTGGCTATAGGACCCATTGGGCCTCCCTTCGGGTGTGAAAAAAATTGTGATGGGGTTGAAATTCAAATAAAATCCTTAATTCCACTCTGAATCACAATTTAATCAGTGTGTGAGAGCTCTCACGGTTTTGAAAACACTCGTTACATCACAAATATCAATTACAAATTTTCTTATCAACACCTCACAACCAATTCGCACACCAGAGAACAACTGGACATCTGGTGGCACCAAGAGAAACTACCAATTTTTCAAAAAACGCTCGAATAATGAAAAAAATTATGTAGGATTTTTTTTTTTTGTAATTATTTAATGAACTGAACAGATATAGGTTCAATTCGAAAATCAAAAATTACTCAAAAAACAATGATAGGATAGAGAGAACGCGGCTAGCGATGAGAATTCAATTTAGTATTTATAAAATTCCGCGTATGAGAGCGACACGACATCTGGCGGCAAAAACCTGGTGGTGCAAGTGGCAACTACGGTACTCGTTAATTTATACCAGAAATTATTAATTGAAATAAATTATTTAAACTCTGAAGGCCGCATTGAAAAATATTTTGTTTTTTGTTAAAAAAACTGATTTTAAAATTATTTTATTTATCATATTAATTAAATAAACACATTTTTTTATCAAAAAAAAATTTTTTTTCATCTATGAATATGTTTACTTTGTTAAAAACTACACTTTTATTGAAATAAAAAAAAAATCATATCAAAAATACACTACAAAATTTTTTTTTTTTTTTAGTCAAAAAAATTAAAAAATAAAAAAAATAGCATGAAAAAAAAATTTTTTTACCTTAAAAAAATAAAAAATAATTGTATAAAATTCGTGTATAATAGAATATTTGGAAAAAAATGCATTAAAAAACATTATACCAAGTGATGAAAAAAAATTTTCTTTAGTAATAATACTATAGAAAAGAGAGGAAAAATAATAAACGAACTAACGAGAGAGATAAAACGCCATTAACGAGCGACTATCATTGTTATCACATGAGCAACCGCATCAGGTTAACTCTGGCCACAAGTACCCACTGCTCACGCGTTCACATAAATGAAATTATTTACAAGTTCGTGAGGTCATAAACAGTGATTAAAACGCGAGCCGACAACCGCAGAGTATAGCTGTGCACGAATTTTTATCCGTAATATAAAAAAATCTATACGGGATGTACATTTTAATTATCAACTGGCAAGTCGATCAATCTGAGTGTCGTTTTGCCACAAAGCAAGACAAAAGAGCAGGAAAAAAAGGGGGAAAAAAAATCGTCAAAGCTGCGATGCGAGGGAGGGACACACAACGATCGTAAAGTTAATGGCACAGATTTAGCGCGAGAATGAGTTCACCTAGTCATTATCCTGAATCTACTGCTGCGCGCGAGTGATGTGTTTGTGGTAGAAAAGAGTAAGAAAAGAAGTTGAACGCGACGAGAAAAAAATATACAGTCGCTAGAGAGAGAAAGCCAACGAGACAATTCGTTCGTCGAGTTTTTTGCGTTAAAAAAAAATTAAAAAGTTTATTTTTAACCATCGATCCAAGCTTACAATTAGGCTAATAAAAAAATTCCACTCCAATGCACTCTCATGTCACTGAATAAATTTACATCCCGTTCGCGAGAGAAGAAAAATTTTATATTTTAATTTTAATTCAATAATTTAACATCATACCCAAGTGATTTATGACTCCTTATTAGAGGAATTTAATATTTTATTCAATTCCAAAGTCTTTTAAAGAATAAAAAAAATTTTTATAATAAAAAAAAAATCAATTTTTAAAATTTCATAAATTTTTTTTTTCTTCTGAACTGTTTTTTTTTTAATTCATTTCAAAATATCTTCAAAATAGTGCGAGATTCGAAAAAATTTAATCAGACATTTTTTATAGAAAATTAAATTTCCAACAATTTATTTGATATAAAATTTTTCATTATCTCGCTTTTTTGCCGAGTTATCATTGAAAAACATACGAAAAAAAATCCAAAAAATTCTCGCAAATTTTGAAAAAAATTTTTTTTTACAACAAAAAAAAATTAATTAACGCATTGAAACCCTGCAGATTATCTGTACCAGAGTGTTATAGTAATACTTTGCTAACTATTGCGATAAATTTTACGCTAGAGGGTGTGATGTGAGGATAATCGAGGGTCGGAGGCGTTGAGAGAGTGAAAAAGCCAAGAAACTTGCGAAAGTTGACGCCTACATGCACGCACAATGTACAAAAGTGGTCAATACTTATTCCACAAGCTTTGGGGGTGGTTTTGGGGGGTGCAGGGACGTCAATAAATCTTATTATCACACAGCGAGGCCGTGCACGACGAGCTAATCCATCGTGCAGTTCGCGAAATCCGCCGGAGGATATCCTACTCGCTGCTGTCGCCAGCGGGAAGGGGTGCTTAACTTCGTTTCTTCGGCCATAGGTGTAATGCGGAAATGAGATGGATACCGCGGAAGTCCTGTAATGACGTTATATATAGTTTGGAATTGGTTAGATATGTCATTACATGAGTGAAATATTATTATATCACAAGTGAAAAGTACAAAAAAAAATTATTTAACAATTTCTAAACACCTCTAACTCTTTTCCCATCTTTAAAAATCATTAAAATAATTTTTTAACTTCAAATATATTATGTTTGAGGGTTGATAAAAGCATGAAAAAAAATTTTAAACAAAGATTTTCATGCTAATCATTGTGATTTTGAAGTTTTATAATGAAAAACATGTCTGTTGGCTTGATAAATCTACTTAGAAGAAAATTTACAATGTTTCAAAACATGATCTTACCCCAAAGGAGGGGAAAGAGGGGAGTTTTAAACTTTGAACTTTACTTCTGCCACAGTATAGAGACTCTGCGTTTTTTTGTTGATTTCTTTTTTTGTCTCAGGTATTTTTTTCTTTTGTAGTTTTGACAATAACTTGGGATTTTAAGATTGTTCGTCACGTCTCTCGAAGCTGTCGGTGGATTGAATTGTAGCCAGGATCAGTAGTATAAATCAACGTGCGTTGATACCAAAGGGATTATGTTATGTTTTGGCTTTAGTTATTGTTAAAGTTTCTTTAACGAAATTATTCGGAAAATTTTATAAAGTTTTTGATATATTTTCGATAGAAAAAAATTTTTTGTGATTTTTTCACCAAAAAAAACTCACTTTGTTTCTGATTTAATATTTTTCAATGTGAAAATATTATTTTCATCATAGCGGGCGTAAATAGGGTTTTTGCTCCCGGATAAAAGGAAGCAAAAACGCCATTTACTCCCGCTATGACGAAAAATTGTATGTTTACCTCTTTTGCTCCCTTGGTGAACAATGTACTATTTTTCAAGATATCTATGATATATTTTTGAGGAAAAAAAATTTTTTTTTTAACATTTTTAATGAAGAAAAAAATTTTATTCTGATTTTTCGTTCAATAATTTGTGAATTTTTATGAGAAAAATTTTTTTTGCATTTTTCAAAGTAAGTTTTTATATTAGTAATATAGATGAAAAAAAAATGGCAGAAGGAAAACACTCATTTTTATATATTATGTACACGCCCTCTCCGCGGGGCGGAATATCTACGTATTTTGTAGTAGGAGTTTTTTTTTGTAACTGTTGAAAGTGTTGAAAATTTCTTTTGGAAATTCTCTAAATTGGGGAGAACAGTGCATATAACTATTTTTCACACAAAGCTTATAACTGTCAGTTTTAAAGGGTGGCCGATGATTTTCAAAACGGCTTTAGGGAGTCTCAAATTTTTTTGTGTGCTCGTAAAAAATCTAAACTAACTTTTAAAAAATATCATAACGAAGCAAAGCATTTAACATCAAGTTACAAAACTATTAATCCGATAAATCCCACGAATTTGAGATTTGGAGGGTAGTTAATAGTCGTTAAAATGACACCAGGGGTTTGCTGATTTTTGTGGATGTTTTTC
Organism: Macrocentrus cingulum; assembly: GCA_002156465.1. Taxonomy (NCBI): domain Eukaryota; kingdom Metazoa; phylum Arthropoda; class Insecta; order Hymenoptera; family Braconidae; genus Macrocentrus; species Macrocentrus cingulum. Next base: position 314,995 of record MVJL01004964.1, read on the forward strand.
AGACCTTAAAGTAACTTTTAAAAAAATATCATCGCAAAGTAAAACATTTAACTCTATATTACATTACTATTTCATAATAATCATTGAAATAAAATTATTTCAATGACTTATTTTGTTGTTATTAGGTGATGGATTTTTCTAAAAAATACCCTAAACGAAATTACATAAAATTCTGCGTCAAAGGTAATAAATGGTTCAAACACCAGCCTCAAACAAAGAGTTGAAACTTCCTTATACATATATTATGTATATAGATGAAAAAGAAACTTTATCGCATTTGGAAAGTACGAGAAGTATTAAAATAAATTCCTCATGGATGCCTGCACTTGGAATATTGATACTAAGGCTCTTTTTATATACCGAGGAGCCCGTGGGAATATCGTAGAGCAAAGGGACATCGAAGTATCGAATACTCGACAGACACAAGTTGCGTCAACTAACTTGTCCTCTCGAAGATGTGATTTGACATTGATCTGGGATGTCGCCAGTGAACCGTAAAGAGGATTTTCGCGTTTTCAAACTTACACGTGTGTTGAATAACTTTTCAAACACAACCGCACAACAATAAAAAAAAAACCCCTTCACCCCTGAAACACCAAAGAAAAACCCAAAAAAATTTCAAAAAAAAAAAAAAATTACTTTCATCTTAATAAATAAAAAAACCCATAAAAAAATTAATTTAAACAATAATTGACTAAAACAAATAAATAACTAAATCAAACATTTAATATAAATTAATTAATTAATTAAAAAAATATGAAATAATTGATAAAAATCATAAATTTTGACATTTTAAAAAAGAGCGTAATCGAGTGTGAATTAAGGTTCAATAAAATTCAATGGAGAGTCAGAGCTGTTGATGAATCAGCAATATTTATCTTTTGGAAAAATTTTTTCAAGTGAAAAAAAATAAATAAATAACTTTTTCTCGACGAAAGTAGAAAAAAAGAAAATCGTTTTTATTGAAAATAAAAATAAACAGCTATTAAAAATAAATAAAAAGCATGAGGAAAAAATTTTATGGGGTGCAAGTCACCCTTGAAATTTTTTTTTTTCAACAGTCATAACATTTCCAAACCCCTCGCGTCTCGTTTCGGTTAATGGCAAGTGAGAGACGCGCAAAAACGTGTTTCAGAGGATTCGATAAATTGTGCTTTCAAGTGTGCTATATCGACGAATATGTCTCGCTAGTGTCCTTTCAGTCACAGTGAATGTGAAATTGAAGGAAATTCAAAGTTGGATTTTCCACGGGATGAGAGGATTATCACGCGAATCATCGTTTGCGCGTGGATGTACGCCCCTTGTATATACGAATATGTCAGTGCGGTATTCTTGACTAATTCAACTAGTTATATTCTTCTTTGTAAACGCAATTTAATCACATTAAAACGGGAGTCAACTCTCGCTAACTCGTGTTATCCCTTTGCACGATTTGCTGGATTATAATTTTATTAAAAGATTATATAGTTTCATTGCAGATTAAATCATTTTGATTTAATTTTACAACTTGGATCATTTTTTATTACAAAAATTTTGTTTAAAAAGTGTTTTCTTTGATAAAAAAATCGATTGTAAAGAAGATTAAATATCAATATTTTTCAACGCAATTTTGTGTATATATATAATATTTTTCACGTAGATTCTGAATTTAAAAAAAAAAAATTTTTAAATTCAATTTTTTATGACTGCTTAAAAAATTTTGAAAAAATCGAAAATTTACGATATTTCAACAAAAATTTACATATATATAGTATTTCCCACGTAGATTCTGAGTTTGTAAAAAAAAAAAGTTGAATAATTTTTAAAATTTAATTTTTCATAGCTCAAAAATTTTTAAAAATTTGAAAATTTAAGAAATTTATTTTTTTTTAATGAAATTTTTGCATGCGTATAGTATTTTTTCCGTAGATTTAAATTTTTCGCAAAAAATTTGGGCATTTTTTCAACAATTAAATTAAATTTTACAAACTAAAAAATAAAAAAGGACTATTTTGCATAAAAAAAACTCGAAATAAATAACATAAAATTTTCTAATACCCAAAAAATGCACTACAGAATACATAAAATAACAAAACCGAGAAAAAGCAAACGTTTTTTTTTATTCCTCTTTATCACGTGTTTTCATTTCCCTCCCACTCTTTTACACAAGCTCATACTTTTTCCACTCTTTATAGAGATTAACTGGCGCATGTTTTACACCCGATGAAACGACCCGACGATAATTCCCAGGAAAAATAAACTCCAAATTTTAACTAAATGCTCTAAAGTACACAATTGTATATGCAATACAAAAAACTTTATAACACCACACGCCGCGTCATGTTTTACGACATCCATTATTAAAATACCCATATATTTTTTTTAATATACACCTCTATCTCCACGATGCTTTTTGAGCTATATATTATTTTTCTCACATTCCCCAAGCGATGTATTGTATTAGATCCGCCGATATGGATATACTACTGCGCGCGACGACGACGAGAGAGACTATATTGGAAAACTTTTATTGTTCGGGCAGATACAACCAAAAAAGAATTTATTTCAATATTTTACCTTGGCAATATCAATCTTTGTCACAACCTTTTTTCACAAAAATATATGATAAACCTTTATGCAATATTCAAAATTAAAAAATAAACATGATTTCTCCTTGGAATCACGTGAATTTCATTTAAACATTTTTTTTCATGGCAAAAACTACGAATTTAAATGGTGACCAGTGGTTAATAAAAATTAATCATAGCTGAAAAATAAAAAATTTCATATTTAATAACAACAAAAAAATTATTTAACTTGAAAAAAAATTTTTTTCGTTAGATTAAAAATTCGTAATAAAAATAAAACAACGAGTATTTACAATAGGGAAGCACAAAAAAACCGATTTTTTTTTTGGTATTTCGAGTTTATTATTAGAAAATCATAGTTTATGATGTTTTCAAAATCTACCATAAAAATTAGCTCAATTCGAAAATTTATAGCGATCGCTCACGAATTTCAAAAATTCAAAAAATTATCAAAATGTGGTTAAAAAAAAAAATTTCTGTTTTCGCTACGGTGGATCATTTTACATGTAATTTCAATAATAACTTCTACAAAGACAAAAATTCATTTTAAAAGGCTATTAAAAATTTTCGAAAATTTTTGCAGTGGTAAAAATCTGCATAGAAAAAAAATTTTTTTTTCTGTTTTCACTGTAACGAATTATTTTACATTTAATTCCAAAAACTTCTACAAAATTTCAATTTAAAATATTAATTTTCAAAGGTCATTTTAAGGGAAAACAGAAAAAAAAAATTTTTTAAACCTATTTTAACAATTTTTGAAAATTTCAAAATTCGTTATCAACCTCTAAAAATGTTCAAATCAAGCTATATTTTTATAGTGAACTTTTAAAAGCATCATAAACTATGATTTCTTGTTACGAGATTGAAAACAAAAAAAAAAATATTTTTTTTTTTTTCACACGACATAAATATATAAATTTACATTTATTGTGAAACTTAATTAAATAAAATTGAACAAAAGGTTTCCAATGATTAAAGTAGTTATACAAGTGCTCACTAACACGTTTGATTAATTTATAATTAATTTATAATTAATTTATCAAACAAAGAAACTTGAGAAATATATTTATATATTGTTAAAATGACTTCTTGATTTATTTCTGACGACTGAGGGAAAATTAACCATTGTTGCGCCCATTGGTATTTACGCAGGTGTACCCTACTATAGCAAACAATCAATTAGTTGCGGCGATCTGTCCATACATATACGCACACAGGCGCACGCACGGATGCACTCGAAGTTGGCATAAACGACGAAGCATTCGCGCGAACCAATGCAATGAAACGATCCTGATATAAATGACAATCAATTATTTCAAGTGACATGTCATTGATAAACTAAATAAAAAATTTTTCCACCAAGAAAATACCCCAAAAAAATATAAACATCCGAAAAAAAAAATATTTTAAAGAGAAAAAAAATGTATATATTGATTTTTGTAAAGAGTAAAATAAATAAATAGACGCGTGAAAAAGAAAAAAAATATATGAACTTTGCTATGTAAATTTTCAACACATCTTGTGCTTGAAGAGTTCACATCTTTCTATATATTCGCGCTGCTAAAACCTCGTTGCCTTGAGAATACATTTGCCTTTGAGTCAACAATTTGTCGACGCGCAAGTTTCGTTTTTGCACCGACGACGAGGCTAAACTCAATACGAACAGATGTATTTATAGTGAGAGTATCATTTTTTTTGACCGCCTCTCTATCTAATATCTCAAGCTGGAAAAATTGGAAAAGTTCGCGATGTCAGAAAGATAAGAAGTAATATCAAAAAGCTAAAGAAATTTATTTGTAGCTGGTAAAAGAGATTATATTTATTAATAAAAAAAAAATTTTCTATTACTCTAAGCCTCTGAAAAGTTTAAATAATTATTGTAACTTTTTTTTTGTCAATTTAAATTTAGTTTAAGCAATTTTTCAATATTTAAATTATCAAAATATCAAATTTTTTAGGATTTTTCACACAAAAAAATTCAAAAAATAGAAAAAAAAAATTATTTTCATCTTTAAATGTACAATAAAAATGTATATTTCATATTTTAAATAAAATAAGTTGACAGACAATTCATTTATTAATAGATATAAGCATAAAAAAAAAAAAATTTTCTGCGATTTTTTTTATATTAAAAATTATTTTGATAAAATATCGATAAAAAAAAATTTTTTTTATTACTCGAAACCTCTGAAAACTCTAAATAATTATTTAAAAGAACTATTTCAACCTTTTTAGTTAATTTAAATTTAGTTTAAACAATTTTTCGATATTTAAATTCATAAAAACATTAAAAGTCTAACGATTTTTCACAAAAAAAATTCTAAAAATCGCAAAAAACATTATTTTTGAGTCCAAATTTACAATAAAAATGTATATTCCATTTTTTAAATAAATGAAATTAATAGATAATTAATTTCTTAATGAATATAAGCACGAAAAAAAAAATTATCTGCGATTTTTTTCATGTAAAAAATTTTTTTCATCACTCAAAACTTTTACACTTTCAATAATTATTTCAACCCGTTCAATCAACTTAAATTTCGTTTGAACAATCTTCCAATACTTAAAGTCATCGAAACATCAAAACTTTAATGATTTTTCACAAAAAAAAATTTGAAAAAAAGAAAAAAAAATTATTTTTGACTTGAAATCTACAATAAAAATGTATATTTCATATTTTAAATGAATTAAATTGACAATTAATTAGTTTATTAAGGGATATAAGCATGAAAAAAAAACAATTACTACGATTTTTTTCATGGCAAAAAATTATTTTCATGAAAAATCGATAAAAAAAAATTTTTTCGATAATGAGAGTGTATTATTCAGACTTTAAATGAGTATAATCGATAAAAATAAATCGAAAAGTGGTCTAGCCAAGTGAAACAATGAGTCTGATCATCCTCGGATTGTTACTGAATTTTTTTTTCTTTTTTTTTTTAGACCGAGAGAGTATTGGAAAAAAAGGCGCAGCGAAGAAGAAGAAGAAGAGACAATTGTAGGGTATCAGAAGTGATGTTTGACGAGCGTTTTAAAGCGACGGATATTATACCGACAGTGATTTCCTGTCTGGCGTGCACTGAATTCGTCGAATGTGTTGGCGCCCACGATTATCCGCGAGGAGAACTTGAACTGCTGTAACGAGGCTGCACCGAATCGCCACTAAAACTCTCTCAGGAAGCAATAATAACAAAATAACGGCGCACTACGGAAGGAAATAGCTAGCTAAATTGCTGATAAAAACTAGAGATAAGACGACGACCGAGAAAAAAAATTCAAGAGCAAAAGCATACACAGTCAACTTTTCTTAGAGAGTAAAGAGTATAATAGCAATTTTAAATAATATCAAGATTGATTTAACTTTCAGAGATGTGCTCATTTTTTTTTATACCTAAATTCTCATCAAAATAAAGAATATATCCTGAGTATCTCACAGTCCCATCGGGGTTCCCTATTTTTATCAATGTGTGAGCAAAAAAAAAATTATTCCAAACCCTTCAGTCGTTTCATTCAATTTTTTCCAATTTTAAAATAACAAATAAACCGATTTTTTTCACTTGAAATTTTTCTTCCACTTTTTTTCAATTTTACAACTATTTATGTATATTTTTTTTTTTTTTAGTGAAAACACAAGAAAGTTTTTAAAATTCGTTTCTCCACCATTTTAATTTCCAAATCTCGAAATTATCATTTTTTTTTTATTTTAAAAAAATTTATATCAATTATTTTAAGGAAAAAATTTTTTTTTCGCTATTGTGTTTTTTTGGGTTTAAAAATCATTTATTTTCAGTTGTTTGGAACTATAATTTGAAATTATAACGAAAAAAATTATGTTTCCAAGATTTTTTAAGAAAACAATCAATTTTAAAATAATCCATTATTTAAAAAATTGTTTATAATTTTTTTACTTTTTTTGTTCGTTTTTTCATGTTCAAAATTATTTAATTTCATTTTTTTGGAATTAATTTAAAATTAAAAAAAAAAAAAAATTACGTTTTTGATAGATTTTGAGGAAAAAATTAAAAATTAATTAAAAAACCCCAACAAACAGTGAAAAAGTTTTTTATCCACCATTTTGGTTTTTAAATCTCAAAATTATGGGTTTTTTTCATTAAAAAAAAAAATTTTTAACCATTTTTTTTTTTTTTTTTCAAATTCTTGGTGATTTTTATACTTGTCAAAAATCATTTTTTTTTTTTAAATTAATAATTTGAAATTTAAAAAATTACGTTTCCGACATTTTTTGCAAAAAAAAAAAAAAAAAATTAAAAAATTAATGTTTTCTTAGACTGTAAAAATAATTTTTTTTTTTCTTGAGCGAATTTTTTTCTAATTTTTAGGTATCCAACCAAAAAGAACGTAATTCCAAATCATGTAGGATAATAGCCTATAGCCTATAGCTCGTTTCCCACGCGCGACACTCATTAGGGATTGTCCTCGCTTTTAGTCTCCCCAGGGCGACATCACAAGTCTCAATAGAGAAACACGACTCTGTACTCAACAGCAGCCACTTTCGTCGGGGCCATACTAACTCGGACGATTTTTTTTTTTAACAATTATAAAGTCATATAGAAGAACTAACTAGCTGGAGGGAAATTTTATTTCACGCTGGAAGATATCGAGGGTGCGCTCTGATGAAACAAAAAAAAATATGTACACATGTGTGAAAAGAAATTGCGACACATACGTTTTAACTTGTTCAATTGATGGCTATATGTGGACTAGTGGAGATATTCCTCTGAAGCGATGATAACACACGAGTGATAAATCACCCTAGGGCGAATCCATGGCGTCAGGTTGTGTGAATTTCATGCTGACCGACATTTTCACGAATTGGACATCACGACATGCCACCCTTTTGTATCGTTCCCTTCACATCTACACCTTTGCTCATTTCAAGACTGAATATCAAGCGATTACTCCTGATTATATGTATAATAAATGCAATGACAACAAAAAAAATTGATGTTCGTGTGGGAAATATAAAACGTGAGAATTAAACATCACATTTTTTATATATACGACGAAGAAAAGTGACTCCTGAAATTTATCAAATATTATGTTATCGTGAAACTTGCTAGAAATCATCAATTAGTAAAAAACAATAGTTTTGCTAGATAACATAGTATTTTTCAAAATTAACTAAATATAAATAGAAGAAAAAAAATTTTTCTTGCATCATATGAAAAAAACTAATTCAAATTCGAAAAATTTCTCTATATATTCTCAAATTATAACTTTTTTTTGCAGTTGACAAATTAAAAAAAAAACGTTTGTTACACGAAAATTGATTGACTGACAGCAAAATATATAAAATACGTCGTGTTTTATTGAAAAAAAATTTTTGCTATCCATTTTATAAAATTAGAATAGTACGAGATATACCAAGTAATGATTTTAAATAGATAGATTTGAATAAAATGGCATTTTCCGCACTGTCCGCAAAATGTCATATTGTATTATGGAATTGCTGAGGTATAGCTCAGCGTTTTTATGTCAAATTTTCATATGAAAAATGCATAATTTAAATCCCTTTTTTCAAATATTTGTAGGATGAAAAAAAAATTTTATTAAAATCGGTTTTTTTTTTTTACTCTTTACATTATTTTTGGTAAAATTCGAAAAATATTAAAATTTTGAAAATCTAAATGAATTTTTTTAACGCTATTTTGTTTTTAGAAAAAATTTGTAAATTATTTGTTTTTTAAATTGAAGAATTCATCAAAATATTTCAAAAATTGAATAAACTTTTTTTCACCTGCTATCTTGTTTTCAAAAAAATTAAAAATTTTTTTCAATTTTGGAATTACATGAAAACAATTTTTCTTGTTTTTTTTTTAAAAAAAAACTTCGAATTTCTATTCATAAATTATTTAAAAATTCTAAATTTTGTAATTTTTTTAATTCAAAATTTTTTTTATAAAATGATAGTTTTTAGAAAAAAAAATTTTTTTTTCACCAAAATTTGAACAATAAATTAATTTTTTTTTAATTGCCAACAAAAAAATTCATTAATTTTATAAAAATTTTAAAAATATTAACGAAAAAAATGTTCAAGTAAAAAAAAAAAATTTTGATTTTTTTTAGAGTTAAATTTCTTTACAAAAATAACTAGATAAATTAATAATTGTTATTAGTTAATCGACGATCACGAGATTCACATTCGTTACGATTTAATTTTAATTGGTCGTTGTATAGTTGCGGATTAACGAGCGTTCATACCATAGAAGCAATTCGTTTCGTCGATTAGCTTGAATTCAATCTGGGGCGATAATCGAAATGCAAAAATATTCAGCAATGTAAATCGAGAGGAATTCATTTCTTACATACAATTGCATTAAACCTTTCATTTAAAAAACTAAATACAACCCCAGAAAAAATAGCATAACTCAAGGTAAACCTTCAAGAATAGAAAAAGTCAACCACAAATTTACCCATCACTTAACCCGAACAAAAACATTCAACTAAAAATTCCCCTCTCTCTCTATAATCCCCCAAACATCCCCACATACAATTTACCCTAAACCAATCGCAATTTACCAATGAATAAAATTTTTTCCACCTATAACAAGATCACAGAAGCTTCAAGTGTACACATGAGACGAAATCGAGCGTTTCTATTCCATCCACCCGCCTACTATCTTGTCCATTAGCCTCACGCGCTGCCGCAATTCACATCGGAGTAAACCAGACGACCAAGGGCGGAGGTGTGACATCGAATATACTAAATATACATCAACCAACTACACCACACAATAAAATACAACTAAAAACGCGATCAAGTAAAAAAAACACACAAAAAAATCCCATAAAAAAACTCCAAACAATTCAAAAATCTATCCAGCTGCCAAAAAAAAAACCCTCATACCCTAAAAAAATTTTTTTCCCATCTAAAAACCCAAATAAAAAAGTGTCACTCACCCTCACGCGAATCCTCTTCTTGTCCGATCACTCTAAAAAAAAATTTCAACGCGTGAAAAAAATGATAAAACACAAAAACATATTTAAAAGTCCTGAGAAATGATTTAAAAAAACACTTTTAACCACATTTTAATCGTACTTTACGATGGATAGATGCAGAAGACGATGATATTGGTAACGAACGGAACAGCACGCGCGCCTATGCGATACTGCTGGCTCAACGGAGCCCGCGTCGCGACGTTCGACCGCACGGCGCGTACTCCGAGACGTCGACCTATCAGATGCGATCACATTTGTCGACTGGAGCCCTCGAAAATCCTATAAATATCGATGAAAAGATGAAAAAAAATCGTGAAAAAAAAAGAAAATCTAAATTGTTTTGATCGGGAGATGAGCAAATGAAAAAAACTGTCACTCTGACTTGACAGTTCAGTCAATACTATCTGACAAGTTCATTCTCTCGTATTTTCATCTCACCACTGTTGTATACACAGTGTAGAAAAAAATTAATAAGAAAAAAAGAAACGAGAGAAAAAAATTGTGATCAACTCACTACGTTGTAATTAATCTGTCGGATTTAATTGTGTATTTCAAGCGCGACATAATTCCTGTGTTGTTACGGGCAAAGACCTTTACTGATTGGTCGACCCAAGGGCCCGGGACATTACGATGGCCATCAGCAGATAGCACACGATGGAGAATCCAAGAGCGAAATACGTATAACGATCAGCCATTATTCGCTACGAGTGAGTAGGGACGAGAATATTCCCTTCAATCGTTTAACTGTCCTTCAGACTGGGCCAGAGCATCGTGAAGGTCATTGAGAAAAATCCTCACGTCATATCTAATTTGAATAAATTAATAAAAATTAGATTTAGCGAATTTTTATCATTGAAAAACAAATTTTGTGTAATATACTTACAGTTGGAAAGGTCTACAATTGTTTCCACTTGATTGAAACTGCTTTAAGGCTGTCATTATTCAATAAAAGGTCGTACACTTGCTTGTGACACACTTGCCTCAATGATTTTCTTTCGTTCTGTAGCAGAAAAATAATTTAAACACACACATGGATTTTTTTCTCATGAAATATGTGAGTTTTTCTCCTTCACAGAGAGAAATTGGCAATTATTCGTGTCGATGTGGATGCCGGAGAATGATGTTGGTTTTTCATTAAGCCGCGGAAAAACCTCGAGGTTTATTATCGGCTGATCCTGAACGAGGATTAGCGTCAGGAACAATGCTTCAAAGGTTTTCATGTGACAGCTCGCGAATAACGTTTTACCTGTCTCGAAATAAAAGGAGGATAAAAAAAAACGACGATAACAGAAAAAAACGCCATTCGGCCTCACCCGAGATGTAGGGTAGAATTCATTTGTATAGGTTTAATCTACATTAAAAACGATTAAAAATGCAGAAAGATAAAAACGTAATAGGTCATTTTAAAGATAATTTCGTAAGCTACCAGATTCTACTCTGAAAAAATGCGCTATCTGTTATATGGTGACCATTTGAAATTTCGAAAATCGACTTCTTTTCGGAATAGCTTGCGAATGATACGAGATAGCTCATTTTTTTAAGTAGCATCTGGTAGCTTACGAAATTATCTTTAAAATGACATAATACATTCTTATTTTTCTGCATTTTTAATCATTTTTAATGTAGATTAAACCTATACAAATAAAATCTACCTTACATCTCGGGTGAGGCTGAATGGCGTTTTTTATTTTTTAGGGGTGTTCCACCGGCGTGGAATTTTAATGATTTATTAATTATGTGAATAAATAGTTGAAAATGATTGCAGGAGCAATCCACACGGTGTGGACAGTCGAATATGGTAGCAGAATTTTTTTATAGTGATTTTAATTGATTTTCTATGTTTTAGGGGTGTTCTACCCGCGTGGAATTAATATCTTCGTGTTATCGCTAGTGCGTGAATCTTTCCGATGAATCTACTGACAAATTCGTATCAAGAAGTTCAAAATACATCGAATGGCATAAGTAGGATAAATTTTTGTTATAATCTCGGTCAGTTAGGGGTGTTCCACCAGCGTGGAATTTTGATAATTTATTAATTTTCCAAATAAATACTTGAAAATGATTGGAGGACCTATCCACACGGTGTGGACAGTTGAATATGGCAGCAGAATTTTTTTATAGTGATTTTAATTGATTTTCTACTTTTTAGGGGTGTTCCACCAGCGTGGAATTTTGATAATTTATTAATTTGTCAAATAAATACTTGAAAATGATTGGAGGAGCAATTCACACGGTGTGGACAGTCGAATATGGTAGCAGAATTTTTGTATAGTGATTTTCATTGATTTTCTATGTTTTAGGGGTGTTCTACCCGCGTGGAATTAATTTCTTCGTGTTATCGCTAGTGCGTGAATCTTTCCCATGAATCTACTGACATATTCGTATCAAGAAGTTCAAAATACGTCGAATGGCATAAGTAGGATCAATTTTTGTTATAATCTCGGTCAGTTAGGGGTGTTCCACCAGCGTGGAATTTTGATAATTTATTAATTTTCCAAATAAATACTTGAAAATGATTGGAGGACCTATCCACACGGTGTGGACAGTCGAATATGGCAGCAGAATTTTTTTATAGTGATTTTAATTGATTTTCTACTTTTTAGGGGTGTTCTACCGGCGTGGAATTAATTTCTTCGTGTTATCGCTAGTGCGTGAATCTTTCCAATGAATCTACTGACAAATTCGTATCAAGAAGTTCAAAATACATCGAATGGCATAAGTAGGATCAATTTTTGTTATAATCTCGGTCAGTTAGGGGTGTTCCACCAGCGTGGAATTTTGATAATTTATTAATTTTCCAAATAAATACTTGAAAATGATTGGAGGACCTATCCACACGGTGTGGACAGTCGAATATGGTAGCAGAATTTTTTTATAGTGATTGTAATTCATTTTCTATTTTTTAGGGGTGTTCCACCAGCGTGGAATTAATTTCTTCGTGTTATCGCTAGTGCGTGAATCTTTCCGATGAATCTACTGACATATTCGTATCAAGAAGTTCAAAATACATCGAATGGCATAAGTAGGATCAATTTTTGTTATAATCTCGGTCAGTTAGGGGTGTTCCACCAGCGTGGAATTTTGATAATTTATTAATTTTCCAAATAAATACTTGAAAATGATTGGAGGAGCAATTCACACGGTGTGGACAGTCGAATATGGTAGCAGAATTTTTGTATAGTGATTTTCATTGATTTTCTATGTTTTAGGGGTGTTCTACCCGCGTGGAATTAATTTCTTCGTGTTATCGCTAGTGCGTGAATCTTTCCGATGAATCTACTGACATATTCGTATCAAGAAGTTCAAAATACATCGAATGGCATAAGTAGGATCAATTTTTGTTATAATCTCGGTCAGTTAGGGGTGTTCCACCGGGGTGGAATTTCGATAATTCATTGATTATGTAAATAAATAGTTGAAAATGATTGGAGGACCTATCCGCACGCTGTGGATTGTCGATTTAAGTTCAAAAATAGTAGTGGTCAAAAAATTATCATATAACATAAATTTTTTGACCACTACTGTTTTTGAACTTTACTCGACTAATTAGAACATATAATGATAAATTCAGGTGAAAATTCCACCATGAGGACAAATGCAATAGTTAGATTTATGAAATCTACCTAAAAATGATAGAGATACTCACAAGTATAATAATCCTTGGAAGTATATGCGCTGCCTTTTCTCCGACAATTCTCATTTCAGAGGAAAAAAAAAATAGATGGTATATATTTTTTTCCCTCGATTCACTGTCTCTAATTCTACGCTTATTCATCGAGTCGACGATAAGCTAATCAACTGGCCTGTTGACGACGTGATGAGATGCTTGAATTGTTGCCTCGTGTCACTGGCATTTCCGCAGATATTTCTCAAATCAGTCAACCCTGACAAACAGGAAAAAAAAAATTTTAGTCTATTGTTAAGAATAAATTTACGCTGTCGTGAAAAAAAAAAAAATTAAATTGAAATAAAACTGGGAAAAAATGTTAATGTGAATCGTAGCATATAATCAAGGACAAAATAAAAAAATTCAAAGAAAAAAAAAATCAATTTTTTCTTGATTTTTTTTTAGAATTATCTTTTTTTTCTGGTAACAGATGTTTTACTCGGGAAAATTAATTTCACGTCTCTATACGATTTCATCGCTTACAAAAATATTTTTAATATCCTATAGTCGAAGTAATGTGACGGTAAAAAAAAAATACAAAAAAAAAAATCAATCCGATAAGTTCAATATTTTCTTGACTTCCACAACAAAAAGAAAAAAAATGCGTATGCCCCAAAAAATGTCGTAAGACACTCGGATAAGTATTGGAATGAGATGAAAAAAATTTTTTTTTGATATTTAATAAGGGGTGGTTGTCAAGTGGAAATCAGGCAATTTTTTTTTCAGTTTTTTGCTGATAACTCGATAACTAAGCGAGATATCAAAAATTATTAAGAGTGTTAAATGATTTAGAATTTAATTTCTTACAAAAAACTTACAATAAGCTTTTTTATATCTGTCCAAGTTTTTAAAATATCATCATTTTTTGAGAAATGTTTATTTTTTAAAATATCTCAAAAATAAAGCGAAATTTTGAAAAAATGTATTCTACATTTTTTATTGGAAATTTTATTTTATATTTATCAACTTCTATAAAATTTTCCAGTATCTCATTTAGTTACGGAGTTATCAACAAAAAATTGTTTCAACAAAGACTGTTCTACTTAAAAAAACGTAAAAATCACCAAAAAATTTACTGCAATTTTTTATCTATAAAAAATACTAAATTTTTTCTACAATAAAAAAAAAAGCTTAATCATCATTTATTATCAATATATCAATAAAATATTAAAGAATTTCGAGCTCAGTAAGACGATAGATTTTTTTTTTCCCCTGCAAGAACAGATGTTTCAATCTACTCGAGAAAATTAATTTTAAGTCTTTTAAAAAAAAATAAATAGAATGCTCTATAGTGGAAGTAATGTATATTATTGATTAACCCGTGGAATTACCGGAAGATATTGGTAGTTAAAGAAAAAAGTTGGATATTCGAAATGACCTCTATGAATTTCCATGTTTCACGAGGGGCCACTGGCGCAATTCCAGAACGACGAGGTCTGATGGCGGCGAGTGAAGTAGACCACGATGATCTAGCTCGTGCTTCAATCTGCTTTCTTTTCGTCGATATATCTTGAAAACATTGCTTGCGGCATTTCTAACTATATCCGCAACTCAGCGCTGCAAACTCCCTCTGTATTTACCGCTCGAGAGCCCGTGCATAATTTATGCAAACTCTCGTGCTGAATTGGTAGCGTGTAGTGGTTCTTCTCACGCGTAAATGCCACTGATTTGTCGGTACAAGACACTTCACACCCCGTAAGGAAATTAATTCTTCACTCGCTCTCTCTCTCTCTGTGAGACAATTAATTATCCGGAAAATTCCGCGTCGAAAACGACGAATATGACGGAAATTTCCGTCGTTGTTGATTATCCCACGTCGATGATGAACTTTTGACTTCAAAACACACCCTCCTACACGGCTAATTAACGAGCAGAGCATCCTCTCGGCAAAGTTAGTAGTTCCTTGCTCAGTCGCTCGAATTAATCGTCAACAACTTTGCAGTTGAAATCCCTTTAAAAACTGTAAAAAAAAATTTTTTTTAGTGAATAAGTACATCAAAATCTAATGTCTAATCTTTAAAAAATAAAATCTACTTCTGCTAAAGCAAACATACTTCTTTTTTACGTGAGAAATGTATATTTACGTCTTTTAGGTATTGAAAAAATGTTTTGTCATTGATAAAAAAATTTTATTAATAACGAAACAATTTTTGAGTTAGAACAAATCGCTATATCTAAAAGGATTACAATGTTTAAAAGAGAAAAAAATTTTTTTCTGGAAATTTTTCACTTGAAAATCAAGTATTTTTCGTGTTTTTTTTTTAGTTGGATATCTTAACTCAATAACTAAGCGAGATAATAAAAAATATTATAGAAATTAAATGATTCAGGATTAAATTCTCTACAAAAAATGTCGAATAAATTTTTTCAACATTTTTCTTTATTTTCGAGATATTTTAAAAAATAAAAATTTTCAAAAATCAATTTTTCTCAAAAACTAAAAGAGATATGAAAAAATTTTATTCCACATTTTTTGTAGATAATTAAACCACCTATCTTTTAACCCTAATAATATTTTTCGTTATCTTGATTATTTACCGAGTTATTACAAAAAAATCAAAATTTCCATGAGTGAAAATTTTACAACAAAAAAAAACAAAATTCCTAAAATAAAAAGTACATGAAATTACCTGTTTTATCCGGGATATTATTGGATATATCATGGATAAAATTAATCGTGACTGATTAAAGGAGAACGCTCGATATTTGATAAATCAGCTGTCGCGTAAAGCGCAAAAGTATAAATCTCCCGGCCATTAGACCTGAAACAAAGTAAATAAAGAAACTTGTATCAAAAGAATTGTGCTTTACATCCTCATTTTTCAACGAAAAAAAAAAAATGCGCCAGAGCCTTGAGCAAAAGTTTGAGGCTTCAGTGTATTTTTCTATTCTTTTTTTCTCTGCCACATTTTCACTCTTTTTTTTTCCTTTTCGTCATCCCCGCGCGACGAGTTAATGAAGGGCCGTTCTGAAGAGTTGTTTGAAAGCCAGCAGTAGTGGAGGAATCGATTTCGCAGATTACAAAACCCACGCGAGTGATGGCACACTCAAAAAAGTTTTGTGAGCGGTGGATTTACTGGTCAGGTAAATATTCCGGATTTTCCGGACGAAAATCATCACGTATTAAGCACTCACGCCTAGAATAGAAATTAATAGTGCATCCTAGACACGATATGAGTATATAAATGCATATTAATATCCCACGCGTGCATATATACATCGGTGGGCGTCGAATTTCAGAAATTTCTCAATAGCACCACATATGAATTATGAATATAATGAAAGTATAGTTCCAGCATCATATCAGATAAATGCAGAGGAAGTTTTCTGAATAATGTATATATTTTCATGTCATGCAAGCCGACAATTAGCGCCCACTGTAATCATGGCAAAATCTGACATAAAATACATGTAAAAATCATCTGAAAATATTCATTTCGACAATATTTACACTTATGTCTATATTTTTTGTATATTTAAAAAATTCAAAAATATACTTATTTAAAAGAAAACAAAAAAAAATACCACCTCAATCGTCATTTTTTTTTCGTGTCAAGTACAACGAATCAATATATAATTTAACCAAATCTCCCACGAGACTTCGATCGGCCTGAGTTTGACTCATACCATAAATAGCCAACTAAAAATAAAAATTTTGATTAATATCCTATCATTTATTGATAAAAATAGCTTGAAATATTTACCCGTCCTTCCACTGAAACATTTGGATTCTTATTTATCGCTGAAATAATGTCGCGCACATCATTTAAAAATGAATCCGCGACATTGGGTTGCGTGTGAACATGAGTGACACACAAATGAATGGCACTGGGAAACTGTAAAACATTTAAATTCCATCCTTTAGCCGCTAATCCTTCTGACAATCGATAAATATGGAATTTTTTCGAGCCAATAGCAATCACAGATGTAGCTGGAGTGCCAAAAATAAAAATATCCTTTATATTGCGTAATCTGTTGGATTAAAAATTTAAATAAGACGAAATAATTGATTAATTATATTAATAAATATATCTTACTCTGTTTCAATGTATCGTGCAGTCTCAATAATCTTGCGAGTGGCCGCCAAATAGCCATTCTGACCAAAATGCATCATTGTAGCCCAGCAGGCGGCAATTATTCCACCAGCACGGGACCCATTGACCGTTGGTGAGCCGTAAATCCCACCGGGCCAATCAGTAGATATGGTAAACTGGTGGTGACGAAACTTCTTGTGCTTGTAGAGAATTACTGACGACCCTTTCGGTGCATATCCATACTGAAATGCAGTAATAAATGACAATTTTATATGTTTTCATTATTTAAAAATCAATTTTCACATCACTAACGCTGAAAAAATGAGTTATGAATAGCATGGTCCTATGTAAAATGCGATTTTAAGTAGAAAGTTGGGGTATCAAATTTTTTTTTTTTAGACAAGTTCAAGTTTTAATGTGACTAATCAGCGTAGGTTGGTATTTTTAGATCTGGGACTTTACTTAAATAGAATAAGTAAAAACAAAATAGTGCTAAGGATCGAAATTAATTTTTTTAACGAAGCTAAGATCACAGTATTCGTTTAGGACTGTATTTTGAAGAACTTTGAGCGAGATTTTCAAGAGTACTTTGAGCAAAACTTGCTCAAGGCCTGTGAAGAGGATTTCCAGAACTCTTGAGGAACGACTTCCTGAAGAATTTTTAGGAGGACACTACGGAGGACTACAAGAAAGACTTTCAGAAGGATATTGATGAAGACATTGAGGAGGACTACGAGAAGAATTGGCTAAAAAACTACGAGAAAGACGTTCAGAAGGACCTCAAAGAGAATTTTAAAAGTCTTTTTAGCAGTCTTTCTCAATATCCTAATCAAAATCCATCTAAAAGTCCTCGTTGTAGTCTTCTAGCTAGTCTTGCTCAGTGTGCTCTTAAAAATCGTGCTAAAAAGTCCTCAAAAATACACTCCTGCATAAATACCGTGATCTTAGCATCGTTACGGAATTTAATTCGTTCCGCGCACTTTTTTCTTTTTACTTATAACCGTTTATGTAAAAAAAGGCAGATCTAAAAATGAAAATTACCGCTGATTAGTCACATTTAAACTTGAATATCTCAAAATCTACTGGTCCAAAGAAAATTTTACTTTCTACTCAAAATCGCATTCCTGCATAGGAACATGTATTTCGAATGCGCCTTATTTGCCCTCTAGGACGTTGTAAGCTGATAAATTGGCGCAAAAAGTCACCTTGTGAGTGTCGGCAGATATGCTCGTGACTCCTGGCAGTGCAAAATCAAATGGCGCAAGCGGGTAGCCAGTGAGAGGCATAAAGCACAGCAAGAAACCACCAAGACACGCATCCACGTGCACAGGAACGTCGTATTTCTCGCCGAGCTTCGAAATTGCGCCGATATCGTCCATAGTACCGTACGGGAAATTCGGTGTTGAGCCGACAAGCTGGAAAATCCTCTCAGTATATAAGATATCCACCTAATATTAATCAAAAAAATGAATAATTGCCTTTTACCATTATTGTATTCCTTGAAATTGCCCGTTCCATCGCACGAATGTCGACCGTGTAGTCGCCATTAACCGGAATAATACGTCGACGAATCTTCAGAAACTGGGCGGCCTTGTCAAAAGCCGAGTGAGCCGTGACAGGAACGACCATTTCGGGATTTTCAATGCCGCGAACTTCTCTAGCATAATCCCTGAAGGCTTTGCAAGCCAAAACGATGGATTCAGTGCCGCCAGTGGTCATCTGCAAGTTAAAATGTAACTTAAATTAACGTTTTCAGCAGTGAAGAATTTTTTTCGGCCAAACTGACTGTGCCACACGATTCCTCCTTCCCGTGAAACAGGTGACAGGCCATTCGCACAACTTCTGCCTCCATTTTGCAGGCTCCAGGGAAAACATCTGGGTGCAGAGGGTTGGTGTATAGAGCTACTCGATAAACTTCTGCTATTAAATTTATCAGCTCGTCCTGATTCATGTAAACAGCACCTGAGACCCTTCCGTGCTCCCAATTTGAATCTCCTGTGGGGAATAATTAATTATTTCATTAAAAATCGGCAAATGAAATTTTTTTTTTGTCTGAAAAATTGACACTCACCAATTTTCATGTGATTTTTAACTGTTGACAGGACTTGAGTATCCTCCCAGCCCTCCTGAGGTAGACGAACATGGAAATCTAGATCGTTGTAACGCTCCAAGGCTTCCTTCTCAAAGGTTTTCTCGAGTTCCTTCATTTTCTCGTCGATCTGCTCTTGCACGGATGGAATGTATCGAACTAACCTACATATCTGCTTTTTTCCTCGCTCCAAAAGACTCTCGTCTTTGTTACAAAAATTCCAGATAAATACAGCACCCAAAACCGACGATGTCGTGATCGTAACAATTTGCCAGGGCTCTTTCTCCTTGAATGCGTCGTTTATAAAGCCTTTTATCGCGTCCATCGTGACAGTGCTGTAATGCAAAACACCAATATAAATAAACATGATTTGAGAGTAGTGATAAACGAGTATTTACGCTTTTTTGCAGAAATCCGAGATTGGGCCAAGTGAAAAATTTCCTAACCAATTGTTGTGAACTTTTTTATATAAAGAAAATCACATTTTTCTGTCACAAACTTGACTCCCCACGTTATTTAAGTACATCAGGCTGATAAGATAATATTATCTGTCGTAAATAATATGATAAAAAAAACCAATTGCCTTTTTTTTAGTGAAAAAAATATATTCTGTGTTTTTACACCGAATGAACAGTCGGAATCAGCTGATCGCCATTTTACGACAACGGCGCCTCTTCCGGTCAATCGGATAACTAATATTTTTTAAAAACGCGGGAAAAGCATTCGAACGATCGATTTTTTAATCAAAGTTACAAAAAAAACTTTTGACAATTTTCTCTACTACAATTTACAAAAATTATACAATAATTTTATTTATTTAATATTTATACATGAAAATATACATTCGTTTTGTTGGAAAGATAGAAGCGCTTCTTTACCGATAAATCGACAAAAGTTGGCATCATTGAAAAAGCAACATGGCTAAATTCACATATATGGTTGCTGTAGGTGTGGGTGCTTGTGTGACAATTCGGCTATAATTCTCATAAAAATCTAAAATTTATAAAATAAAGCATTAAGTCAGTCCACAAAAATGGAAACGTATGACGTAATTATCAATCAGCCCGTCGTCATCGACAATGTAAATATATTTATCTACATTCATTCGATTTATTGTCATTTAAAGAGTTGCTTTTCACTTCAATGTGTCAAAGACAGGCCATATTGTGTTGCACAGGTTTCCGAGAAGAATGAAAATTATCCTTCAATCCTTGCACAGTATTTTTCCAAGCAATAAACTACTTAAAACTATGTGTGAGTGCTCGAAAAACTCACAAAATTAATTCTAATCACCCAAAAATATTTCTCCACAAACCGAGAAAAAAAAATTCTAAATGATTTATGCCTTGACCAAAATCAATACACAACTTTTAACCAGTAAATGATTATTTTTGCAGGGTTCCGGAGTTATCAAAGCAGGCTTTGCTGGCGATCAAATACCAAAATGCAGATTTCCAAATTAGTAAGTGTCAAAATGAAACAAAGCTTACAAATCTTTCAATCCGCATTTATTGGTAACAGAATATTAATTTGAATTATTTTCCGTAGTATTGGAAGGCCAAAACATGTGCGTGTTATGGCCGGAGCCCTGGAGGGCGATTTATTCGTCGGTCCAATCGCCGAGGAGCATCGTGGCCTCCTTTCGCTGCGCTACCCCATGGAGCACGGTATAGTAACCGATTGGAACGACATGGAGCGAATTTGGTCGTATGTTTACAGTAAAGATCAGCTGTCAACGTTCAGCGAGGAGCACCCAGTCCTGTTGACAGAAGCGCCGTTAAATCCGCGGAAAAACCGCGAGAAAGCGGCGGAAATATTCTTCGAATCCCTCAACGCGCCCGCCCTATTCGTGTCTATGCAGGCAGTGCTGAGTTTATACGCGACCGGACGCACGACTGGAGTAGTTTTAGACGCGGGCGATGGTGTGACACACGCTGTACCCATCTACGAGGGCTTTGCCATGCCCCACAGCATCATGAGAGTAGATATTGCCGGGCGCGACGTCACCAGGTACCTCAGGCTGTTGCTACGCAAGGAGGGAGTGAATTTCAAGACTACAGCCGAGTTTGAGATTGTTCGAACTATCAAAGAACGCTCCTGTTATCTGTCCAGCAATCCACAGAAGGAGGAGACAGTCGAAACAGAGAAGTTTCAGTACGTTTTACCTGACGGCAGCTTTCTAGAGGTAAAAAAAAATATTTTTTATTCATTTAACAGTGCTAATTGAAACATGGATTTTTTTTAGATTGGTCCTGCACGGTTTAGAGCACCGGAAGTACTCTTCAGACCGGATTTAATTGGCGAAGAGTGCGAGGGACTGCATGAAGTATTGATGTATTCGATCCAAAAGTCGGATTTAGACTTGAGAAAGGTTTTATTCCAAAATATTGTGCTTTCCGGAGGCTCCACGTTGTTCAGGGTAATTAAAAAAAATACATTCACTGCAGTTACAAAGCAATTTTGATATTTAAATATAATTTTTTCAGGGTTTTGGTGATAGATTATTGTCGGAAATTCGTAAAATGGCTCCAAAAGACATTAAAATCAGAGTAAGTACATAAATTTTTCTAAAAAATCGAAAAATTGCTTTAAAAAAACACTCACAAACGCTGAAATATATTTTTGAGTAATTTGATATTTTAATTGTGATATTTTATCATCACAGATATCCGCTCCACAAGAACGTTTGTATAGCACATGGATTGGAGGTTCAATTTTAGCATCTTTAGACACATTCAGAAAAATGTGGGTTAACAAACGTGAGTATGATGAAGATGGTGCTAGAGCGATACATCGTAAGACGTTTTGAGCTGTCGATTTAATTGTGAAATCCATATTTTTGTTCAATTACAAACGAAAAAAGAAAGAAAAAAACCAACACAAATTAATACTCGGCACAAAGAAAAAAAATATCATTGTGATATTTTTAAATGTACACTCTGCGTAATTGGCTTTTTTTATTCAATCTCTAAACAAGATGGCAAATAATTTTCAACGATCGAAGTAAGAAAATATTACAATAAATCTATTTAAACTATTTAAAGTCACAAAACTGCAGAGAACTTTTATTTATATAAACCATAGTCCTCTCAAAGAGATATAAAATATCTCGATTTTTATTTAAAGATCTCTAACTTCGATCGAGTTGAAAATTTATTTTTTTGTCAGCAATTGAACACATTCTCTAGTCTAGAGACACTAGAGCAAGTTATAACGCTAATAAATTGAATTAATTCTTTACTTTAAAAAAAAAATAATATTTATGTACTTTTTTTTATACTTGTGTATGTCATGTAATTTCTAAATCTAATAATTGAGTATTTCGCAGTAGAGATTGTCACAATGGGAAAAATCGAGTTATTTAAGATGAGAAAATGGAGGAATTAAATAATGTAGCTGTTTTGCAATATACTTGTAAATATCTATGCTTTCGTAAAATAAAAATTGAAAAACACACCTGTAGACTAATACTACCAACATCTTACCTCTTTTTAACGAAGACTAGAGTCATGAGGTTGACAAGTGTATCAGCGAGTTGTGAAATTCACTCTGCAGACTCAGGTTGACAGCTAGTAGTTTGATGGTACGATTAATTAATACGTAAAATAGTTAAAAATATAAATTCTAAAAGAGATAATATATCAAAGTACTTACAGCAATCTCCAATTCAACAATGTGACTTGATTAGGTTTCCAAAAAGCCCTCATTTAGTCTCATGGAGTTTATATCCTTCAAACCAGATGTCAATTCTCCTTTTAGAAAATTACGCTACTCCGCCAATTCCTTGAGCTGGTGCACGAGAATGAAAATTAATTAATTAAAAATTACGTTTATATTCTACTAGAAGATTGTTTCGGAGGGTTCTGCTTGGCCTTTCATGGTCTTGATTTGGCGCCCTACTGAATTTTCATTGGGTGCTTCTGCATGATCATCGGATTTTCGCATTAAAAATTGATATTACTTACATTACACGAATAATTTAGATCTTTTAATGAAGATTCAATAATGGAATACGCTCTATGTGTAATTTTATGCTTTTTTTTTATCCACAGTAAAAAATTGCTCTGGTGAGAGAACTAAAATTCGCGCTCTTATTTCTATTCGTCCAAGTGGTGGAGTATATATATGTACACAAGAACATAACCTGCAAACTTGGCTAAAATTGTGCTTGCATTCACAATCATTTTTCCATTAACTTTCACAAATATTAATCAAATATTTATTTACCCTCGTGAAAATAGTATAAATTTCTTGTGATTTTATAAATAAATTCTGCAAATCTGGATGAAACCAAGGAAAGAATGATTGCCGCTTCAGAACCAGTGGTATGTCCTGCATTACTTGATATTTCATACTTCCAAACAAATAACTACTATTTATCAATCCAGGAATACATACCAGGTGGACGTCAGACATATGAGCGTCATCCTGGATCAGTGCATCAGCAAAATTTCGACAATCTCTCGCCGCAAAATGACAGCGTGCTGCTGCAGAGATTCAGCCAGGTCAACATATCCGAGAGGTCACCAAAAGAATTTTGGCGAGTGCGAGAAAACGCTGTGTACGGAGAAGAGGAACTTTACTGCTCGGGGAAGGTAGCAGTGCATTCAAAGGGTAACCAGTGCACGAGAGTCTTGCAAACATCATACACATGCGATTCCGACATCAAGCACGCGCTCTGGTGCACCTTCTGTATGACAACACCAAACCTGGTGACCAAAGAAACAGACACAGAGGACACAGACGTTGAAAGAATCGAGTGCATCTGTTTATTCGACTCGTACACACTAAGAGTCTTCACTGACAACGGCGAAGATTACGTTTCTAGTCTACAATTTCAAATTTCCGCCGTATGGCCAACAAAGTACGGAATTTTAATGGAAAAATCACAAGTTCCATCCATAGCATCACGATTTACTACTCTAGAAACCAGTGGGCGGTGGACAGCACCCGAAGGCGGTTTACCAGTTGCATTTTCCCTGACACATCCTCTCGACGAAATTTGCCCCGTGCTCATGAAACACAGCAGCAACGTAAACTACATCTGTGAGTCCAATCAACAAATTGTCTTTACAAGTTCCGAGCCCTCGCTGGCAGTGGTGTACGACACAAAAACGGGACTGCACTCGGTCTACAAAATCCGCAAAGCCTTGGCGGACGAGCGTCAGATGGTCAGCGAGACAGCCGCGAGTTTTTTCAACGCCTCGGCCAACGCCTCGTCGATACACCTGGCCAATCTGTCGGGGAAGAGCACGCCAAGAACACCACTGAGCGTATTCAACGTGCAAAAATCACAAATGGCAATGAGCACTCCCTTTGGCTCGCGCTCGTCCTACACGACGTCCTGCTCGGGAGTTTCCTCGCCGTCGCAGCAGCAAACACCGCACTCGAGGTCGCAGAGCCCTATGGCTACAATATCTCGCTGTCAATCGCCGACAAATCTCGGATTTTCGCCGCATCTCGGCAACCCCATGAGCTCAATGATGCACCCGACACGCCTGCATCAAACGATCATGGTAAATATGTACCAGTCTCAACAAAACGCCAGTATGTGTAACAGCATGCTCGATCCGAACGCGACCGTGAGCTCGAGCAAGCCTTTGTATCCGGAAATCTGTCTGGATCACGTGTGGTCCGAGAGTCCGGCGATGCAGAAGGAATTGGGCGGTGGCAAGGCGTCGAAAGTGCTTCTGACAACGGATTTAGTTGGGCAGGCCTACTTGGGCTACCTTGTACCAACTAAATCACAGTTGGTGCTTGTCAGACTGGAGAAAACCAACAAGCAGCAGCAGATTATCTTCGGTATGGCGGCCAGCGTCGTTGCCAAGGACGCTGTGAACCTCCCAGCGTTAAATATGATCGCGACGATTGATTTGTCGAACGGATTGACGCTGTATTCTGGCGTAACTTGTGTCGGGAAGGTCCACATAATGAGTGTAATGCCGATACTCAGTGGCACCAGCTTCTTCTCAGCCATGGAGACTCAAATGTCGTGCTCGTTCCCGCGTCGGAGCTCGCTCATTCCCCACAATCTTGGAAACGCGTACGATTTAAAGTTTGAAGAGGCTCTGCACAGTTTTAGCCCTGTGGGAGGCACGTGCGGGCGTGCGCCAATGCTGTTGGACAATTCGCTGATGGATATTAGCCTGGTAGGCTTGAAAGACGCGGTGAGCAACAAGATAACGTTGGAGTACGGTAGGAAAATGTACTGTCGGATCGCTCTGCCGACTCTGAGCACGTCTCCGCTGGTACGGAGGTGCCTCGAAGCCCTGCAGAGTGTCCTGCAACGAGACTTGGCCATGCAGCTGCTGGTAAAATGGTACGGAGCGCGTAATGCGCCAGGTCCGCAGGACTTTTCTCTCCACCAGGAGTGGCATCTGTTTATGGTCGTGCTGTTTACCCTGTTGGGTTACGACGTGGACAGGCTGCAGTTGATTCGCAACACCGACGAGGACGGGCACGCCGAGCGAAGCAGCCCGATTGTCGTGCCGAAGAAGAAAAAAACCAATGACTCGGGCTCGCAAGACGATTGGACGAGTCTTATTAATTCGTCGGTGCACAAAAATTCCCAGAGATTCATAGGAAATATCCTGGGCGCCAAGTCGGCGGCACGGGGAAAAACCGAGGACTCTCGGCTGCGCGAGGAACTCGAGAATCTCGGGAAAATTAGTACTCAAGCAATTTTATTCCCATATCTACATCTAGTACTGCTGTCGCTCCACCTGCTCTACGAGGAGCTCAAGCTCAATTGCGTCATGTCCGAGAGTCTGCCACTGCTCGCACAGCTGCTCAGTCAGTTGAGTACGGACTTGAACTTTACGATGTACTCGCATCACTACTTTCTCGACTACCCCGTGCACTGCAGCGTGCTGAAAAACTCGGCGCAGATCAGCGCGAAAGATCTGCAAAAAATTATTTCTTTGAACTACATGCCGACGGAGCCTCCGAGTGTTTTTGAAACACTGCACAAGCTCTTGCTGGGCGTGCAAATGCCTCCGTATCCGCATCTCCACCGTGTCAACCCACGCACCAAGAGAATTATCCAACTAGTCGCCCTGGTAGCTCACGAGTCTCGCGCCGACAGCGTGGAGATGGATCGATTCGTCAAGCTGATAATTCCTGTGGGCAGTCGGGTGGACTGTCAGGACGGAGATTTGCGCAGAACCATCTCGAGAAAAACCGAGCGACCTCTGATCGATCGAATTGTCCTGCTGTACCACGAGATGGGCATGACAAAAGAGGATTTGATGACACTACCGCCGGGAGTTGGTCTGCTGTTGAAGGACGTGATGCACCGCTGCAGAGAGCGGCCGCCGGCAAATTGGCCGACCGAGGCCTACGAACTGGTCGATCGTCAAGACCTGGCGGCTCTCAGAAAACACTCGAGCACGTCACCGCGTTCGGACACTGAACACCGCGTGCCCAACAGTTGCGTGCGCGATGCCGAGCAGGATGACGGCATGAATTTCGACGATGCAATCCTACGATTGCGATTTAATCGCGACCACCGAGTCTCCGAATTGCGGCGCATGCTGAATTCCTCGCGACCAGTGAGAATAGCCATTATGCAGCGGCCCGAGGTGAGCGACCACGACTTTATCGAGGAGCAGGAGCGACACTTGTGCGCAGTCTGTTCCAGAACGATGGCTCTGCCGGTTGCCAGGGGTATGTTCACGCTGCGGACGTCAATGCCGATAATAACCGAGCAGCTGCCGATCCCGCGGCTGTGCCTGACAGGCAAGGCGGCTCTGCGAGGCACGACAATCGAGCTCTGCCACATTGACGTGCCACCAAACATGAATCTCTGGCCTCTGTTTCACAACGGCGTGGCGGCGGGTCTGCGAATCCACCCAGACTCCTCGGACATTGACTCCACGTGGATTGTCTACAACAAACAGCAGCAGAGCGAGTGTGGGATCGAGCACTCGGGCTTCCTGATGGCCCTGGGCCTGAACGGCCACTTGAAAAACCTCGCGCCCTTCAGTACCTTTGAGTACCTCGTTGAGTGTCACGAGACGACGAACGTCGGCCTTCTCCTCGGGCTGTCGGCAACGCATCGCGGCACCATGGACGTCGCAATGACCAAATTACTGTCTCTGCACGTGGAGACACTACTCCCACCGACGAGCATCGAGCTGAACGTGCCGCAAAACGTGCAAGTAGCCGCGCTCGTGGGCGTAGGCCTGGTGTACGAGGGAACCGGCCACGGACACATCTCTCACGCTCTCCTCTCCGAGATTGGCCGACCACCGGGTCCAGAAATGAAAAACTGCGTCGACAGAGAGTCCTACTCCCTCGCTGCTGGACTTGCGCTCGGTCTCGTTGTCCTCGGACGCGGCGAACGCGCCGATCTCGGCACCATTCCCGACACTCTGCACTACTACATGGTCGGCGGCAATGTCCGGCCGTTTACCGGCGCTCAGAAGGAGAAATACAAGTCTCCAAGCTACCAAATTCGCGAGGGAGACTCGATAAATATCGATGTGACGAGTCCCGGCGCGACGATCGCTCTGGGCTTGATGTATTTCAACACGGGGAATCGAGCAGTGGCCGAGTGGATGCGTGCACCCGACACGCAGTTTCTCTTGGACTTTGTCCGACCGGATTTTCTCCTGCTGCGAATCGTCGCGAGTTCTCTCATCCTCTGGGACGGGATTGAGCCGTCAAAGGCCTGGGTGTCCAGTCACGTGCCGGATATTGTGTTTAAATATCGGCTGCAAAAGCCCACGCCCGAAATCAGTCAACATGTCGACTTGGAGACGATGAATCAGGCTTACTGCAATATTATCGCCGGTGCTTGCATGGCGCTAGGCTTAAAATTCGCCGGCAGTGCCAACGACGATGCTTTCAAGACACTTCTTCACTATACGCAAATGTTTGCCTCGCTGTCGCACAAATCTATCGGCGAACTCGCGGGAAAATCCACGATTGAGACGTGCCTGAATGTCACGCTGCTGTCGGCCGCTGTGGTGATGGCAGGCACGGGAAATCTCGATATTATGCGCATCTGTCGACAGATTCGCACGCGAGTTGGACCTGGAAACAGCGTTGTCACCTACGGATCGCATTTGGCCACTCACATGGCTCTGGGACTGATTTTTCTCGGTGGAGGACGCTATACTCTGTCCAACAGCCCGAAGGCCGTGGCAGCGCTGATTATCTCACTATTTCCCAAGTTTCCCACGCACAGCAATGACAATCGGTACCACCTGCAGGCTCTGAGGCATCTGTACGTGCTCGCCGCGCAGCCGAGATTGATTTTACCCAGGGATATTGACAGCAAACTCAATTGCTACGCCACCGTGAGGCTCACTTTCATGTCGGAGAAGTTGAGCAGGGGCCAGGAGGTGATTTTAAAGGCTCCCTGTCTACTTCCACAGCTTGATTGTCTCCAGAGGGTCGAGTTGAAGGACGACAGGTACTGGGAAATCATTTTTGAGCGCGGACACAACTGGCATTTACTCGAGGGCATGCTAGAAAAATGTGATTCACTTGATGTCAAGCAAAAAGCCGGTTGTCTGTCGTATTTGGAGGATCCCAATGGATTTCGCAGCCTTGTCGCTCAGACTTTAACCACGGAAAATGTCATCCCCTGGGCGGCGCGTCAGGAATATGTCACGTCGTTTACGAGTGATCAGACCGTGTTGAATATTGTTAAGTATTTTTTGCAACAACAAGTCTGTGAGTTTAGCAGTGGATTGAGGGATTTTCACAGCACTCGGCCCACCACCGCTACCCACTCGAAGAGTTTTACTAGTGATACTCTTGGACGCGAATTGTCGTTTGATCAGTCGGTGGAAAAAATGGATATTGGCGAGAATTCACCGATCAAAACGTTGCGGAGCTTGACGAATATTCAAGAAGATTTTCTCGACATTCCCGACCCCGAGAAAACATTTTTACAGACGATGGCTATTATTGTTTATGAGTGTGTCATAAAGGACAAGGTCAGCTTGTTGCCGCTGTGGGTTAATTTGTATAAGAGCATCGAGATGATCGAGAAGGAACCCAGTAGCCACCTTATTTGGCAGATTAAACTCGTGGCCGCTCACATGCTGTTCAATAATCAATTAGAAAAGAGTAATTCACTTCTGGGGATTGAGAGTGTTCTTGCGATCAAGCAGAGGGTGTCTCTCATTACCGCCACTTGGGAAGACGGTAATAATTATTTTTTATTTTACTAAAAATATGTTTACTTATAGCTCAATTTTTTTACAGAAGTCAAACCTGTAGTGTCTTATTATTTGACTACGGGGATTATTGATGCAAAACCGGAAATTTTGGGAAAAGTCTGTGCATATTGTATATATAATAATATACCATTTCGCGAAAATTATCGTAAGGATGGTGAGTAATAATATTTATATCAGATATATCGCGTTCACAGAGGGTTTATATTTTTTTTTTTTTATGCTTGAAAAAAATGATTTAGAGTGAAAAGTTTTTTTAAAAAATTGATGGAAAATGTTTGAAATATAAGTTTTGTGTTGTTTGATGAAGAAAAAAAAATTCTTTTTCTGCATAAAATTTCAAATTTCATTTTCGTGGTTTTTTTTTTTTTTTTTGCTTTTTCGATAATAACTCGATAATTAAGCGAGATAATGAAAAATATTATTCAAGTCAAATAATTGGAAATTTTATTCTCTACAAAAAATATATAATGATCTTTTTAAATATTTTGCTTAGTTTTCGAGATATTTTGAAAAATAGGAATTTTGAAAAATTTTGATATCTCGAAAATCAAACGAGTTACAAAAAAAATTCTTCAACATTTTTTGTAGATAATTTAATTCCACATCATTTAACTCTCTTAACATTTTTCGTTAATTCGCATAGTCATCGAGATATCAGTAAAAAACCAAAAAAAAAACCCAGACTCTGAGATTACCAAAGGGTTTACCTTTTGCATAATTTCACAATAATTTTTGTTTATATCATTCAAACATTACAAAACAACATTTAACTGCTTTTTGCAAATATTACCACTAATTTTATTGATAAAGTATATCAAAAATTTTTGAAATATTAATAACGCGATATTTTTTATTTTTCTCAGATTTAAATATTTAAAAAAATTTTTTCTTTCAGTTAATCCAATTATGAAGAGTATATTGCGGCATATCGGCAGAGATCCTTTATAAACGTACAAAAAAATATCGCGAATATCTTAACAACAAATTCTATATAAGTTAAGTTTTTTCAAATAATTAAAAAAAAAACACAGAAAAAAGTATTATAGTCAGTTAAGAATTACATTTGAATAAATAAAAAATCATCTGTCAAACGATAAATCTCATTTACAATCAAAATTTTTCAAATATATATTAAATATTGATATAAAAAATCGTAGATTTATAAAAAAATATTTGTTCATTAATCACGGCCTTGTTTTTACAGTACTTATGTATACATTACAACAGACGTTTTTCTTGGAAGTTACAATTTAGAAAACGCGTCTTCGCGCGTAAAATGCTTCTTCGTGAACAATTAATCTCCCACTAAAAATGTGTATCCAGTTGTCAATAAGTGCACCAAGAAAAGTGTAGCAATAGATGCATCCAACGAGAATGCCACCGAGATGGCCGACAAATGAAGCATTTGGCACAAGCAAATGAATTAAAATCAATTCGGCCCATACGGCAAATTTGCTGGGAATCCGCATGCCACCGACATCGTGCAATCTATCGCGTTCCTCACAGACGACAATGACTTTCAAGGCAAACAGCACGGCCGAGAAGCCAATAGCACAAGTGGTGTAGTACGAGAAATCTGTTGTCAACTGCATCAAACTCCACGACAGAAAAACATACATGGCGCTACATCCTAGCGAAAGGACTCCCAGCAGCATCGCAAAGTTCGTCGATCCATACATAGGCTCCAGATAGGCGCCCTTGAGGATAAACGACACCATGTTGTAGTAAAGATGCATGTCTGAGCCATGTTCAAAGTTTGAGATGATGAATGATCGCCAATCTTTGTGTTTAATCACTTTTAGTGCTGATATACACACGTCTTCAGAGTTCCACGGCACCTTGATCACTCCAGCATACAAAAGTGCCTGTAAAAAAAGGTTTAAAGTGAGGTTAAGTGTGCTATTAAGCTGATTACCGAGCTGTCGGTGCTTATACTGCTACTAACCTGAGAAATTATGCCGATGAGAGTGACTGGAGGTATTTTATCAATTCCATAATTCATAGCTTGCATACCTAACAGCATTAACCCATATTCCAAGCCCGGTCTTCGCCTAGCTCCACCGCGATTCATTTTGTTTTTCGTGTCTCAGCTTTACATCAACAGAAAAAAATACTTTCAGAATTCAGAATAATTTAAGGGAGTATTCAGTACTTACGACATACACTTTGGTGTTTTTTTTTTTAGGAAAGTCCAGAGGAGAATTGTAAGTTTTCTCTCTGTGTGTGCTCCTGCTAGGAGAGAGAAAATGCGAAAGTCTCCGCGATGATGCTCGAATTTTCGAGACTTTGCCCGCGATACGTGGGCCAATAGTGTGTTGCAGACGCCATTTTCTACGCAAGCGTATTGAAAACTAAACGTATTTTAGGGGATCCACCACCACCACCACCACCGATATGGCGTAATTGTACCAGTTTTCCTGCTACGTATGTACATAAACGTGATGAACACTGATGGACAGCTGATGCGAATTGATATGGTCGCATCAACAACGTAGAAAATATATAAAAAGAAAAAAAAAACAATGCGGATTTATTCTGCGTAATCTCTGTGACAAGGTAAAATAAAATTTCACGTGGATATAAGTATAATATGACAAATTGTAGAGAATTAAACAGTTTTGGTGATATTCTACATAATTTTGTCAAATCATCCGTGGACTTGCGTCCATCGTACAGTCAAAATCAATGCGACACTGTGGACAATCCGAGCGGAAAGCGAACAACAAACGATGAGTATCGTTTCGAGGCATCACGCCTGCAGAGTTACAAAAATTGGCCAATATCGTTTATCGAGCCGTTGGAACTTGCGAGGGCAGGTTTCTTTTACGCAGGTAAAGATGACTATGTACAGTGTTTTGCGTGTGGAGTAGAAATTGGCAGATGGCAGGAAAATGATGATCCAATGGAGGACCACGAGCGATGGCGAGCCAGCTGTAAATTTGTACGCAAGGAAGCATGTGGAAATGTGCCACTGGACGCTGATCCAGATATGGTACCGTTTGCCAACTCGAGTCAAGACATTTGTGGACGTTATGGCCATTCGAGCCAATTGAACGAGCTTCCCCTGCCAAATACCGACAAATTCGGCAGTTTTGGATTTACTGCCCAGAAGTTGCCTGTTTGTCCAAAATATGCCAGCTATGACGCGCGATTACGATCTTTCGAGAGCTGGTCAGACACCATTGTTCAGACTAAGGAACAGTTGGCTGATGCTGGCTTTTTCTACACTGGCACCGCTGATCAGACGCGTTGTTACCACTGCGGAGGTGGACTCAAGGACTGGGATCCCGACGATGATCCCTGGATCCAGCACGCCAAGTGGTACAAAAAATGCTGCTACGTGTTGATGGTCAAGGGCCAGGCGTTTATAAACAAAGTCATCGGAAAACCTGAGGATCATTCTTCAAAATCGGTGAGAAAATTCAATTACTTGCATAAATCGCGTTTAAAACCAAAAACCCGATAATGATAGCCTGTAAGAAATTATCTAGCTACTTAAAAACAAAATATCTTTAAAACTAGTGAAAATAGAAATTTTTATCAAGAGACCTTTTTTCTAGAGAATTTTATTAGCTACAAAAAAGGTTATTAGATAAATTTCCCTAGCTCGCATCCTTATCGAGATATTACCTGAAACGTAAAATTTTTCGTTTTACACACGCGAAATATTGGCAGATTTTTCTATAGATATAATGGACAATTTAATTCGATAATTTAATGTATTTTAGATGGCGCCAAGTTCGTCGGATCGAGCAGGAAAGGTCGAGCCAACTCAGGCCAAGGCTATTGTGCCAGCTCGAAAAACTTCACCAAATAAAGGCACCGATGACGCGAGACTGTGTAAAATTTGTTATATTGAAGAACTGGGCATTGTGTTCCTTCCGTGTGGTCACATGGTTACCTGTACCAAGTGTGCGCCCAGCATGACAACATGTGCTGTATGTCGAGAAACTGTGAGCATGACTGTGCGCGCAATAATTTCATAACTTATTTTCTTTGTAGTGGCGAAAAAAAAAGATTTCAGACACAAGTGGTAAAACAAAGTCGTGTTATTATATTCGTTAGGCCTAAATAAATACATAATATATAGTCGGTTGTGAAGCTCCGCAGAAAAATATAAATTATACAGCCGATTTTTTTTTTCTTTTCGAGCTTATATATAAATCAATAGAAAAATTTTTCCGACTAAATCTTAAAATCACGCTAGAAAACAGATTTTTTCTTGTTTCACTATTGTATTTTTTCGATTTTTGTTTTTGTTTTGTCCAATCGTATCATTACAAACGGTAGAATATCAAGTGTGTTAATAAATATAAAAAAATAAGATATTTACGAAGCAAAAAATAAAGCATAATTAATTAATATATAATAATTCTCAACTGGAGAATCCAGGATTAGTATGTTCAATAATACAGCGTCGACAATAGGTTTTAACAGCTCTGTAGCCAATTTTTGTAACTCTAGGACACTCGCCAATATTTAATTGTCGTAAACCACGAAGATAATATGCCAATGCCTCTAATCCAGCATCGCTAACACGATCGCAACCGCACAGCGATAGTTTTTTCAAATTTGGACATCCAGTAGATAGAGCCTCGAGCGTAGAATCACCAATATCGCACTTGCCCAAGTCGAGCGCCCGTAACCGCGGGCATCCTCGAGCCAGAGCAATAGTGGCAGTATCGCTGAGAGCCTCGCAGCCACGGGCATTCAAGTACCTGAGCTTGTAGCAGTGCCTGGCGACCACGAGCAGTCCAGCATCCGAGACTCTGTCGCACTTTCCGACAGAAAAATACCTGAGCGAGGGTCCAAGTCGTGCAGCGAGTTCACGAACCCCATAGTCCGTGACACGAGTGCAATCCGAGACCGACAGTTGTCTCAAGCAGCTGCAGTACGACGCAACAGAGATGAGCGAGGCGTCGGTGATGCGAATACAACGGCGCAAATAGAGGAAAGTCAGTTGAGGCATTTGCGACAGCGTGAGCACCAAACCCGAGTCGTCAACGCCGTGACAGTCGCTCAAATCCAAGGATTCAAGCTGGGTAGATCCAACGTGTGAGTAGGCTTTTGTCACGTTGGCACAGCCAGTCAAATCTAGATTTTTCAGGTGCACACAGTTGTCCAAAACGGTCGTGACATTGGCATCGGTGACTCGGCGCGAGTGGCGCAGCACGAGGGACGTCAGGCTGGCGAATGGCAGCAGAGAAAACAGGCCCGAGGCGCCTGTAGCACCCTCGACAATGAGCCGACGTATGTAGGAGTGACATCCTCGTCGTGCTAGCGATCTCAGAGCTATTGTTGCGTT
The DNA here is from genome assembly GCA_002156465.1 of Macrocentrus cingulum. NCBI lineage: Eukaryota > Metazoa > Arthropoda > Insecta > Hymenoptera > Braconidae > Macrocentrus > Macrocentrus cingulum. Next base: position 349,810 of record MVJL01004964.1, read on the forward strand.
CTGAGGATAGCGAATCTCCACTTCTTTCCAGAGCGACGGGTGCCACGCAATTTCCCAGAGCCTGCGGCACACTTGGGCTAGGGTACAGCGATCAGGAGTGCTGAGCCAGCTGAAAATCCTCAGCAGAAGGTGATCGTCAAGTTGGCACAGACCGAGCGCGTAATTTCGCTTGTGTGACTGGCGATTTGCGGGCACATTGACGATTGATGGCGACGAGGACGATCGGCAGGGATTGTTGTCAAGCGTGTGGTAGCCCAAATCAATGGAATCCGATGTGGGCGAGTAGAGAGAAAGCTTCTGGAGTTGGTGGTTGATTGATCGATCAGAGACACTTTGGTCGCCGAAAGAGGACAGGAGCAGGGGGCATGAGTTATCCATTCCATTCTCCTACCTGTCAATTAAAATTTTCGGTAAAAAAAAACGTTTTTCCATTGTTTTCGCAGTTATAACAATTAAATCTTACCTGGTCGCTTATCAGGTTGACAGGCCGAATGATCGAAAATCGATCAGAGAATTGTGAATAATCGTCGTGTGCTCATAGCTCCCACCATCTTGATCTTGCATTCCAAATGCATGGACATGTACACAGATGGAATTGTGTGCTGGTAAAATTGTATGTCGGATACTTAGTAGATTTGCTTGATCGAACTGCAGCTAGGGCAATTCGAGCTAATGCGAGCCTCGAAAGAGGCCAACTAACTCACTACTGAGATCATTGGCATCGAGTTCACTCGCCAAATGGATCACAAAACGGGTCACTTATCGGCCAATGCCGATCTCCGGGCCTGATTGGATCCGATCAGAGAGTATGTATATATATTTCTCACCAGAGAGAGGGGCCTCACGAGGGGTCTAAGGACGCGGGACTCGTTTTACTGCGCAGACGCCTTGTTGGGACACCCTCCGGCGGTTGGCTCTCTGGTCAAGGCCCTTTTCTCTTGTGTTTCATTTTAAATTTCGCGGCGCGCTAAAGACGCATTTTTTCATCATATCTCGCTATAAACGCGCAAAAATGATGTTATAACGTGTTTTTATTTAGTTTACCATAGTTGAATGATTATTTAAAAAGTAGAAAACAGATTGATAGTAAGAAAATAAACTGGTTTTTTAAGTTTTAATAATAGGTCACCATGACGAATATCAGTTGTGTCCTCTTCTTGACGTGATTCATCGCACTGCAAAGCTTTATTTGCTATATCTCAAGCTCCAGAGGCTTTAGATCGTCTCGTAATAGTAATTGTGACTGCCTGAATTGTTTGCCACATACTGCTGATAACGCTTGGATTCCTTAAAATGATATAATTGGATTAATGTACGAGATAATTATATAGTAAGGAAATAAATTGTAAAAAAGAGGTACTTACTTCAGCAAGATGCAGATTTTTCAATGTTTGTGCGAGGTCTGGCATTTGAATCATGCTGTCCATTTCTGGCGAATACGAAGAGCTGGGTGTGGGAAGTTGTGACGTATATGGATAATTATTAGAACAATATGAATAAATACTAGAATCATTGATATAAGAATAATTGATATAAGGATAATAATATGAAGTGTTTGGTGGATGCACATTTCTCAGTGAACGAGATGTCGATTTTTGGCTTGTATTTCCGTGGAAACTCGAGCTGTAACATTCATTTCCCCCGAAAAAAGGTGTTGATTTTTTGACTGCATTTTCCTTGACACTCTCTTTTGTGAGTGAATAAAATTTGGATTTTTTGCTTGTATTTCCGCTGAAGTTGTAGTTGAAACGCTCATTTCCTCCTGAATGAGACGTGCTCGCATTTCCATTGAGGTTGAAGTTGGAAAGCTCATTTCCCAGTGAATGAGGCGTGGAATTCTTGCTCGCATTTTCATTGAGATTAGAGTTGAGACACTCATTTCCCGTGGATTTTTCAGGTAATTTTTTACCATACAGCTTTTGCAGTAATGTGCACTGTTTCTGCACAGATGCGATAAACTGAAAGTGTACAAAATGGCGCTTGTATGAATCGGAATAAATTGAAGACGTTAAAAAAAGAAATACTTACTGCATCGATCAAATCAGCACGTTTCTCGTGTGACTTGCTGTTGCACGGCCATACACTTATCCTGTCCATCATGACATCGATGACCAATCTAATTTCATCCTCAGTCTCGGAGATGATCATCTTGACGAGCTTCTCGAGATCTGAAGTGTGCCAGGGATTTTGATACGACCCTTGGCTCGCCTCCATGTAATTCATGTCATCCTGATCGAAGTCGAAAGTGTCGCTATCCTAAAAAACAAATAATGACATTGATGACATGACGCAATACCAAAATATACAGAGAGAAATCGTGTTCGTAAAGATTTTCACTTCGTTTTCATCAACTTGATCAACTGCTACACAAAATGGCGGTATGTTAATCAAATAAATCGTAGAGAAAAAATATATACTTACATCACCCTCCAACCGCTCTAACGAATAATCGTCATCCGTCATGGAATCAGAATCCATTGATGATTCGTCTAAGTCCTCCTCGACTTTTTTCAGGGGCACCGAACCAAGATATCGAGCCTGTTTATCCTTGGATTTTTCACGTGGTAGGTTCTGAACATCGGATTTTGGGCTCTCGACCGTCTCAACACCGCTGCTGCACTCCTCCAGCTCGAACTTGTCGGTTACAGTGACTTTTCGGTAGCTTTTTTCCGACTTAACTCCTCCTTTGGGTTTTTGCCGTTGGAAATATTCAGTTATCCGAGATTGTGGCATTTTCTTTTTCATAAATTAACACTCAAATCACTGTAAAAATACTAAAGATTCGCTCTATATACGCGTGCATACGTAGTTGCAATGGAATGAGCAATTTGTGCAGGTCTGCACATGTCTGTTTTGTAAAACCGTTACAATTTCTATCTCTCTCTCTCTCTCTCTTAGCCTCTTTCTCTTTCTGTGCTTATTATAGGGCATGCGCTTTAAAGAAAAATTTATTAAATTAAAATCCAAAATTGTGTGCAAACATTTTTTTTCTTCTTTGTTTCTTACGAAAATTTTTAATAAACATTTTTACAGATTGATAGTTGAGAAAATTTTCTTTTATTACGGCACATGTATGGTGCTTTGATCAATTTATTTTATATTTTTTTATATGATTATAATTTTTAATTTTTTTAAACGTGCAGGTTACCATCGCGCGCATCAACAGCAGCGCTCAGAAAGAAACCCGCTGTCGGCCATACTTGAAAATGGCGTCTAATGGTGATTTCTCCAGCTGACTGCTTGGTAAACTATTTTTTTCCGTTTTTCCAATTTCTATTTTAATAATCGATAAAATAATCATGTGTAATTAACGAATAACACTTGCCAGAAACTTAAATGCTGGTGATAATCGAGTGTATGAAAAATTCATCGACGACACACTGTGGATTCCATCTCCAACCTGTGAGGTTATTTTGTCACTGAGACCAACTCTACGTGGTTTGTTATCATTCTCAAGTAATAATAATATTTCTCGCTACAAATAATCATGGAGTCACAGGTAAAGAGCGTAAGCTCGACAATCCTATCAAAATCAACAGAGGAGGATGAGGAACCGAAGAAAAAGAGTCGCGAGGATTGGCGAAAGGCAAAGGAGCTTGAGGAGGCGAGAAAAGCGGGAACAGCGCCCGCGGCAGTGGACGAAGAGGGTAAAGACATCAATCCCCACATTCCCCAATACATCAGTGCAACACCCTGGTACTTTGGGGCGTCCGGACCGACCTTGAGACACCAGAGGCCTCAGCCTGAGAAGCAGAAGCAGTACAGCCACATTGACGAGTGGTACAAGCGTGGAGTAGACACGTCCAAGGTCGTGAAAAAGTTCCGGAAGGGCGCCTGTGAGAATTGCGGAGCTGTAACACACAAGAAAAAGGACTGCTTGGAGCGTCCACGCAAGGTTGGTGCGAAATACACCAATAAAAACATCGCCGCGGACGAGTACGTCCAACCGGACCTCTCCCTGGACTACGACGGCAAGCGGGACCGTTGGGCAGGCTACGACCCATCCGAACACAAAGCCATCGTCGAGGAGTATCAGAAAATCGAGGCAGCAAAGCGTCAGATGCGCGCGGAGAAGCTCAGCGCCGAGGACGGCGACGAGCAGGACTCTGACAAGGACGAGGACAAGTACGTCGACGAGGTGGACATGCCAGGAACGAAAGTCGACTCCAAGCAGCGAATTACAGTAAGAAATTTGCGAATTCGCGAGGACACAGCCAAGTATTTACGCAATCTCGACCCCAACTCGGCGTATTACGACCCGAAAACCAGGTCTATGCGTGACAACCCGTACGCAGGACGTGAGGAGGAGGTTGACTACCTCGGAGAGAATTCTATTCGCTTCTCGGGTGACACGCAGAAGCACGCGGATGCTCAGCTCTTTGCGTGGGATGCACACGAGAAGGGTGTGGACGTGCACTTGCTGGCGGAGCCGACGAAACTTGAGCTGCTGAAGCGAGAGTACGACAAAAAGCGCGACGAGCTCAAGGACAAGTCTCGGGATAACGTGATAACCCGCTACGGGGGTGAAGAACACCTCCAGACGCCGGATCCGTCACTCCTGCTGGCGCAAACCGAGCACTATGTTGAGTACTCGCGCTGTGGCAAAATAATCAAAGGAGTGGACAAGCAGGTGATTAGGTCGCAGTTTGAGGAGGATGTTTTCCCGAACAATCACACCTCCGTGTGGGGTTCGTACTGGCACGCTGGAAAATGGGGCTTTAAGTGCTGTCACTCGTTCGTGAAAAATTCATACTGTACTGGTGAGGCGGGAAAATCAGCTGCTGCGGCAGTTTCCACGGAAGTTCCTGCAGAGAGTTTACTGCAGGAACCCAAAAAACCGGAGGCTACAGAAGAGGAGGAGGAAGAAGTTGAAAAAAAGAAAAAGAAGAAGAAGAAAAACGAGGAAAATTCCGAAGATTCCTCCAGTGACTCGAGTGACTCGAGTGAGTCGTCCTCCGACGGGGAAATTCGCTCTCACACAGAACGGAAGAGTACTTCCAAGAGAAAGAAGCGAAGGAAGCAAAAAGAAAAGTTAAAGGATAAAAAGAACAAGAAGAAGGAGGAGGACACGTTGAAAAAAGCTCTGGAGAAAGAGGAAAAGAGTCAGAGAGACGCTGAGAGGCTTCTTGCAATGGACGAGAGGAAACGGCCGTACAATAGCATGTACGAAGCCAAAGAACCGACGGCAGAGGAGCAGGAGGCATTCCAGATGAAGCGGCGACGAGATGAAGACCCCATGGCACAATTTACCCTATAAAACATAGATTAAACCATTACTTCTGTAAATAAACTCGAAAACCTAAATAAAACAGCGAAAATCACGCATTTCACATTTTTTAAAATAAGAAAATAAATTCCAGGACAAGTTTAAAGTTTCCCGCGTTGGGTAATGGCGGAAATACCTCAAAATGGCGCGCACAGCAATGGCCGAACACGAAAATCCCCCACTATTGAAGATAATATCCGACTTTCCAGAGACTGCGTGTGTGCTGCGAACATGGGTGCATTGTTTCTCATCAGATCTTCGACAGTACGGTTGGGAAATTATTCACAGTTACGTTTGTTCAGCAGCTACTTAAAAATGAAGGTAATTAATAAATTGATTTATCATGTATTATTTCATTACTCAGTGTAAAATATTGGAAGATAAAAAATTCTCGTGGTTTTCACGAGTTAAAAGAAATGCTGAAAAATTCTGGTTGGCTCGCGAAAGCTTGCAGCAAGTTCGAAGCATTGAGTGAGTTGCAAAGGGGCGAGCATCTGGTCTAATATTGCGGTTAATTGTTGAAATATATAATTAAATATTATCTTAGATCGGAGTACGTGTCAATTAGACAGTGGAAAATTACTAAAGTGAAGAATGACGGCTTGACCTTGCTATAAAATTCGGTTACAATTGATCGCCCTGATAATTTTAAGTTAGATATATTTATATATTAGTAAACATGTTTTTTTCATTGCCCATTACAGAAAGGATTGCTTCTCGGTGTCTATGAAGGCGAGAACAAAGATGAGGTTGTCCTGACTCCATTGGCTGCCGAGTATAATAAGCGTGTTGATGGAAAACTACTGGCAAACATTAATCTGTAAGTCGATTTTTTCCTCCTACAATATTTTACCTTAATCAAGTATAGAATATTCCGTCAATTCGAGTAGCTAAAATTTTTTTATTATTCAATTCGCACGGTCGATCCTTATTTGCACACACACACGCCTCATTTCCCCATTTGTTTTCTCTGCAAGGACGTTTCTCTATCTTCGTATCATTTCTAATCACTAGTTAGCAGCGTACAGATAAAAAAAAAATCAATCTGAGATCGTCATGAATTTGAGCACCTCAAACACGTGAAAAAATATTATTTTAGTTAGATAAATTGACGAAAAATTGTTTTTATACGTCGATAAATACACCTAACAAACAAAAAAAAAAGAAGTAAAATCTAAACAATACTGATATTTTTACTTATCTGCTTATTACCGTTGATAAGCGTCATTATATTGAACTTAATTTTTTTTTTTTTCAGCCTGAAACAATTTATTATAATGCTACATGAGCTTCTATCACATTTATTCACATTAAAAAATTATTTTTTTAATTTTTTAGAAAAAAAAAAATGAATAAAAAAAAAAACAAACCAATATTTCATTTAATATCAAGCACGAAAAAAAAAAAAAAAAAAGTTATTAATTCATTAGTCGGATATTTATAAATATATATTTCTCTCTTTTTCTCTTTCTATCTTGTCCCTTGTTGGGGAAAAATATTTCAAGAGCTCACTGGCATTATTTTGATTGTTTCAGGAGAGACTAGATCCCGCGTGATAGGAAGTCAAATTTATCCCGGCAACAAATCAACAGATTTAATTAATCCCTACGAAAAAACAACTAAAAAAATTCGGGACATAATAAAGCCACAGGTCACCTAAAACGCCTTATCAAACAAACATGAAACGATAAAAAACCAACTATATAAGATTAATCGAGAAAAAATTGAAGAAATGTCGGGTACGAGTGGCCTAAGTGGGCCAGGTAGCAGTGGTTGTCCATCAATCCCAAGAATATCACCGCCAAAACGTCAATTGCCATCGTGCAACGTGTTACACGGCATCGGAGGATCGATAGAAGATAAAAACAACGATTATCTCTGTCCAATATGTTTCGAGGTGATCGAGGAGGCGCACATAACGCGCTGTGGTCACACCTATTGCTATCGCTGCATCACGAAGACACTGGAGGCCATTGGACGTTGTCCTAAATGCAGTTTTACCCTCACACAGCAGGATATAATCCCGAATTTTCTTCTAAACGAGCTGATATCCAAGTACAAAGTGCGAGCAAAAGCAATTGCCGAGTTGGGCACGTCATCAGGTGGCGAAGGACGTCGTCGCGGCAGCGATGGCCTGGGAATAGACTTGATTACCCCGCCGTGCGATGGTTTACGTGATTTCGTAGCGGCGGAAAGTACTAATCTCACATTGCCGGACGTTAATATCATGCTGGAGGTGCTGACACAGCGAAAATATTTGCTGGAGGCTGAATCGTGCGCGGCACAGAACAAATTACTCCACGAATTCCTGAAACATTTGTTGCTGCAGAAGGAAGAGCAGAAAAATCAGTTGCAAAAGGAGGTGGCGTTGATTAAACGCGACATGGAGGAGGTTGAGGGCATTTTACGTGAGGTACAGAGCAAATGCCCGAGAATTGAAGACCTCGAGCCATCTGGGGAGAATGACACTGCTCAAATGTCGGCCATTCGCAAGGAAATGATTGATTTAATTGATATTATCGACTCAAATATGGTTAAACCTGAGAACAACGAGGTCAATGACGCTTCGGAGGCTGCTGTTCCGGCTCATACGCCCGAGTACACGACTGTTTCTACCCTGGCAGTCAAGCGGAAGCGCATGCACGCGCATTTCGAGGACTTTGTCCAGTGCTATTTCGATGCCCGAGCGAAGGATCTACTTTTGGGACCGCAAAAACTCACTTGTGTCGATACTATTCACGGAATAAGCCCGGGATTGGGCACATTTCGTGAGAATTTAGTTAAATTCTCGAGATACAATTCGTTGCGACCTTTGGCAACGCTTAATTACTCGTCAGATATTTTCAATAACTCGACTATTGTTTCAAGCATTGAGTTTGACAAGGACAACGAATTTTTTGCCATTGCCGGGGTTACCAAGCGAATTAAAGTATTTGATTATGGTGCTGTTATTCGGGATACTGTTGATATTCATTATCCATGTGTTGAAATGATATCCAGCTCGAAAATCTCATGTGTCTCGTGGAATTCTTATCATAAAGGAATGCTAGCTTCGTCGGATTACGAGGGAACTGTCACTGTATGGGATGCAGCCACTGGCCAACGAACAAAAGCCTTTCACGAGCATGAAAAACGATGCTGGTCAGTGGATTTTAATGATATTGACACTCGATTAATTGCCTCGGGCTCGGACGATGCTCGAGTTAAGCTCTGGTCATTGAATATTGATCATTCAGTGGCGTCGCTTGAGGCTAAAGCCAACGTTTGCTGTGTTAAATTTAATCCAAGGAGCTCCTGTCATCTGGCATTTGGATCGGCAGATCATTGTGTGCATTATTATGATTTGAGGAACATGAAGGAGGCACTTTGCATATTTAAAGGTCATCGCAAGGCCGTGTCGTATGTCAAATTTATAAATAAAGAGGAGATTGTGTCGGCAAGCACGGATTCACAGCTCAAAGTATGGAATATTAATAATCCACATTGTCTACGTTCATTTGTTGGTCATGTGAATGAAAAAAATTTTGTTGGCCTAGCTACGGATGGTGATTATGTCGCTTGTGGCTCAGAAAATAATGCACTTTATGTTTATTACAAAGGACTTACTAAACAATTGTTTTCATACAAGTTTGATGCTGTTAGAAGTGTTTTGGAGATGCAGGAACGACGTGAAGAGGATCCTAATGAATTTGTTTCTGCTGTTTGTTGGCGACAAATGTCTAATGTCGTTGTTGCTGCTAATTCACAAGGAATTATTAAAATTCTTGAACTTGTTTGAGGTGTTAGGTTAGGTTTTCAAGCTTTTAAATTAATTTACAATTTTTTTCCTTTACAACCAATTTATCTGCACAAATGCTTGAAAAATCTGTTGTATTTATTTTAAGATATTTATTTCATTAATTTGAACAAATTTAGTTGGATATTTAGATTTATCAATGATGTTAGATTTGATTTTTATTTAGATTTAATGCCCAATGTTCAACGAATTTAGTTGTAACATATATATGAGAGATTAAAAAAAAGGAAATTGTGCAGTTTTTAATGGCACACATAATTCTTAAATAATTGTAGAAATAGTTACTGTAATATAGTAGGATTGAAATATTGTGTTAAGAATATATAGATATATATATATATATTGTAATCGATTAATTTAGAGGCTATAATTATCACACTTTGTGCCAATCTATACACAAATATATCGTCTATGACGGGGGACAAAATAGAAATATAATTCCAAATAATTTCAATTATTTTTTACTTATACTAAATTTTTTTTTAACACACATTTCACGTTCAGTTCGTACAAAAAAAAAAACACCGGTAACAACACGTGTGAAAATATGTCGATAGAAAAATTAACGTAATTATTTCAAGGGGAGGAATAAATCTCAGTTGGATATTTAATAGTAAAAACAAAAACAGAAATCTATAAAGCGATGAGAAAAAACAAAAAGTTTCATAGAAAAACTTGGTGGAAGTAAGTAAAAAAAAAAATGAGAATGTTGTGTGACGCGTTATAGGAGAAAATGGTATATTTTTAGAATATATATTTAAAAACGATAGTTAATTAAATTATCCTAATGGAAATCCTGCCGGGAAGTCTAAAAATACGTTGATTTTAGTGTCGCAAGTTAACACTATGTTGTATAATTAAAAATAAAAAAAAAATTCCAAATTTAAGAGAAACTTCTAAAATATTACTTGTAGTACTAGTATAACTAAAAAAAAATTTTAAACCATCTGCAGTGCTGGACCAGCGATAAAAAAATGCAAGACACGAATATTCTGGGGGTTGGAGGACCCGGAAAAGGGTTACACGTGCGTGGCAGTGGTGGGTCTGGGTCGGCAGGACGTCGGACTAAATCAACTGGAGGAGCTCGACGAGGCGAGTGAAAATATTCGCTGTGCAGTAGCAGGTAAAAAAAAAACTATTTTACCAAGTAAAACCACAAACTAACACGTCTAAGGGTGATTACAGCTGGCTGTTGTGCACTGGATTCCGTGGACGTGAAGCAAATCGAGGTGGCGTCAATGGGAAATGCCGAGGCAGCAGCAGAGGGTGCCCTGCTCTCAAGCTGGCTCTTCCAGGAGTTTAAAAACCCGACGAAACAAAAGACACTTCCCGCAATATCGCTCTACAGCACTGATGGAGTGTAAGTATCACTTATACCGACAATAGCCCGGTGTCAAGTTGCGATAAACCCTCTGAAAAACGTTGTACACATTTGCAGAAGTAACTGGGAGGTTGGAAAAATCAAGGCTGAAGCTCAGAACTGGGCTCGACGACTCGCCGACACACCTGCCAACCTCATGACGCCGACAATCTTCAGCAAGACGGTGTCGGAGGTGCTCCAACCGCTCGGAGTGGACGTGAAAGTTCACGACCGAGCCTGGGCCGAGCAGAAAAAGATGGGATCATTCCTGAGCGTGTCGCGGGGTAGTGTGGAGGAGCCGAAATTCGTGGAGATTCACTACAAGGGTGGTGCGGCCAACGCGGCACCAGTAGCCTTCGTTGGGAAGGGCGTGACGTTCGATGCCGGTGGTATAAGCCTGAAGGTACGAGAAAAATGAAGAATCTCCGAGCATTCGCGTGATTATCGGCTTTTTTTCTTGTGTTCCACAGCCCGGAGCAAAGATGGACGAGATGCGAGCAGACATGGAGGGTGCAGCGTGCGTGGTAGCGACTATTAAAGCCGTAGCCGAGCTCAAGCTCAAGATAAACATCGTGGGTTTGATTCCACTGACGGAAAATCTGCCGTCAGGCTCGGCAACCAAGCCCGGAGACCTTGTGACCGCGATGAATGGCAAAACCATCATTGTCGACAACACGGACGCCGAGGGACGGCTCATTCTCGCCGATGCACTGTGCTACGCCGCTGAATTCCAGCCGAAATTCACTCTGGACATTGCCACGCTGACTGGCGCCATGGGAATCGCCCTCGGAGGCGGTGCCACCGGTGTTTTCTCCACGGATAGCGAGCTCTGGAGGCTCCTGAGGGACGCTGGCACTCGCACCGGCGATCGCGTGTGGAGAATGCCACTCTGGCAATACTACAACAACAAAATGACGAGTATGTTTCGTTAAGTAGGCGTTTTAAATGGCTTCTAGAGGGTTTATTTGATGTTTTAGAGTCGGTCAAGAGTGCAGATGTGAATAATATGGCGAAATTGAGAGCTGGAGGCTCATGTGTTGCTGCTGGATTCCTTCGGGAGTTTGCCAGTCACGATTCTCCCTGGATGCACCTGGATATTGCCGGTGTTATGGGCCCTTCGACTGAAGATATTGGCTACTTGCAGCCCGGCATGACCGGCCGTCCCACGAGGACACTCATTGAATTTTTCAGGATGATCTCTTAATCGTATTCGTTGGATTCTCTTTCTTGTGCTCAATGTGGCCTTGATGCATTTACTAGAGTCATTGTTTATATATGAACTCTAGTTGTTCAATCATGTAAATCAATTTGTTCTTTTTTTGTAAAAGACTTTTTCTCTACTGCCGCAGGCATCTAACCGTCAATTCAAATTTTCACATGAATAACCTTCTCTTCCTTGTACAGCTAACTTGTTTTTTTTTTTTTTGTTCTTTTTCTATTAATAGATTGTAATTGATTGATGATAATTGTGGTGAGAGAAAGACACTTGCACACTGTTCTTTCGTATAAATAGCTTGTCGTATAGATGTACAGGATGAGAAAGGAGCGCGAGTTTTAAATACAGAAAAAATCAATATCAAGCGTTGGTTATACATTGCATTAGATATATACCTGAAAATGATTGTGAATTAACTTTTTTTTTTTATTCTAATTATCTTCCTGTATAGAGTGTACAGGGTGTCTCAAAAAAGGCACATTCGTAATACATGGAATGCGATTAAGTAGAAAGTTGGGGTGTTATTATTTTTTTTTTTTTGACAAGTTCAAGTTTTAATGTGACTAATCAGCGTAGGTTGGTATTTTTAGATCTGGGACTTTACTTAAATAGAATAAGTAAAAACAAAATAGTGCTAAGGATCGAAATTAATTTTTTTAACGAAGCTAAGATCACAGTATTCGTTTAGGACTGTATTTTGAAGAACTTTGAGCGAGATTTTCAAGAGTACTTTGAGCAAAACTTGCTCAAGGCCTGTGAAGAGGATTTCCAGAACTCTTGAGGAACGACTTCCTGAAGAATTTTTAGGAGGACACTACGGAGGACTACAAGAAAGACTTTCAGAAGGATATTGATGAAGACATTGAGGAGGACTACGAGAAGAATTGGCTAAAAAACTACGAGAAAGACGTTCAGAAGGACCTCAAAGAGAATTTTAAAAGTCTTTTTAGCAGTCTTTCTCAATATCCTAATCAAAATCCATCTAAAAGTCCTCGTTGTAGTCTTCTAGCTAGTCTTGCTCAGTGTGCTCTTAAAAATCGTGCTAAAAAGTCCTCAAAAATACACTCCTGCATAAATACCGTGATCTTAGCATCGTTACGGAATTTAATTCGTTCCGCGCACTTTTTTCTTTTTACTTATAACCGTTTATGTAAAAAAAGGCAGATCTAAAAATGAAAATTACCGCTGATTAGTCACATTTAAACTTGAATATCTCAAAATCTACTGGTCCAAAGAAAATTTTACTTTCTACTCAAAATCGCATTC